>SJYQ01004993.1:347684-366538 GCA_006410935.1 Redunca redunca
TAAAATAAAGGCCTTTGTCTTAAAAAAAAAAAAAAATAAGAAATTTGAAGGTTGATTTAAGGTTTTACATGAATAGTCATAAAGAAAACAGCATGTTAGTGTCTTTGTACTTAACTTTGTGGGGTGTAGCATTGGTCCAATTTGGGGAGAGCTTGCTTTCTTTACACTATGTCAGATAAAAAATGTTCCTCATTTTTATGGACACGTGATTTCAGACTGTCTGGAGCTATAATGGTTTAGCAAACTGTTCTAATCAGTGATATACAGCAAACAATAATTATTTCTTTTAATGTGACCTTTGAGTTAAAAAATCATTTAAGCAACTAACCTTTATCCTAAAATAAAGATTTTTTTCTTCTCTTTGCATCACTTTCTTTAAGTTTATGATTTAAAGACAAGAAGAAACACTATTGTTTGAGTTTGGTTGTAATTGTACATGGCTGGTGATATTGCAGTGAGAATCAGAAATTATGTGGGTAACATGGTTAAACAGAGACAGAACAGTCTGTAGTGAGGGCATGTTGAAATTTAATCAATTTAATCAGTTTAGAGTATTTCAGCACGGTTAGAATTTTTAAAAAATACTTTGTTATTTTGCTTGGCATTGGGAAGAGGAAATATTACTATTACATAGTATTACTCATTATGCTTTAATATTTCCACCTGGTGTGATTGTTATATTTAAAACGTAATGCCTGAAGTTCTTTATTGTGGTTATTTTTATTTTGTTTCAGTTTGTGAGAAAAAGGCAACCTCTTTTCTCCAGCAAGAAAACAGATCCCTGTTATGTTTGTGTGTGTGTGTGTGTGTGTGTGCACGCACGTGTGTGTGTTATCAGACCTCTCACAGCCCAGAAAATTTCATACCAGGAGCTAAGACATCGGAGTTGCATTTCTCATTTTCCTTCCCGTTATCAAAGATTAAGTTAGCACCTTAGTTCAAATGTGTATCTCTGTCTTTAAGAGACATCAACATTTACACAATATACATAAATATAATATATACATTATAAATACATATAATATATAAGGTAAATATATAAAGTTAGCCCAGTGGTAAAGAATCGGCTTGCCAATACAGGAGATGCAAGAGACACAGTTTGATCACTGGATCGGGAAGATTCCCTGGAGTAGAAAATGGCAACCCATTCCAGTACTCTTGGCTGGGATAATCCCATGGACAGAGGAGTCTGGCAGGCTACAGTCCATGGGGTAACAAGGAATCAGACATGACTGCACACACATGCAATGCAGTGCAGTGCAATGCAAGTAAATGAAGTATATATATAAAATATATTAAGTAAACAATTGCAAGAGCTTGCTTTTTTATTGTCATGTGAATGAAAAATGTATATACCTTTCTGAAAAAGTGCATACTCCTCCCGAGGGTTTTGGGGTGAAAAAAGAAAGTTGGCAACAAGTTCAAAAGGAAGGAGAAATCAGTCGTTCCCTAAGGTGGTAATATTTCCTGAAGATGGTAGAGAAAAGCAGTAATTTATCAATGTTCCCAATTGCTGATAAGCAAGTTACAAATGGAAAAGGTCAGTTTTCATTCCAATTCCAAAGAAAGGCAATGCCAAAGAATGCTCAAACTACCGCACAATTGCATTCATCTCGCATGCTAGTAAAGTAATGCTCAAAATTCTCCAAGCCAGGCTTCAGCAATACATGAACCGTGAACTCCCTGATGTTCAAGCTGGTTTTAGAAAAGACAGAGGAACCATAGATCAAATGGCCAACATCCGCTGGANCCCTTATGGCAGAAAGTGAAGAGGAGCTAAAAAGCCTCTTGATGAAAGCGGAAGAGGAGAGTGAAAAAGTTGGCTTAAAGCTCAACATTCAGAAAACGAAGATCATGGCTTCTGGTCCCATCACTTCATGGGAAATAGATGGGCAAACAGTGGAAACGGTGTCAGACTTTATTTTTTTGGGCTCCCAAATCACTGCAGATGGTGACTGCAGCCATGAAATTAAAAGACGCTTACTCTTTGGAAGAAAAGTTATGACAAACCTGGATAGTATATTCAAAAGCAGAAACATTACTTTGCTGACTAAGGTCCGTCTAGTCAACGCTATGGTTTTTCCACTGGTCATGTATGGATGTGAGAGTTGGACTGTGAAGAAAGCTGAGCGCCGAAGAATTGATGCTTTTGAACTGTGGTGTTGGAGAAGACTCTTGAGAGTCCCTTGGACTGCAAGGAGATCCAAGCAGTCCATTCTGCAGGAGATCAATGCTGGGATTTCTTTGGAAGGAATGATGCTCAAGCTGAAGCTCCAGCACTTTGGCCACCTCATGGGAAGAGTTGACTCTTTGGAAAAGACTCTGATGCTGGGACGGATTGGGGGCAGGAGGAGAAGGGGACGACCCAGGATGAGATGGCTGGATGGCATCACTGACTCGATGGACGTGAGTCTGAGTGAACTCCGGGAGATGGTGATGGACAGGGAGGCCTGGCGTGCTGTGATTCATGGGGTCGCAAAGAGTCGGACACGACTGAGCGACTGAACTGAACTGAACTCAAATATCTCATATTTGGGGGTTGGTACAATTCCAATTTTTTTAACTAAAGTATGGTTGATTTACTATATTGTTTTATTTTCAAGTGTACAGCAAAATGATGCCATTATATATACACATACAAAACTATTTTTTTATATTATCTTCCCTTATAGGTTATGTGAATTCCAATAGTGCCAACACCATACTGAGAGATTATTCGGCACAACCTTTAAGAATAGATAATTAATTTCTTAGTAATGTTTTCAGAATGTTTAATAAACTCTTTGAAGCAGCTATAAAGTGAGGTGTCACGTAACACAGCTATGGCATTTGGATAATGACTCTGAGAAGGGATGGGGTCTGAGTGACAAGGGCAGGAGTGATGTGAGTGAAGGCTGACTCCCCTCCCTGCCTCACCAGCGGTGCAGATCAAACCTGTGCACAGTAGCACTTAGTTCCCGTGGGGCTTTTCTGCTATTATTTATTCCTAATCCCCCATCAAAAAAAAAAAAAAAGGTTTAAATATACTTACAAGCTATGTGTATCTAAATCAAATGGCTAGGACCTCTTAGAAACCATATTTGTTACAATTGTTAAATTAGAGGCTGCATTTTGTGGCAAAAATATCACAAGAAAGTTACACTTTCTCAAAGAATTATAGTGTTTAATGATGACCAGTATGTTTAGTAATTAAAAGGAATTTCAAGAGGATGAGGATTCTTAGTGTTATATTCACAAAGTACATTTTTCAGAATTTAATGCGCTTAGAGCTTAGAGTACAGGTGGCATGAAAGAAGCTGGTGATAAAAATGATAAATCACTAGACTAAAGTGCTCTGTTCTCACCTCAATGAAGTTGTTAGTTCAACACCTCACTGTGTGCAAGTGATGTAAGTGTACTTTCCTTTCCTGGGAAGCAATTGGGGTTGACTTAGGTGACCTGTAAACTTCCTTCAGGTTCTCACATTCTGGAACTGTTTATAAAAATGCTTATAATTTGCATTTTAATGAAATACTTTATATCATGCTTTTAAAGCAGTTATTAAAAGTGAAATTCACTTTTACTACTAGTGGGCTTTTTAATTTTTTATGATGTTTTATAAGACACTTAAATTCACTATCTTAAAATCTGTAAACTGAATTGATGAGTAGGAATTAATTTAGCCTCCTTTTAAAAGTCAAGCACCATGCTACCCATACTATAGAAACTCTTTTCCAGCCCCCACCCAGATTTAGCAAGTTGAGTATTATTGTCTTCAATTTACAAAGAAGGAAACTTAAGTCTGTATAGGTAAGTTGACTTGCTGTATTTCAAAAAGCATGAAATTGGGTATACCTAACTCTAAAGACTATTTTATTCCCCTCACTGTACTATTTTAAATGAAAACACCTTCTTTACTCCTTGGAAAAAAATATGAGATACTTGGTTATCATTTTAAAGTAATTTTCTAAGAGAAAGTGGTAGAACATTAAAAATAATCAATATGTCTTTTAGCAGGTTAGACAGTAAATTCCTCCTTTATAATATAACATATTTTCATTTACTGAGAAGAGTAGATAGCCATTGATATTTGTTTCTAAAATCCATCAGAATTTACTCACAGATCATACACAATAAAAAGGAGAGGCTATTATTTAATGAGTTGTTGCAGAATTGTGTCAGTGTGAAATCTGTGTCAAGTCACATTTTCCCATTATGTGTACAGAAATGAGGTTAACTCCAGCTTAAAATTAAGCAGGAATCATCTTGCAATGACAGGTGTTTCTGTTCTGTTTTGATATTATTTCCAGGGTAACTCAACAAAGCATAACAAAGGAAGGATTATGTTGGCAGGTGTGAAATAAACAGCAGGAGAACACTTTACAGAAACTTTATAAAACTTTGAAAGTAGGTGACATTTTTGGTAAACATTGCCACCAGTAATGATACATATAGGATTATGAGCGGTTCAAAAATCACCTAGTATGTGAAGTACATGATGAAAACTAGGTCAATGTTAATTTACTAGAAATAAGAGAATTTGTGCACACAATTTTCTCCATGATACAGTTTTATGGAGTAAGCTATTTTTAAAAAAATGTTACTGAAAGACAGTTGATTTACAATGCTGTGTTAATTTCTGCTCTACAGCAAAGTGACGCATTTATACATGCATGCGTGCTCAGTTGTGTCTGACTCTTTACAACTCCATGGACTGTGGACCACCAGGCTCCTTTGTCCATGGAATTTTCTGGGCAAGAATACTGGGGTGGGTTGCCGTATCTCCTCCAGGGGATCTTCCCAGGGATAGAGCACATCATCTGTATCCGCAGGCAGATTCTTGACCACTGTGCCACCTGGGAAGCCTCAGTTATACACACGTACATTCTTTTTCATATTCTTTTCCATGTGGTTTATCCCAGGATATTGAATATATTAATAGTTCCTTCTGTTATACCTTAGGATCTTGTTATTTGTCCATCCTATAAATGCTAGTTTGAAGCAAGCTACTTTGTCAAGTTCTTTGATGATCATGAGTCTCTTACTTATGATAGGTTTGTGTACAGTGAATACACTTATGGTCAAAAAACAGTGGTACTATCGAATTGATATGTGTATGTTTTCCTTTCTTATTTAAAGATGTTTCAGTTAGTTTCTAACATACAGTTCTGTTCTGTTCAGTTCAGTCACTCAGTCACGTCTGACTCTGTGACCCCGTGGACTGCAGCATGCCAGGCTTCCCTATCTATCACCAGTTCCTGGAGCTTACTTATACTCACGTCCATTGAGTCGGTGATGCCATCCAACCATGTCATCCTGTCGCCTCCTTCCCCTCCCGCCTTCAATCTTTCCCAGCATCAGGGTCTTTTCCAATGAGTCAGTTCTTTGTATCAGGTGGCCTAAGTATTGGAGTTTCAGCTTCAGTCCTTCCAATGAATATTCAGGACTGATTTCTTTCAGGATTGTCTGGTTGAATCTCCTTGCAGTCCAAGGGACTCTCAAGAGTCTTCTCAAATACCACAGTTCAGAAGCATCAGTTCTTTGGCGCTCAGCTTTCTTTATAGTCCAACTTTCACATCCATACATGACCACTGGAAAAACCAAAGCTTTGACCAGATGAATCTTTGTTGGCAAAGTAATGTCTCTGCTTTTTAATATGCTGTCTAGGTTAGTCATAGCCTTTCTTCCAAGGAGCAAGCATCTTTTAGTTTCATGACTGCAGTCACCATCTGCAGTGATTTTGGAGCCCCCAAAACAAAGTTTGTCCCTGTTACCATTGTTTCCCTATCTATTTGCCATGAAGTAATAAGACCAAATGCCATTATCTTAGTTTTCTGAATGTTGAGTTTTAAGCCAACTTTTTCACTTCTCCTCTTTTACTTTCATCAAGAGGCTCTTTAGTGCTTCTTTGCTTTCTGCCATAAGGGTGGTGTCATCTGCATATCTGAGGTTATTGATATTTCTCCTGGTAATCTTGATTCCATCTTGTGCTTCATTCAGCCTGGCATTTTGCGTGATGTACTCTGTGCATAAGTTAAATAAACAAGGCGAAAATATACAGCCTTGACATACTACTTTCCCAATTTGGAACCATGTAGCCTAGTCATAAAATGCTCTATACGATGTTTATCTCAAAACAGCAGAAAGGCACATAGTTCCTGGTCATCAGTGAGTCTTTTTGAGGAAGGAAGACAGTTTACAAAACTTGGATGTGGAGTTGGTCCTTTTTCTCTTTCAACGGATAAGCCATATCAAAATAGAAGATTGTTCAAGGGTGTAGTTCAGAAGAGGAGTGTGGGGGGGCCCCATTTAAATTGCTTCATGGAAACTGAAATCCTGAGCAAAATACTGGGTCAACAAAGTCTCCACCATTCAGCCCTGGTGTTTGGGAAGAGTGACCAGTTTTAGAGAGTGTGGGAAAAGGATGGAGTCAAGAGTCTGCCACCAACGGGTTGCAGAAATGTGTGCAGAACTTCATAGCTTCCATAGATTTCCTGGATTGTGACTCCAGGAGCAAGGCGAGCAAGCCATTAAAATGAAAGCTAAGTGATGGTCCCAGGACCTTGCCTTTCCTCCATCATGCTGTGTGGATGCTCAGCTGATGCTCAGGTCTGTCTGTGAAGATCAAATCCCATTTTGAGCAGAGGGAGGGTCCAGAATATGACAGAGGGACATAACTAATTCCATGTTGCAGTAAATGCCCAGTCTGCATGATCATATTTCTACGTCTTTTCTGCTAGATGTATGACACTCCAGCAACGTGTGGCCTGTTACTGGATGAGGTTCTATTACTTGAAAGACACCTCTGAGCCATTCACAGATTGGCAAAGAAAGGATAACATTATGTGTGAATTGTGAAAATGCTGAGAAAAAGGATGGGGACAGTGAAAAGAGAAAAAGTCAGATGTAACTAAAGGCAAATATGAGCTAAATACTATATATTTTAGAGAATGGACAAACGAGGTCCTACTTTACAGTGCAGGGAACTATATTCAATATCCTGTAATAAAGCATAGTGGAAAAGAATATGAAAAAGAATTAATTTGCTGTATAGAAGAATCAGCACATCACTGTAAACCAACTATACTTCAATAAAATCATTTTTTTTAAAGGGTAAATGTGAGCTGAGGACAGTTTTCTGGGGACATATTTATAATTGCCTGATGTCTTTCCTGGAGCCGCTGACATTCCCGAAGCTGTAAATCATTAACTATTTAACAATAAACACCTTTTCATTGTACAGTCAGCCACCATGCCTCCATTAAGTGTTATCCAAGTACTTGATCACTAATGAGATGGTTTATATTAAAGCCAAGTATGTTTTTACAAAGGCTAGTTAACTCAGAATGCGTTCTCACCATTGTGACGATGGTCCTAAACTCCATAAAAAGAGCTGACTGCACTCTGTCCAAGAATTAACAAGGAAGACTGTACATCTACAGAGCTCTTTCCTGGGGAAAGCAGGAATTTGAGATGCTGACTCTCAGGGACATGCCTCATGTCCGAATCACATGTCAGGATGTGAGGTGATGGAAACTTGAAAACTAAGGCTTGAAAAGATTTGCTCATATTTATGAGAAAAATATTCAAGAATCTTTGACCCCCTCACTAATCACAAATATGCTTTATTGTGTAGAAAACTCTCAAGCTAGCATAGCCAGAATTGTTCACTTTGTAAGCATTCTAATATCTTAGGCTTAGTTTTGCGGGAACTGAAGCAGACGGAAATTGGAGGTAATTCTCTGTTCTGTTTGTTCATCACCATTCACTCATCTCCTTCCCTTAAGTCTAACACTTTGTTCTCATTTCATCCTTTCCCTGGGGTTTCCATGCATGCCCTCACCCTCAGATTAAGGATGGCTGCCCTGCAGGGGCAGACTGCAGGGTCCATGTTGTATTGTTGCCTTCCAAGGCTCTTTTCTGCTTCCCAAGGCTTTGCAACCTAATAATGATGGTCAGGAATATTGCTATATTGGATTCAAGTTGACCTTAGTGACAGTCGTAAATACAGTTGACAATCATTCTGGTCTAGGATTTCTGAATGAACTGAAAGTTGGAAAGGCATATATTCTAATTGAAAAAGTAGTTGACTGAATCAGGATAAATGTTGAAAGAAATGGTTTCAGAGTTTAAAAATTAAGAAGCAATCTTGAGATTTTTTTTATACTCTCTGACCTTCATTACAACCTGTTCAAATTAGCAGCTGAAACTCAGATTAGCAGCTGTATGGGTAAGAAAAACATGCCATGCTGGTGCTCTGTGCTGTATTTGGAATCTCCTATTGCCAATAAACTCTTCCTTGTATCAGATGCTAATCTTGGCACTGCTATATATGTGTGTTTGTTGTCTCTGATACCTTCTTCTGGAGCCAAAAAGAGCTTCTAAACCTCACTTTCTCTCCCTCTCTTTTCTCTGTGTAATAACATGTTGCATATAAGACAGGCCATTTTACTTAAGGGAAGACAGCATGGGTTGGATGGAAAACACTCATTTTTAAACCCCACATTTAATTTGTTTACCAAATATTTTTATAGCACTTACTACGTGTCAGGCATCACTCCAGCTACTTCACAAGTGCTAATTCATTTAATGCCTTCAAGACAAGCCTGTGGGGGAGGATTCATTAGTGATCCCATGTTGCAGACAAGGAAGCTGAGGCACAGGGCAGATGGGTAGTTTGCCCAGGATCCCAGCAATTGATGCGTGACCCAGGTGGCTCTCAGCTGCTGTGCTCTGTTCCTCTCCATGAAAGTGTCTGCATGATTTTCTCCGACATCTTGAATGTGTTCTGTTCCTAGTAGTATCACCAACTCTGCATCTATGCCACAGGTATCCTGAGGTTGTTATACAGTGTGTGTCTAGCCTGTTACCAAACCAAACTCGGATCCACTGGCCCACACACAGTAAATCCAACCTACAGACACCAGGCTGTGGCGAAGGGAAGAACAGCATTTATTGCAGGTGCCAAGCAAGGAGAATGGGCAACTGATGCTCAAAAGACTCAAACTCCCTGATGCCTTTCTGGGAAGGGATTTTGAAGGCGATGTGAAGGAGGGAGTTGCAGGATGCATGATCAGCTTGTGCATAGTTCTCTTGTTGGTTGGTATCAAGATGAAGCTTCAAGCCTTCTGGTTTCAACCAGTCTAGGGTTTATGTGCTTGTGGTCAGCAGTTTTCATCTAGCGTGAGTCTACTTCCTGCAAAAACAACATAGGAATGTGTGTCAGACCTTTATCTATATCTTTCAGGGAACTGGGAGTTCAGTGACTTTGCTATGTGGCTGGTTTATAGTCTAAATTGTTTCCAGTTTCCCAGCCTAAGTGCTCTTCTTTATTTTTACATCTGCACATTTCCTAACCACTATTTCCTTAGCCAGCCTTTAGAGACTCAAGGAAGACCTGGGAGACTAAAGCAAAAGTGATTTACTTCAAAGGACAGGTACACAAGGGGCTTAGACACCAGATCAGCCTATGTGTGTGCAGCAGTGTGAGCTTTTGGGCAGTGTTGGTCATGTGCAGTTTTATCACAGCATTTTTGGAGATGCTAACACTGGAGAACCTTAAATTAGGAAGCAAGCAAAGAATATATAACAACTCCCCTCCTCAAAAACACAAATTCCTAACTAATTGCATTGTGAGACCCTGAGCAATTCGTGACCACTCTGAGTCAATTTCCTCATTAGCAAAGTAAAGGAGATGGATTTGATTATTTTTCTTTCTTTCTTTTTTTTTTAATCTTCAAATTCTAAACCTGGATCAGGGTATATATTGATTTATAAAGCAGCCAGTAAAGAAATTTCTCCTTAAGACTGAGCTGACTTTTGACATTTGAAAAAACTATACCCCAAGACTTTAATAAATCCCTGTTTGCGAAACAGCATCTGATCCCATAACCAAATAAGCTAATAAGTAAATGAAACTTTTACTTCTAGTCTCAGCTCTAAAATGCTAAAATAAATAACTTACAAAATTATTACAAAAAAGCTATGTAATAAGACCAAATTTACATTGTTGTATTATATAATCAATCAGATAAAACTTCAGCAGCAGCATACCTGCAGTCAAACAAAATTGGGTTTGTGCATTTACTGCACAGAAAAAGAAAGTTCTAGAGGAGCTTTAGGAAAGATCCTGAGGAGGGAATGGGAGAAACAGACCTAATATGGTATAATTATGTGACGAGTTTACTGAGGAATATAGAGTTTACTAGGAATATAGATAGGGCCTGCTAATCTGTAATGGACTCTCCTTAAATGCATTATTTTGGAAAATATGATGTGTTAAGATGTTGCATTTTTGTTTCTGCTTGTACAGGTGGTTGTCATATTATAGAAACAGTTTTTAATTTCAAAATGATCAAATTTACAAACATATAAGGAATAAAAGGGACAGAATGTATTTGCAAACCCAGTAGGTATAAAAATAAAGGAGGAAACACTGTTCAGAACATAACTCTCACCAATGAAGGCATAGAATTAATTATAAGCTTGAATATGCAAATGATTATACTGCTTCACAATATCTTTGCTGTTTGGTGAGATGACTTATTTCTGCTTGGCGAACTGCTTGATTCCTGGAAATATATATATATATGTGTGTGTGTGTGTGTGTTTCTAAAACAGCTATAAATTTGCAAGCTGAGAGGATAATCACACATGAAAAAAGTTACACATTTGCACAAAATGCAGAATCTTTCTCTTTTCCTTTTGCTTAATGTTTTTGGCTCTCCCGAACAGCAGCCTATTGCCATGCTTACTTACAACTGACCCTTGGATGGATGTATTGACTATGAGTGAGTGAGTGAAGTCACTCAGTCGTGTCCGACTCTTTGCAACCCCATGGACTGTAGCCTATCAGGCTTCTCTGTCCGTGGGATTCTCCAGGCAAGAATACTGGAGTGGGTTACCATTTCCTTCTCCAGGGGATCTTCCCGACCCAGGGATCGAACCTGGGTCTCCCGCATTGGAGGCAGATGCTTTAACCTCTGAGCCACCAGGGAAGCCCCTATACAACTTTATAATACAAAAAGGAAGCAAATACTTCAACAGAAATTGATTGTGCATCAACTACACCAAGGGCATATGATGGTTTCCCTTTAGGATGAAAAGAAAAAAAGACCTAGCTTTCAAGGAGCTATGGTTTAATGGAGATGACAACAGCAAAATGCTAGAGAGTTGTATGAATGCAAAAATGTAACCCTAACATACTGTGAGAAGTTAAGAGAAGAAAAGCTGGTCAGTTGGCTAATGTGAAAATTCTGACAAAGGCATAATCATCTGTCTATTTGAATTAATATTTTGCTAATCCATATTTATCAGAATAACTAAAATACCTGAATATAAAACTACCACAAAATCTAAGGCAAATGATCATTGTGAATCTCTTACCACAATGGCTGTGTGCCTGACTCAGCCAATCCATACCCACTGTGGGGGCTGGTTTGGCCCTTGTGGTTCTTATTATAACTACAAGAGGCCCTCAGCAATAATCATCAGGAAACGGGAAAAAAAGAAAAGTTTATTACTTATGGGTCCTGGAAATACACTGGCACATTTGGGACCACACGGCACAGTCTTGGGTAGACACGTAGATAGTAACAGTGTTTGGCCTGAGGTTCTGATTCTATTGGGATTGTGGGTGGAGGTGTCGGGTTCCCAAGCTTCTCTTTCTTGGTGAATTAAAAACAGAAGAGCAAGAATTTGAAATATAGGGAAAGAAAAAAACAAGGGCCCCAAATGGTCAGTTATGAAATGAGCCAAGATCTCTACAACAAAGGAGTCAGTGTGGGGAGGTAACCTGTCTTTTTATTCTTGTGTTGTGACTGGCTAGGTGTTTATTTGGGAAGGCCGTTTTCAAAGTGGATGCTCCATAATTAAAGCTTAAGTCAGGCATTTTCATTGTAAAAAAATAAAATAATAAAAAAACACCTGTTGGAGCTTAGTGATTTTTTTGAATAGATAAGAATCGTCTGTCTAAATAATGAAAAACTGTGCAAGTGGCCTGACGGCATTGCTTTAAAAAAGTAGTTGAAAAATATTTGCAGTAAGGGAGTAAAAAGAGTCTAAGTCTGAAATTTTTCTTTTTCTTTGTAACTGTTTTAGTTCTTTTTGGCCTTTAGCATTCTATAATAATTTTAGAATCACCTTATGCATTTCCAGGAAAACATAGTGGGATTGTGCGTGTGTGTGTGTTGAGGATTGCACCACATCCACAGAGCATTGTTAGATGTACCCATTTACACGTCTGTGATTCTGCAGTTAATGAACACAGTTCTGCTTATTGATGAGGGCAACTTTGTTCAAATCTTTATAACTTTACTGATTTTTATTATGCATGTTTTGTTTTATATGGGGCTTCCCTGGTGGCTCAGAGGGTAAAGTGTCTGTCTTACAATGCCGGAGACTCGCGTTCAGTTCCTGGATTGGGAAGATTCCCCTGGAAAAGGAAATGGCAACCCACTCCAGCACCCTTGCCTGGAAAATCCCGTGGACAGAGAAGCCTGGTAGGCTACAGTCCATGGGATCGCAGAGTCGGACACGACTGAGCGATTTCACTTTCTTGTTTTATATATTGAGACGATAATGTTAATACATATAAAATTAGATATTAGTGTCATTGAATGGATTTTTGTTGTTCAGATGCTGAGTCATGTCCAGCTCTGTGACCCCATGGACTGCAGCATGTCAGACCTCCCTGTCCATCAGTATCTCCTAGAACTTGCTCAAACTCACGTCCATCGAGTCAGTGATGCCATCCAACCATCTCATTCTCTGTCATTCCCTTCTCCTCTTGCCTTCTATCTTTCCCAGTATCAAGGTCTTTTCCATTGAGTCAGTTCTTTGCATCAGGTGGCCTAAGTATTGGAGCTTCAGCTTCGGCATCAGTCCTTCCAGTGAATATTCAGGACTGATTTCCTTTAGGATGGACTGGTTTGATCTCCTTGCAGTCCAAGGGACTGTCAACAATCTTCTCCAGCACCACAGTTTGAAAACGTCAGTTCTTTGGTACTCAGCCTTCTTTATGGTCCAATTCTCACATCCATACATGACTACTGGAAAAAAAAATAGTTTGGACAATATGAACCTTTGTCAGCAAAATAATGTGTCTATTTTTTTAACAGTGTGTCTAGGTTTGTCATAGCTTTCCTTGGATGGATTAATGTTTTACTATATTGAAATGTGTCTTTTTATCAATACTAAGGATTCTTCCATCAAGTCTACTTCACCTGACATTAGTATAACTACATTAGTTTTCTCCTGGTCAGTGTTTGCATGATATTTCTTTTGTTTTCATTTAATCTCTTCATATCCCTATATTCAAGGAATATATCTTTTAGTTAGCAGTTAGGTTTTTCACCAACCTAGATAGCATATTAAAAAGCAGAGATATTACTCTGCCAAGAAAGGTCCATCTAGTCAAGGCTATAGTTTTTCCAGTGGTCATGTATGGATGTGAGAGTTGGACTGTGAAGAAGGCTAAGATGCTTTTGAACTGTGGTGTTGGAGAAGACTTTTGAGAGTCCCTTGGACTGCAAGGACATCCAACCAGTCCATCCTAAAGGAGACCAGTCTTGGGTGTTCATTGGAAGGACTGATGCTGAGGCTGAAACTCCAATACTTTGGCCACCCCATGCGAAGAGTTGACTCACTGGAAAAGACCCTGATACTGGGAGGGATTGGGGGCAGGAGGAGAAGGGGATGACAGAGGATGAGATGGCTGGATGGCATCACCGACTCAATGCACATGAGTTTGGGTGAACTCCGGGAGTTGGTAGTGGACAGGGAGGCCTGGCATGCTGCGATTCATGGGGCTGCAAAGAGTTGGACTTGACTGAGCGACTGAACTGAACTGAACTGAGGTTGTTTACAAAATCCAGTCTGATGATTTTCTTCTTTCAGCTGGAACATTTAATTTGTTTACATTCTATGCCATGCCACTGTATTTGTGTTTAAATTTACCCTCTTGCTTTGCATTTTCTATTTACTGTATTATTACCTAACTTTTAGTTAATTATGTATAGCATTCTATTATTCATTAGCTAATTAGTAATATTGGGTTGGCCAAGAAGTCCATTTGGGTTTTTCTATAAGATTGTAAGGAAAACCTAATTCTTCTATTTATTATCAAAAAAAAACTTATGCTATTAGTGTATTATTAATGCTTAATATATATTAATATATCTACCACTTTCTGGAAAATACAAGGACCTTAATACCATATTAATGTGATGTATTACCCCCAATATTTATGCCATTGTTGCAATTTATTCTAAGATAAATATTTTAAATGATTCTTGCTGCTTGCCATCAATATTCATTTAGATTTAACAACCATTGCTCTCCTTTCTTTTCTGCATCTTGGTTTCCATCTGGCATCATTCTCTCCTTCTGAAGCTTCACCTAAGTAATTCCTTTATTGTGCTTCAGTTGGTGATACGTTCAGTTTTTATTAGAGTTGGAATGGCTTTGTTTTTAAAGGACATTTATAGAACTCCATTTGGTGTTCATTTTCCCTTATTATGAAAGCATAATTGTACTGTCTTCTAACTTTTCTGTTGAGAGATCAGTTCTCAATCTTTGATTTTTCCTTTGAAAATAATATCTCTTTTGTTCCTATGGCTGCTTTGAAGGTTGTCTGGTTTTCTTTGGTACTGTGCTGTTTCCTTTGTATATATTCTGCTTAGGGTTTGCAGCAATTCTTCAATCTGTGGCACGATGTCCTTCATTGGTGTCTTAGTCAGTTCGGGATGTGATAACATGCCGGGGTCCAGCCCTGGTGGATCCAGGGTGATTCGAAGGTGGGGACGGAGTCAGTGTCCTTGGGAAAATACATATTTAATTACAGATATATGGATAGATTAGAAACGGATAGTGTAGTAGGAAAATTAGTGGAGAAAAAGAGGCTGAATAACTTGGTTTACATGGAATAGCATCCATGCTCCAGATGGGAATTCAGCCAGAAAAACGGGGAGCAAGAAAGAAACGACATGGGGGAATCAGTCTTTCCAGAAACTGATCCAATTTCTTTATTTTTGGGTTTGCTTATATACCTTTTGTTACACATAGGGATGAATACAGAGTCACACGGGGGTCAGCATTCCTGACCTTTATCAAAATCAGGTGCTTCACATAAACATATAAAAAAAGTCTTAGGGGTTTTACATCATCTTCTGGCCGTGAGACCTGCTGACATTTTATGATCCTTTCTTTCTGATAACCAAAAAACTTATTTTTTCCAAGGGTGTTTTTTCTTATACCAGGCACCACCCTCCAAATAAAGTTGCATTCCTATAGGGTGAGGGTGTAGTGAGTTACAATCAAGAAAGGAATTTATTTAACCCAAGGTTAACATGATTAATCTTAAAGGTTAATACTTATTTCTCCTATATGCTTAAAGGTTAATACTTATTTCTCCTATATGCTAGTTATATTCATTATAAGGGCAGGGAACATGGAGATTTAGCAGCAAACATCAACCCAACAAGTGAAAATCCCTTCACCAATGTTCCCCTTAAGATCTATTTAGTCTTAAGATAGTGATAAAGTTACATTTTTACATAGCAAGGACACAGTGATTCATAACAAAGTACAGTGATCTATTACAAAAGAGAAAATTCATTAACTCAAAAAGTCTAGTATTGCTAACCTTAAAACTACTATATTTCATTTTCTATATTCCAAATACATTGATTAATATATTCCCAGGTGCCTAAGGATATGGAGGCCTGGCGGCAATCATTGACTCAACAATGAGAAAAGCCCTATGCTAATTAAGACTTTAAAAATACTCCAAAACTCTCTGTGCTGTTTATGGTTGAGAGGTAGTAAACAATCATGTGCGAGTGGCAGGAGTATGGATAATCCTGTCACACAAGCTAGTCTGTCAGCAGAGAGGTTTGACCTGAGACACCCTTGTCACACCCAGGGCAGGGAATTAGCAGCAATTATTGGCACAACAAATGAAAAAACCCCTCACCAATATAATTCCTAACCATCCCACTATACTGACAATCTCCAACTTCCCAAAGGAATTTGCCTTTAGTAAGTCTAAAACATCTCATGCCTCTCAGGTTGGGAGGCTGTAAACAATCACATGTGGCTGGAGGAACCTATACAGGCGGGCTAGATAACCTTCAGAAGAGTCCGTAAGCTGAAACACTCTTGTCATGCCCAGGAATTTTTATTGACTTGGAGCTGCACGTTAACTCCTTCTCCGAGAGAAATGGTGTTGGGGGAGAGCCCCCCGTAAAGTCAGAGGTGTAGGTGAGAGCATAAAACAGACTGTGGTTTTGGGGGTAGATGCTCGGGAACAGGGGGTTTCCTGATGCTTGATCACACCTTTGCGTATGCCAAGCCTCCATCCTCATGACCTTTGCCATGGGTGGAGTTCCTCACGCTGGCCCCCAGCAATAACAAAATACCATAGACTGAGTGGTTAAACAACAGTTTTTCACAGTTCTGGAGACTGCAACATTCAAAATCAAGGAGCCCACTTCCAAGTACTGCCTCATAGGAGCTTAAGCCTTCAACACATGAATATAGCAGGAGCAGACATTCAGTCCAGAGCAGCTGATCTTGGAAAATCATGGCCTTCCGTATAGCTTCTGGTCTCTACTTTATATTCTCTCCTTCTTTAATTACACATATGTTAAACTCTTTTACCATGGTTCATATCTCTCAAACAAACATCCATGTTTTATAATTCAATACTTTTCTTTGCCCTACTCAGCCTGCTTATTTCATCCTAATCTGAGTTCACTAATCCTATTTTCTATTTTGTCTAATTTGAAAGTAAACCAATCTACTGAGTACTTAAGTCTACTTTTGTTCAGTTCCAGAATTTTCATTTGCTCCTTAGTTTCTGGTTCTCTGTTTAGACCCCTTCTCTTGTCATCTAACTTACTTAATGTATTAATCACAATATCAGAATATCTGCTTTATGACTCCAATATTTGGATCTCCTGTTCCATTATGTTTCGGTCCTTCTCCCTCTTTCTCTCTCTGACTCCGTTTCTCTGTCTACGTCTCTTTCTATCTCTTGCCAAGTGGTATTGCCTTCTGTGATATGTAGTAATTTTTGTATAGATGCTATAGATTTTTCATGAAAATTTTTGCATATGATTTGAGGCTTTTATGATGTTATAAGTCATCAAAAACAAGTACTTTTGCTTCTTCCAGGAAGTAAGGGTAAAGGCAGATCACGTTAATCCAATCAGAGATTAAGTTAGTTTGAAGTTGCAAAGCCATAAAGTGATCTAGGTCTAAGGGAGTCAGGGGAGGAAATGGTGGTATAGAGGTCCTGGGAGAACAACATAACTAGGGGTCCATCCAAGGGGAACTACAGAGGCATACATTCACTGTCCATACTATTGGAGAAAAAAGCCCCCAAATTCCTCTTCTCCTGACCTCCAGTCTCCTACTTACGATTCTTCTTTGCGAGAAATAGCACCTAACAGTGCTGAGCTTTTCAATCATTAAATATGATACAGGTCTCCATAGTTTGGTTACACTATGATAGCAAATGCCATCGACTGGATGGCTTAAACAGCACTCATGTGTTTATCATGAGGCTGAGGAGTCCAAGGTTAAGGTGTCAGCAGAATTGGGGGCTGGTGAGAGTGCTTGCATGGCTTCCAGAGAGCTACTTCCTTGCTGTATCCTTGCCTGATCTTTTATCTATTGCTTCCATGGGCAGGAGCTGGGGGAAGAGCCATCTCTCTCTCATGCTTCTTATAAGGATGCTAATTCCAGGTTTTTCAGATCAGAGTCCCACCCTTATCATCTCTTTCTTACAGGGCCTTATTGTCATATATAAGCAAATTAAGGGAGTTGGGACTTCATCATATAAGTTGGGGAGGGGGTCACAGTCCAGTCTATAGCAGTATTTATGAATTTTTCTCAGTAGCATTGTATAAATGTTAGTGTAGAGCTTTTTACATATATTGTTGCTAAATTAATCTTTAAGTATTTATATTGATTTTGTGACTTACTGCTGGATGAAACCACTTTTTTTATCCAGTAGTGTGTTTTGTTGATTCTTTTGGAATTCTTGCATGTATGGTTATTACTTCTGTAAATAAGAATAGATTTATTCTTTCTTATATTTATGTTTTATTTATTTTCATTGCTTTATTGTGTTTGCTCTGATCTCTACTATAAGGTTAATAGTGGTGTTGAAAACAGAAATCCTTGCTTTGTTCCTGATCTTAGGTAGAAAGCATTTGACTTTCACATTAAATGTACTGCTCGTGGTAAGTTTCTTGTAGACTTGATAAATGTTTTCTTAAAGATTTTTGCTTCTGTGCTTTTCAGGGATTGTGGTTTTTAACTTTATTCTTTTATAACAGGGTTTTCTTGTATCAGAAATTGAGTTTGAATGCTAAGTTGGCCAGATAAAATGAGTTCATAAGTTGAAGTGGTTCATCTTCCACTTTTTTACTAAAAAAATTTCGTATTATATCCGTATCATTTACTCTTTTAAATTTTTAAAAGACTTTTCCATTAAAGATATCTGGTTCTGGAATTTTCATTGGATATTGTCTTTTAATTATGAATTCAACCATTTTACTACTTATGGAGCTATTCAGGGTTTCTATTTTCTTCTTGTATTGCTTTTAGTAGTTTTAATTTTAATGGCATTTCTCTATTTAATGCATGTTAATTAATTTACTGGGGCTTCCCAGGTGACAATAGTGGTAAAGAACCTGCCTGCCAAGAAATGCAGGTTTGATCCTTGGCTTGGGAAGAGCCCCTGAAGTAGGAACTGGCAATCCACTCACTCCAGTAATCTTGCTTGGAAAATTGCATGGACGGAAGAGACTGGTGAGCTACAGTCCATGTGGTCACAAAAAGGTGGGCGTGACCGAGCCACTAGGCAC
>SJYQ01004993.1:367239-386759 GCA_006410935.1 Redunca redunca
CTCATTCATTTAAATTTATATTTTGCGTGTTTTATCCTGCAAATACTGTGTTAATCTAATAGACATGGATATAATTCATTAAATAAATACCCATTTATTGTATAAGCTTCAAAAATACTTTGTGGAACTTCACGGGCAGTCGAGCAGGTAAGACGCCAGACTCTCAAGCACAGGTTCGATCCCTGGCCGTGAAACTATGATCCCACACGTCACACGGCACGGCAAAAAGGGAGCTCTGATCAAAATGGAATAAAAGATGCAGAGAAGCTAGAACTCGGGCAGGTCCATGAGTTTAGGAATAAAATTCTCAAACAGAAAGAATACTTTACCAAAGAGACCGAAATTCTAAAAAAGATCCAAACAGAAATTTTGGAGCTGAAGACCTCAATCAAGGGCATGAAGAATACATTAAAGACATTGGAGATAAAACAGGCCATATGGAAGAATTAGTGAACTCAAAGATGGGTCTAGAAATCATACACGCACAAGAGGAAAGAGAATAAGCCATTTTAGAAAAGAAGAAACTCTGCAAGAACTATCTAACCCTATTAGGAAGTGCAAAATTAAGAGAACAGTTATCCCAGGAGAAGAAAGAAGAAAAAAGTAGAGAATTTATTTAAAGAACTATTAATTGAGAATTTCCCAAATCTTAAGAAGGAACTGGACTTACCATTCCATGAAACTGAGAACACCTAATTATCTCAATGCAAAAAGACCGTTTCCAAGAGACGTTATATTAAAACTATTGAAAATCAATGACAAAGAATTTTAAAGTGGCTGGGGAAAAAATGAATGGTCACTTGCAAAGTAACCTCTATTAGGCTGCCAGTAGATTTCTCAGCAGAAACTCTGCCATCTAAGGAGAATGACATTCTCGGAACACTGATAGAGGAAAAATGTCAGGCAAGAATACTCTATCCAGGAAAGTTACCCTGCAGACATGAAGGAGAAATAAAAGCTGTCTCAGAGAGACAAAAGCTGAGGGAGTTCATCATCATCAGACTTGCCTTACTAGAAAAGGTGGAAGGAGCTCTTCTACTGGAAAAAAAAAAGTCAAAAGTACTTTGATGGGACTTCTCTGACAGGCCAGTGGTTAAGACTTCATCTTCCAAAGCAGGGACTGTGGTTTGATCCCTGATCTGGGAATTAAGATATCACATGTCTCATGGCCAAAAAAAAAACTTTAAAAAAACAACAGAAGCAATATTATAATGTATTAAATAAAGACATTAAAAATTGTCCATATCAAAACCAAATTTTTTAAATACATAAACTTTGAGTAAGTAGGTAAATAGAATCAGATTGAAGAGGTTCTTAACCAGAATAGGTTGTTAAAGAAGAAAAAGCAATAAAGAAAATAACAATAGCTACTTCAATTTGGTAACAGACTCACAACATAATAAAAGAATAATTTGAGACAACAAGAGCACAAATAGGGAAGAAAAAAAGGATGATATCAATGTAGGCAAATGAAAATAAGATGTCATCTGCACAAAACAGATTATTTTATTTATGAGATATTAATAGAAAATAACCAAATTAAAATGACAGAAAAAAAAATAGACTCAATGGTGATATAGAACAACCAGAAAAGGAAAAAGGAAAATGGCAGTACTACGTTCTCATTTCTCAGTAATCACCTTAAATATAAGTAACTTAAATTCACCATTGAAAAGACACAGAGTGGCTAGATGGGTTAAAAAACCAGACCAAACTATAGCTCTAAAGACAAACATAAGCTCAAAGAGAAGGGATGAAAGATTATATGCTAAGGAAATGGCAGCAAAAAGAGAGTATAGCCACTTTCATATCAGAGAAAATAGTCTTCAAGCCAAAACAAAGATGGGCGTTATATAAAGACAGAGGGGACAATTCATCAAGAAGACATAACAGTGACTAATATATATGCACCTAGTATAGAAGCATCAATACGTCAATGGATGGATCATCTGGAAAGAAAGTTAAAAAGGAGACAGAGGCCTAAAATGAGACATCAGATGTAACTGTGCTCAGTCTCTCAGTTGTGTCAAACTCTTAGTGACCCCATGGACTGCAGCCTGCCAGGCTCCTTTGTCCATGGAATCTTCCAGGCAATCCTACTGCAATGAGTTGCCATTTCCTCATTCAGGGGATCTTCCCGACCTGGGCATCAAACCTATGGCCCCTGCATTGGCAGGCAGATTCCTTCCTAACTGTGCCAGCAGGGAATCCCCTTATACAAAATGGACTTGATAGATTTATACAGAACATCCCATCCAAATGCTTCAGAATACACATTCCTTTCAAGTGCACTTGGGGCATGGTTAGGATAGACCATAGATGGGGACACAAAAAACTTAAGATTGAAATTGTATAAGAATCTTTTCCAATCACAAAGGTATGAGATTAGAGATCAACTAAAGCTGGAAAGCTGGAAAATCACAAAACATGAAGACTACACAACGTGCTACTGAACAAGTATTGTGTCAACAAAGAAATCAAAGGATATGGAGTAAAGGGAACCCTCATGTACTGTTGGTGAGACTATAAATTGGTGAAGCTAATATGGAGAATGCTTTACCAGTTGAGCTACCAGGGAAGCCCTAAGGAATTATAGGTGTTCCCCCCAAAATTACAAATATTACTACCATATGATCTAGCTATTCCATTCTGGATGTTTTATTCAAAGATTTTAAAAGCACTAATTTGAAAAAAAAAATGCCCCCCCCCCCACATATTCACCATAGCATTATCTACAGTAGTTAAATACAGAAACAACCTAAGTGCCTGTCAACAGATGAATGTATAAAGGAGGATGTGTCTCATACAACGGAATATTACTCAGCCATTAGAAAAGATATTTATTTTTTCCATTTGTGACTACATGGATTGATCTTGAGGGCATCATGCTAAGTGAAATAAGTCAAATAGAGAAAGACAAATAATTTCACACATAAGTGCAATATAATAAAACAAGGACACAAATAAAATGAATGAACTAACCAAACCAAACCAGAAGTTACAGGGAACAGAGTATCAGTTAACAGAGTGAAGGGGAGGTTGGGGAGGCTGAAATGAGTAAAGGTGGTCAACTCGATGGTGACAGGTGGAAACTAAATTTTTGGTGGCGAACATGCAGTCCTGTATACAGAATTCAAAATAAAATATTGTACATATGAAACTTATATGATGTTATAAATCAAAAGAATAAAAAGTACTTCAATATTACTTGTGAATTTCCATAATGCCAGTTATCTATTGACCAAGTAATATCTATAATAAGAGTCATTTTACTCAGAGTAGAATATTTTATTAGACTTTATACACTTTCTTTCACTAGAAGGGGCTTCCCAGGTGGTGCTAGTAGTAAAGAGCCTGCCTGGCAATGCAGGAGACGTAAGAGACAGATTCGATCCCTGAGTTGACAAGATTCTCCTGGGGGAGGGCATGGCAACCCACTCCCGTATTCTTGCCCGGGGAATCCCATGGACACAGGAGCCTAGTGGGCTCTATATAGTCCATAGGGTCGCAAAGAGTCAGACACAATGGAAGCGACTGAGCACGCACACGTGCATGTCATTAAAAACGGTAAATGTGAATTTACTTGTGAATTCTCATACAGAGGTCCTCAATACTGTCCTTGCAAACAACAGATATGATTCTGCTCCTTAAATTAGATTATAGCAATAATAATTGCCACACTTTATTAAATGCCAATAAACTTACTGAATGCCAAGAAAGGAGTATGAGTCGGGACTTCTAAAATAAGGACTGTGCATTTATAGATGCTAGTAAAACACAAAAATTAGACAAATAAATACATTCAGCCTTGTGCTGTATATGAGAAGAGATGCACCACCAACAAAATAACACAAAAAGATAACCTACGGGGCTTAAAAAATATGTATAGCAAAAATGAACCCAAACAGCAGGATAGTAAACCCCAACATATGAACCTTCAAGTCGCAACATTTCAAAGATGCAAACGTGTGTTCCACCAGCATCAACTGTGAGTGAATTGCAGCTTGCCCTCCGTCTGCTATTGCTGATGAGCCTTCAGCTCCACCATCTCCCACGCCCTCTCCTCCAGTCAGTAAGTCCTCTAGCCTGTTCACGTGATGCCAGCCCCTGGATGCCAGCTGCTATGCAGTACTAATTTTCAAGGTACTGCACTGTAAAATTAAAATGTTTTCTTTATTTTTTGTGTTTTTATGTATTGTTTGTGTGAAAAGTATTACAAACCTATTACAGTACATTGCTGTATAGGGCTAACTTTATTAAACTTACAGACAGACTGGACTTACGAACAAGCTCTTTGAACAGAACTCACACTTAGGTAGGGAACTTACTGTGTTAGAATTCAATTCACAAAGATTTTTACCTGAGTCTCTGCATTTTGTCCCCAACACAGTAGCTAGAAGGATCCTATTAAAACATAACACATTAGGTCACTTCTCTGCTCAAAACCTTCCACTCTCATCATGAAAGTCAGTCTTTGCCATGACTCCCAAAGATCCAATCAGTCTGACCCTAGTTGCTTGGTGAACCTACTACAGGCCTCCACCTTCACTGCCTTGAAATCAAAAGGTTTATGTCTCCTCAAAATCGTCTTCACTTGCTATTGTTACAGCCAGACTTTTTCAATCCCTCTCTCAGCAAAATGCTCCCGACAGCTACTATGACGGTAAACCAACCCTGTCCACCACCACACAGAATGCCTGTTCTTTTTTTATTTTTTTTCTATTGCACATCTCACTACCCAGCATTCCTCATCTATTTACTATCATTTTTCATTTTCGTCTGTCTTCTTCACTGGAATGTGAACTCCACATGTCATTTTGTTCACTGCTGTAGGCCCATGCTACTGCTGCTGCTAGGTCGCTTCAGTCGTGTCCGACTCTGTGCGATCCCATAGCTGGCCAGGCAAGAACACTGGAATGGGTTGCCATTTCCTTCTCCAATGCATGAAAGTGAAGTCACTCAGTCGTGTCCGACTCTTAGCGACCCCATGGATTGCAGTCTCCTCCGTCCATGGGATTTTCTAGGCAAAAGTACTGGAGTGTGGTGCCATTGCCTTCTCCCTGTAGGCCCATAGCCTAGGGAAAAAAAAAAAAAAAAAGTACATTACAGAAACCCTTGTTTAAATCAGAAATATGTCCAGAGTATGGCACTTTTTACAGGAAAAAAAGACTTTTTACCTTTAACTAAAGTCATCTTCAGTGAGTTTTTGTTTGCTGTTAATCATTCATATGTATTGAGTGCTTTCCATGTGGTAAACAAGGTTGTATACATTCTCTCACTGACTAAATCCTAACACATAGTCTACGAAAGCATCACTATTATTATTTTCCCTATTTTATGAATGAGTAAACTGAAATATAGAGAGATGATGTAACTTCCTCATTAGCAGAGCAGGAAGATGGTCATCATATTCATTGGCCACCACGCCTTTTGATGCGCCATGACCCACACAGACAGTTACACAAACAGGTGCAGTGAGAGCCCTGCCATCAGGCAGCCCACGTGGAAGCCGTCAGGAAGGAGGGCGGTGCGTCATAATTAACTAATGGGGTTGGATTAATAAGTGCCCGGGAACATCTATCTGTTTCTCTGTAGGAACGAAACACAAGTTTCTTGATGGCTTTGTATGCTATAGAGAGCCCCCCCAAACCTTACACCTATGATTAACAAGGTGATGATGATGGAAATGATTAGTTGTTAGTAATAATTAGACATTACCACGTTATCAGTGCCTTGTAAGCTCTTACTGTCTGTCAGGCTCTGTGCCGAGTGATTTAGATGAATTATGTCTTTAATTCCTGAAACGTCTCAGTGAGTTAGGAACTGCCAGGATCCCAAGTTTGCTTATGAGTTACAGAGGCTATGAAACGGACTGGAGTAAACAGCAAACAAGAGGTGGATCTGAGGTGAGAACCTGGGCTGTTTAGACACCACATGCTTCTTTCAAGTTCAGTGATGAGATTAAAGATTATCCAGTACATCATGTCAAGATTGTTAGCTGTGCGGGAAAGACAATCACTTTAGATCCCTGTCTCTCATCACATATCAAGATAAATTCTGAGGGATCAAGAACTAACTTGTAACATATTAAATCACATAAAAAGTCAATGAAAATAAAAGTGAATATGTATCACAGCATTTTTGGTGCTAAATTAGAAGCAACAGAAGAATAATTAAGGAAGACCACCACAGATTAGGCAATGTAAAATGAAAAGTCATCTTTGTAACAAAAAATAGTTGATATGACAAGTAACAATTTGAAAACTCTATCAAATAGTTATTAAGTGGGTAAGAAAATGCTACTGATTCAATTGATAAATACACAAAAGGCCAGGGCAGTTAATATCCTAATGGATATGTAGAAACATTGGTACAACTGAAGTGAACAAAAGTAATAAAATCATCGATAAATGGCAGTAAATGATCACTGTACACCATTCTACTTTTAAACATATATTATGAATATAGTTAAGAGGTAAATATACCAGTAGACATGTATATATATACACACCTATATATACACATATACACCTACATATACATATGTCTTCTCGTCTTTGAAAAAAAATCAGTTAAGGATCCCCAACCCACTTGTGGATTTTTCTATAGTTACAAGCAAGCATAATAGTTAACAATCAACTAAAAAACAGAATCTTTAAGCACAAATAACTGCACTGATTATTAGAAATTAATTGGTTATTTTTATACATGCCTGCAATGTTTGATATGAACTGTGTTGAAAGACATGACTAATCTTTTACTTTTAATTAATTTTTAACTATAAATATAAAAATATGTGGTACACAAATGAATAAGATGTAGGAAAATTTGGAATTAAACAAGAGTTTTCCTAACTGTTAAAGTTTGACAAATATAATATCACAGATTTAAATGAATAAATAAATTACAAAATGCTGAAGTAGATGCTTCTACTAACCATTAACTGTAACTTTTTAAATAAATTAAAAATAAAATTAAGTGAGTTGTAAAATTTAATTGACTTCAACAGTACGTGAATATGGAACTTCCAGATGTTCAAGATGGATTTAGAAAAGGCAGAGGAAACAGAGATCAAATTTCCAACATCCGTTGGATCATACATAAAGCAAGAGAGTTCCAGAAAAACATCTGCTTCTTCTTTATTGACTATGCCAAAGCCTTTGTGTGGATCACAACAAACTGGAAAATTCTTCAAGAGATGGAAATATCAGACCACCTTTCCTGCCTTCTGAGAAATTTGTATGCAGGTCAAGAAACAATAGTTAGAACTGGACATGGAAAAATGGACTGCTTCAAAATTGGAAAAGGAGTACATCATGACTGTATATTGTCACCCTACTTATTTAACTTCTATGGAGAGCACATCATGCAAAATGACAGGCTAGATGAAGCACAAGTTGGAATCAAGATTGCCGGGAAGAATATCAATAACCTCAGATATGCAGGTGACACCACTTTTATGGCCGAAAGCAAAGAAGAACTAAAGAGCCTCTTGATAAAGTGAAAAATGAGAGGGGAAACACTGGCTTAAAAGTCAACATTTATGGTATCTGGTCCTATCACTTCATGGCAAATAAATGGGGAAACAATGGAAACATTGACAGACTATTTTCTTGGGTTCCAAAATCACTGCAGATGGTGACTGCAGCCATGAAATTAAAAGATGCTTGCTCCTTGGAAGAAAAGCTATGGCCGGCCTAGATAGCCTATTAAAAAAGCAGAGACATTACTTTGCCAACAAAGGTCTGTCTAGTCAAAGCTATGGTTTTTCCAGTAGTCATGTATGGATGTGAGAGCTGGACCATGAAGAAAGCTGAGCACCAAAGAATTGATGGCTTTTGAACTGTGGTGTTGGAGAAGACTTGAGAGTCCCTTGGACTGCAAGGAGATTCAACCCGTCCAACCTAAAGGAAATCAACCCTGAATATTCATTGGAAGGACTGATGCTGAAGTTGAAGCTCCAATACTTTGGCCACCTGATGCGGAGAACTGACTCATTGGAAAAGACCCTGATGCTGAGAAAGATTGAAGGCAGCAAGGGAAGGGGACAACAGAGAAAGAGATGGTTGGATGGCATCACCAATTCCATGGACATGTGTTTGAGCAAGCCCTTGGATTTGGCGATGTACAGGGAAGGCTGGTGGGCTGTAGTCCATGGGGTTGCAAAGAGCTGGACATGATTAAGTGCCTGAACTGAACTGAATTAATAAAAAGCACATTATATTTGCTTTTATTAATCCTGCAGCAGTTCTGCACATATTAAAAATTTGGAACTTGTCCAAATATGACAGTTACTTTTTATTAGTTCATTTTTATGATACTTAAAGTCATGAAACAATCAAATAAAACTGTGATAAAAATTTTATAAGAAATATGCAGATGTGTGATGAATCATATAGTCTCCTTCCTGCTCTTTTTCTGCCTGTTTACTCAGCTTAATTTTATTTTGGAACTTGTGTAATAATTGTAAATTCTGCTGTGTTCTGTATAGTTTTAAAGGAAAGGTATATTTATCCTAAGTACACCTTAATGTTTTTGTAGAAAAGAAACTAACTTGGTGCTAAGTAATACTTTGCAAATTATTAGTGTAATCAATACAATATTAATATCTACTTAGTTACTGTGAAATAGTCAAAATTTCATATCAGTGTCATAGAACTCTATGAATTCAGACTTTCTCTTCCCTGTCTTAGCAACCAATGAGGCAGCCAAACAGGAAGGATGTCACCTGTCCTCATTCAGGGTCTGGGCAGAGAAGACGTGGTGTCACTGTTGATGGAAGTCCTGCTTATAGGCCATCATCCTCATGACCTTATCACTGATACCTCCACGTTCAATCAGTCAGAACTGGAGGGACCTTATTTACAACATCAAGGAGATGGACGTATGCTGTGCAAAGTATAGCCATATTTGGCAAGCATGTTAAATTGAAGTTCCACTCCATACATCCTTTATTTTACTATAGGCATACACAGCATACTGCTCATCTTGTCTAACATCTCAGTAGATGGGAAGTCCATGATATAATACACTGTGCAGATGTTATAATTAAATGATTTTAATTTAATTATAAATTAAATATAAAGTTTTTATATTTAATTTACTTTGTTTTATGGACCAAATTTTCTTTGTTTCATGACCCAAGGAGATATAGAAGGCTGAGTTAAGTGTCATAAGTCTTAAACATATTATAGCAAATATATTTCCTATATCTTAGTTTTCCCCATATTATTAATTCATTTGAATTTTCCTGATTGGAAAGAAGGAGTTCTCAAAAGTTCATCTGCAATATTTTTCTTTTTAAAATGTATTACTTTTATTCTCATTTCCTTATTATCACTTTAGCTTTAGTCTTATAAACAGTAACAAGTGATAATTTTCCTAATATCCGTTGGAAAGTTTTCAGTATTCTATTTTCTTCTTTTTGCCAACTGAACGCTGCTGCTTCTGCTGTCTTGCATTGCTTCTCACTTGACCTATCTAGGATTTATCCATCCTTAAGCTATATATTTGAGTGGCTGTTGACTTAGTCTTATTAGTGGAAATGGGCACGTAGAGGTAGGTCATCAGCCTTCTGGAGGTGCTGTGTCTGAAATACAAAGAAAAGCCTGGAGTGCATGCCGAGAAGAGTAAGTGAGGCGGGCTTGGCTGTTGTATAATTATTCATTATTTCGTTGAACACCATTGTCCCCATTATTACCTTCACTGTAAGTGTGTCCAAGAAGGCAGCAGCTATACAGATTTTAAGTGGCGATACATTTCATAATTTATCAGCGGATGTGTTTCTCAGTGATGATTCCAAAATAGCTCTTACAGCTGAGCTTAGTTGATTACTAGTAAACTAGAGAACATATATAGCCTGTCCTGTTCTTTAGCGACTACCTTTCATTGTTAATTCCTCCTGAATATCTTATAACATTGATTTTAATAATGAATGGTTCTTGAGAAGACAGATAGCTTCTAAATCCTTTGACACACTGAGGCATATGTACATAAATATTAATTCCATGGTTCCCTACATTTTTCCAATCAATCAACTGCCTTGCTTAGACCGTTTTTATGAATATATTTTAAATGAAACTTCAGAGTCAGTCATTCAAAATGTGATGAATACATAGTAATAGGAAACTCAGAATCATAGATTACGAATGCCAAGAAAGACTCTGTTCTGGTTACCGTGAGTCTATGGTTTCCAATGGTCCACGCTGCAGCATTCATATACTTGTTCAGGGGTCATTTTCATAAGACCTGCTCAAGGATCAACATAAAGATGACAACCATTCTGTCTTGCCTTAAGGGATATTTTAGTGTGATGAAAATAAATTTATTTCCACAGCACAGAAAATTTACACCGTTCTCTCTTCTTCAAATAGGTTATGTGGGTATGCAATTTGTGTCGAAAGCAACAGGAAATCTTAACCAAGTCAGGGGCGTGGTTCTTCGGCAGCGGCCCTCAGCAGCCCAGTCAGGACGGAACGCTCAGCGACACGGCTACCGGGGCGGGTTCCGAGGCGCCTAGAGAGAAGAAAGCCCGGCTCCAAGAGCGCTCCAGGTCGCAGACCCCGCTGAGCAGCGCCGCGGCCTCCGCCCAGGACCAGGCTGCTCCCGGCGCCCAGATGGACAGGACCAAGGGCGCAGAGCCCGCCCCGCAAGCCGGGGGCCCTGAGCAGAAGCAGGCATCCTCCAGATCTAGAAGCGAGCCTCCCAGGGACAGGTAAGAGGTCAGCAACCCACAGGCAAAGGGCAAGATCTTAAATGGAGAGCAAACCCATCTTCAGGAATCGAACCCTTAGGATATGCAGAAAGGGTGCGTCTCAGACTCAACCAGAAAGGCGATAGGGAGCCCGCTGCCTTTGTCTCTCTCTAGAACGTATCTTTCCTTAGGAGGCCTTTGCTGAGAAGCTTGTCTTTCATGTCCCCCATGGAGGTAAACAAGTCACCAAGTTTACTACTAACTTCCAGCCCGCTGGTGAGAACAGCCATTGGCTGTTGTTGGTTGTTAGAGTGAGTCCTGCAGTTTGGCTGTTGTTGGCTGTTAGAGTGAGTCCTGCAGTTGAATATGTGCTCTGAGAGAAGAATATGGGGAACAGACACACTTAGGCCTGGGGGTGCATCAGCAAAGGCTTTCTGGAGGATGTTCTACACTGAGCTTTGAAGGTGACTAGAGATGAGCCAGGTGAAGCAAGGGATGGGTGTACGGGTGTCTGGCCAGAAGGAATAGTGGGACCACCCAGAGGGTGCTCTTGGCTGGAGGGTGAGTTGGAGAAGGGGGAGCAGGGGATGACAGTGAGGTCTGAGTGCCCAGGTCACACTGGGCCTTTTAGACAGGTTCAATTTCACAGACTTTATCCTGAAAACAATGGAATGCAATGGAGACTTGTAAGCTTGGGCTCACGTGATGAGCTTATTAATTTCAATTTGTCTAGTGTATCATTCATTCAAAAGCATGTATTGATGACCAGACAGGATGCTGTGCAGTAGGTGGGGACAGCATTAACAAGGGGGAATATAGCCCTTTTCTTCCCGAGGCTGGGAGTCTGGGACACCTGACAGTTAGCACTAGGTGTGGCTGCCTTCGATTGTGTGACCCTTATTTATTCCACTGGGTGGGAGGACAGGATCCGAGGGTAGGATCTAAGGAAGGTTTCTGATCTCCTTGTCAAATGAAACTCTCACAATAAACTCAAAGACTTCAAAGCTGAACTAATCCGGATTCTAGGCCTGGCTCTGTCACCAGGGATTCTCACGGGCACCTTGGAGGACTGAGTGAGCACCTGTGCTCAGCAGCAGGCCCATGGGAGGCCTCTAGTGAATGCAGACGGTAGGCACCAAGTGTTTACCATTACCAAACACTGCGGGAGCCAGAGGGCATCAAGATGACTGGTGCATAGTGCCTTTTCATTCAGATCCTGGGAAAGAGACCACACCGTCCCCTACGGAAGACAGAGCCTTGGGCAATGAACTGGCCCAGAGGGCTGACATGATCAGAGCTAGACAATACAATCACAAGCCCTTTGGAGGCCGCAGGAAAGGGGAGCACCTTCTGAACACAGGCAGACAGGACACCCAGAAGTTGTGGGATGGGCAGGCAAAACAGGAGAGACCATGATGGCCAGACACCAGGGCCAGCCTGGTGATGGCCAGACCTGCAGCATGGTGACAAAGTGCCGTGAGTTAAGGAGAGAAAAGATGCTGAAAGGGCAGCTCATGATTGGTCAGAAAAGGATTTCTATTAAAGGAGAGGAAGAGTTTGGAGGTATAGAGTTTCCAAAGAGAAAATTTGAGTCCTGCTTATGATGATCTGTGAAGAACTACAAAGAATCCGAGAGCAGACACCAAGGAGAGGCTTTCTGATGAAATCTGAAAAAGACTGATAAGGGCCAATAGCTTTTCTGGTGATATACGTGACTTGCTGGTTATATAAATACTGAGGACCACAGTGAGGATGTTGGGGCTGGAGAATGAGGAAGAGGGGAACCTGGTTGGTAGTCAGGGCCCTTGAGAGAATGAGCCAAGGCTGAAGGAGTGGCTGGTCGTCTTGTTTTATATTTCATTGTTTAAATTTTTTAATTATTGGAGTACAGTTGCTTTTCAGTGCTGTTAGTTTCTGATACAACAAAGTAAATCAGTTATATATACAGATATACCCCCTCCCGCTGTGACCCCCCTCCCACCGTCCATTCCACTCCCTAGGTCATCAAGAGTACTGAGCTGAGCCCCTATGCTCCACAGCCGCTTCCCACGAGCTATCTGTTTTACACATGGGAGTGTGTGTGTGTCCGTGCTGGTCTCTCAATTCGTCCCGCCCTTTCCTTTCACCATTAGCTATCTGTTTTGCATGTGAGTGTATGTATGTCAATGTTACTCTCTCAGTTTGTCCCACTCTCTCCTTCCCCGATACCTCAGTTGGTAAAGAATCTGCCTGCAGTGCAGGAGACCCCAGGCCGATTCCTGGGTCGGGAATCCTGATCTGCTAGAGAAGGGATAGGCTATCCACTCCAGTGTTCTGGGGCTTCCCTTGTGGCTCAGCTGCGAAAGCATCCGCCTGTGATGTGGGAGACCTGGGTTCGATCCCTGGGTTAAGAAGATCCCCTGAAGAAGGGAAAGGCTACCACTCCAGGATTCTGGAGAGTCCCATGGACTATAGAGTCCATGGGGTTGCAAAGAGTCGGACATGACTGAGCTTCACTTCACTTCACTTCACTTCTCCTTCCACCACGGTGTCCACAAGTTCTGTTCTCTAAGTCTGTGTCTCTATTCCTGCCCTGCAAATAGGTTCACCTGTACCATTTTTCTAGATTCTACATACATGTGAAAACATACCAAATTTGTACTCTTCCCGACTTACTTCACGTAGTATGGCAATCTTTAGTCACATCCATGTTGTGGCAAATGACATTTTCTTCCTCTTTATTTCTGTTATTTCGTTACCGTATTCCATTGTATATTATATGTGCCGTATCTTCTTCACCCATTCAACAGTTGATGGACATTTAGGTTGCTTCTGTGTCCTGACTATTGTAAGCAGTGCTGCAGTGAACACCGAGGTACATGTTTCTTTTGGAAACAAGATCTTAATCTTTTTGATCCTAATTTATACACTGATCAGGGGCTAGTGGGGATGGAAACATTAGAGGTAAGAAAAGGCCTATTTCAAAGACAAGAATCAGAGAGACTGGAAAAGAGTCCTATTTGCATATAAGGCTAACCTTTCATAAAGCATCTTCACAGATGCTGTCTCCTTTAATCTGCACATGAACTCTGCAAGGTAAGCATCATTGATCAGCATTTCAACAACAAAAAAAATATCGACTCTAGCGAAACTTCCAACAAGGGCAACTCTGCTTTAATGAGCTACTGAGGTTTGCAGTGCGTTCATCACCTTTTTATGAAAACCCTAATTATGATGGCTGTATTCGTAGCAGACCCCTTATGCGGGAAAACAGCAATGCTACCTGTGAAACTCCACCCTCCCTGAAAATCTCTCCCACTTCAAAGGACCAAGTAATCTAAATGCCTCAAGCAGAGTTGACCATGCTTCTGTTTTGCTTTTGTGTCATTGGAAACCCTCTACCCTTTCTTTCCATTATCACCAGCCCCTGCTCAGGCTGATCCCACAACATATTTTAGCAATTACTACCTTGATAATGGACAATAGAAACGGCTCTACTTTTCCCCATCGTGTATATTATTCTTTGTTCATGAAGTCTGCTTTTGGACTTCCAGTGTTCTCTCTGGAAAGCCCTTTCTATGGATCTAAGAATTCCAGAAAAAGCCTATCTGTCCCCACTTTAACTTCACAGTAGAGCATATAGGGTCTGAATGCTTTGCTGAAGCATCCCCTTTCTGTAACTTCTGGTGTCCTTGCTGAAAGCTTCCCAAAGCAGATGGACTACAGTGTTCAGAAAAGGGCTGCACGGGGGCATCTTAAACAATGTAATTTAAATATTCAGACTGTGAAACACTTTTCCTTTATCTTTGCCAGTGCCTCCTTGGAGAGGGCAATGGCACCCCATTCCAGTACTCTTGCCTGGAGAATCCCATGGACGGAGGAGCCTGGTGGGCTGAAGTCCATGGGGTCGCTAGGAGTCAGACATGCCTGAGCGACTTCACTTTCACTTTTCACTTTCATATGTTGGAGAAGGAAATGGCAACCCGCTCCAGTGTTCTTGCTTGGAGAATCCCAGGGACGGGAAAGCCTGGTGGGCTGCCGTCTATGGGGTCGCACAGAGTCGGACACGACTGAAGTGACTTAGCAGTAGCAGTTGCAGTGCCTCCTACAAGATGGAAAGCAAAGTAGAACACAAACTGCTTTTTCTTTTCATATTCTTTTTTGTTATGATTTATTATAGGATATTGAACATGGTTCCCTGTGCTCTGCATTTTGGAATGAGGGAGAAGGCCTGGGAGGGAGGAAAAATGAATAATAATTTCAACCATCAACATTTCTATCATTTTTGCTGGGGAAGGTAAAATGAAGGCTCAGCTTCAACCATTTTTTTCCCTAACCAATTCCCTAAAAGGTGTTGGACTGCACATGATCTCTTAAAAAGTACTTTTGTTCTACAACTGAAGTGCTAGTAGAATTAATTTCTGAAACGGACATACTTGTATTCAGGTTTCCTTGAATGTTTCAGTTATATAAGGTTAATATATATTGCCCAAATATATGTCGGGTATTAATTTTTGAACTGATATATATCTATTAGCATTTATCCTAACTTATTATTACCTATATTATTTTATCTAGAACATGTTAAAGAGGTTAGCATAAAACTTGTTCCTTTAGCGAATTAATTTATTGATTTTTAAAATGATCTGTTTAACTGATAGAGAATTTAAAAATCTGAAAGCCAGTTGTGAAGACCCTGAATATCTAGTAACTCAAAGGAGCCTTATTTAGAAAGCGACTCAGGTATACGGGTTTAATGTGCCTTTTTAACATCTCGCTTTTTAATTAGACATCGAAGGATAACTATTTCCAAGGATGCTGCTTCTGAGGTCTGGTCCTCGCCTTGAGTTTACACGCGATTCTCCTTCTCCACGTGTCTTTGTGCATCCCAGGAAGAAGACCCCAGGGCTGGCCGAGCAGAATGGCAAAGGCGCCCCAAAGGGCGAGCGCAAACGCGCGCCCAGGACCTCGGCGCCTCCCGCGGAGGCGCCGGCGGAAGAGCGGGAGCGGAAGGAAAGGCGGGAAAGCCGAAGGCTGGAGAAAGGCCGGTCCCAGGACTACTCCGCCGTGCCGGAGAAACGCGAAGAAGGCCCGGTGGCTGAAGCGGAGAAGCAGCGGAAGGAGGAGGAGTACCAGACCCGGTACCGCAGCGACCCGAACCTGGCGCGGTACCCCGTCCAGCCGCCGCCCGAGGAGCAGCAGATGCGCATGCACGCGCGGGTGTCCCGCGCCCGGCACGAGCGGCGCCACAGCGACGTGTCCCTGCCGCGCACCGAGGCGGCCGCGGGGCCCGAGGGCAGGCCCGGCCCGCGCGCGCCCCACGCCGCCCGGGGCTCGCCGCCCGCCTCGCCGCGCGCCTACTCGGCCGAGAGGACCGCGGAGGCCCGGGCGCCGGGCGCCCAGCCGCTCGCCGAGCCCAGCCCGCCGGCGCCCCGGCCGGGCCCGGGCCCCGCGGAGGCCCCGGAGCCGCTTCGGAAGCAGAGCCGCCTGGACCCGGGCTCGGCCGTCCTGGTGCGCAAGGCCAAGCGCGAGAAGGTGGAGACCATGCTGCGCAACGACTCGCTCAGCTCCGACCAGTCCGAGTCTGTGCGGCCGTCGCCGCCCAAGCCGCACCGCGCCAAGAGGGGCGGCAAGCGGCGCCAGATGTCCGTGAGCAGCTCGGAAGAAGAGGGTGTGTCAACGCCGGAGTACACGAGCTGCGAAGACGTGGAGCTGGAGAGCGAGAGCGTCAGCGAGAAGGGTGAGCGAGCGGCGGCGCGCGGGCTCCGGGCGCGGGCGCGGCTGGCAGGGTGGGTGGGGACCGGGCGCTTCTGCGGGGGTCTGAGTGCGCGCTCCGGGCTGGGGGCGTGTGCTGGAATTCGAGATACACGCTCGGGGCTGGGGGTGTGCGTGCTGGGATCCGAGGTGCGCGCTCCGGCCTGGGGGCTCCTGTGTTGGGATCCGAGATAAACGCTCGGAGCTGAGGGTGTTTGTGCTGGGATCCGAGGTGCGCGCTCCGGGCTGGGGTCTCCTTGCTGGGGGCTTGTGTGGTGGGATCCGAAGTACGCGCTCCGGGCTGGGGGCTCGTGTGCTGGGATCTGAGATATACGCTCAGAGCTGGGGGCGTGTGTGAGGGGCTCCGGGATTCGCCAGAATGGCTCAGAAGTGCGTGTGCTGTGCGCTCAGGGTGCGCGCCTGCAAGCTTTACAAGCATAGCTGGTAATGTCTAGCGTTGTGACTGTGACTGCAGTTACCACTGCTTTATGGTATATTAGGAACAAGCTACAAAGGCAAATCCTAAAAGTTCTCATCACAAGAAAATTATTATTTTGGTAACCGGATGAAGACATAGATGTTAACTAAACTTCCTGGGGTAGTCTTCTGGCCTCCCGTATATGTCTGATGGTTAGTTTAAGTTCACTCGTCACTCAGTAGTGTGACTTTTCGCTGTGCCATGGACTGTATAGCCTGCCAGTCTCCCCTGTCAATGGAATTTTCCAGGCAAGAATACTGGAGTGGATTGCCTTTTCCTACTCCAGGGGATCTTCCAGACCCAGGGATAGAACTCGCATCTTTTGGGTCTCCTCCACTGGCAGGTGGATTCTTTGCCACTGAGCCTCCTGGAAATCCGCAGGTGGTTAGGTTTACACCTTAAACTTCCATGGAAAGTGAAAGTGAAAGTCGCTCAGTCGTGTCCCACTCTTTGCGACCCCATGGATTAAATAGTTTCTAGGCCAGAATACTGGAGTGGGTAGCCTTACCTTTCTCCAGGGGATCTTCCCAACCTTGGGATCCGAGGGGCGACCAAGGGATGAGCGGAGTGTGGGACTCGGGGCTCCTGTGCAGGAATCTGAGGTGCCCGCTGGGGGCTGGGGTGTGTGTGCAGAGTGCCGGGTTTCACGAGCATGGTGAGAGGCGCGTGTGCTGGGCTCAGGGTGCACCCCTGCAGGAGTCGAACCGGGGTCTCCCGCATTGCCGGCGGATTCTTTACCAGCTGAGGCACAAGGGAAGCCCAAGAATACTGGAGTGGGTAGCCTTTCCCTTCTCCAGCAGATCTGAGCACCAGGAATCTGGTCTCCTGCATTGCTCGAGGATTCTTTACCAACTGAGCTATCAAGGAAGCTGTATGTCAATTAAGTCTCAGTAAAAGTTGGGGAGGGAAATGGGGCTTGAAATGCTCCAGGCAGTCTCCCAGAAAATGGAAGGTTTTAGTGTTTTGTCTCCTTTTATTTTTGGATGTGGAGTTTAAAAACGTCACCACAGGCACCGAATGAGTTGCCAGAATTTTTCATGACGTTGGTTCCTCTCATTCTGGGAAATTGAGTATTCTAGAGCCATCAGCACAGAAAATCCTTTAGATAATACTGGTGTAGAAGATACTTCAATTTCAATTTAAACCCCCCATGTTTATTTTGAAGAGTCTGCTCCTTTTGCTGCTATTGACTTAGATTTAAACTGACCACAGCCATAAATTCAGTTGGTGGCAGTGATCATCTTTGTTGTAGTGCTGGGGCTTCCCTGGTAGCTCAGATGCTGAAGAATCTGCTTGCTGTGTGGCATCACAGACTCGATGGACATGAGTCTGGGTGAACTCCGAGAGTTGGTGATGGACAGGGAGGCCTGGCGTGCTGCAATTCATGGGGTCTCAAAGAGTCAGACACAACTGAGCGACTGAACTGAACTGAACTGATGCTCCAATGAGAAGGAAATGGCAACCCACTCCAGTATTTCTGCCTAGACAATTCCATGGACGGAGGAGCTTGGTGGCCTGCTGTCCATAGGGTTGCACAGAGTGGGGCATGACTGAAGCGACTTAGCATGCGTTCAGCATGCCCCAATGATCTTATGCTATATGTGTGAACAATTTTAAACGCTCATTCTGTTTCTATTAGTACTACAATTCAACTGGTAATAGGTATCTTTGGAGTATGGGGGAGGGGTGAATTTGGCTTTTTCAGTTAGGCACTGATGTTTATAAAGTGCATATTGGTTTTTTAAAAGTCAGATGATGTGTAGACTTTTGCTGTCTTTTGTGTCTCAATGTTGTGTTTTGTGAACATGTATTTTTTTCCCTTGAGTCATAAGGGAAGTGTTAAGTAAGTGGATATGCTTAATTGGTGTGCAGAAAACCCCTTATGAGGATGGATATAGATATAGTTACATATGTATATTTTCCTGCTCTGTAAAGAAAGGGTGTACACCAGCTCCACTTGAATGTGTTTAATAAATCACAGTGGGCATGAAACTAGAAATGAAGCTCAGAATTATTTACAGTAACAACAGATTATGAAAGAAACATGACTGGTGGTATGGGTGAGTGGAGGAAGGCAGCTAGTGTGATGAGAGGCACTTAACGTCTCTGGCCGCTATCTCCCTTTCTCAGAAATTATCTTCTGGGCACTTGAGTGATGACCTGGAATTCAGCCGCCTCTGAAGTTGGGGTTCAGTTTCTTCCTGTGGAAGCATAGGAGCCATCGTCTGATACATGCAGCCCTGTTTTCTCTTCATTTATAAATAATCTCATTCTCAATGTCTATGAATGTAGCATAGGCATTTTCCTCCTTTAACCTTAATCTGTAATATTGATTAATGCCTTTATTGTCCAGGATCACCCCTGCCGACCAAGGGTTCAGCCGTGATCGTCTACAGCACGCTGTGACCCTGCATGACTTTTTTTAGCGTCCGTAAGTCTCGGTTTTCTTATTGCCACAGTGGAGATGAGAGTTTCCACTTTGTCAGGTGACTGAGTGGTTTGGATGAGCTCATGTAGCTGCAGCAGGATGCTAAGTTAGCATTCTTCCTGTCTTGATGAGCCTGTGGCATACGTGCCATAGAATTAGTATTGCAATGAAGGTGAGATCATCATATA
>SJYQ01004993.1:393541-435954 GCA_006410935.1 Redunca redunca
TTTGTTGACTGTATAGAGCTTCTCCATCTTTGGCTGCAAAGAATATAATCAATCTGATATTGGTGTTGACCATCTGGTGATGTCCATGTGTAGAGTCTTCTCTTGTGTTGTTGGAAGAGGGTGTTTGCTATGACCAGTGCATTTTCTTGGCAAAACTCTATTAGTCTTTGCCCTGCTTCATTCCTCATTTCAAGGCCAAATTTGCCTGTTACTCCAGGTGTTTCTTGACTTCCTACTTTTGCATTTCAGTCCCCTATAATGAAAAGGACATTTTTTTTTGGTGTTAGTTCTAAAAGGTCTCGTAGGTCTTCATAGAACCATTCAACTTCAGCTTCTTCAGCATTACTGGTTGGGGCATAGACTTGGCTTACTGTGATATTGAATGGTTTGCCTTGGAAACAAACAGAGATCATTCTGTCATTTTTGAGACTGCATCCAAGTACTGCATTTCGGACTCTTCTGTTGACCACGATAGCTACTCTATTTCTTCTGAGGGATTCCTGCCCGCAGTAGTAGATATAATGGTCATCTGATTTAAATTCACCCATTCCAGTCCATTTTAGTTCGCTGATTCCTAGAATGTCGACGTTCACTCTTGCCATCTCTTGTTTCACCACTTCCAATTTGCCTTGTTTCATAGACCTGACTTTCCAGGTTCCTATCCAATATTGCTCTTTACCCTAGACACATCTAAATTATCAATCAGCTCCTATTTTCAGAAATTCTACTTTGCTGTCTCCTTCTGAGAAAATTATCTAAATTTGTATGTACTCAAGAAAACTGAGAATAATCATGAAAGTGGGACAAATGAGAAAGAAGAAGCAGTGGAGCTGACCGAGGAGCCCAATGCGGAGAAATCCATGAAGGACACTAGAGATCATATATGGGAAGCTCCACAAAGAATATCTTTTTGAGAAGAATGCCATGGATTCCAAGATGTATCCAATGACTAGTCAGTTGCTTGATATTATTAATGTGGTAAAGAAAGGGTGTCTTTCTCAGCAGTAAAGAGGAATAGTTAAAACATGATGGGGGCCGGGGGGAAACTGTTAAGGAAAATCATGGTCCAAACATGAAACAATCAAGAATATGGCATTATTTTAGTGATTGATACAGACTATTTGACTGTTAACCTAGGTAATCTTTCCTCTAGGTGAACAGGAAGCCTGAAAGTTCATCTGTAGAATAGGAAATTTAACATCTGCCTGTTACTGGTTTTTACTTGGTCCTGAAGTATTTACATGTAGTAATATGGTAAATGCCAGTTTTGTTGTTCAGTCACTAAGTCATATCTGACTCTTTGCAACCCCCATGGACTGCAGCATGCAGACTTCCATGTCCTTCACTATCTCCAGGATTTTGATCAAACTCATGTGCATTGAGTCAGTGATGTCATCCAGCTGTCTCATTATCTGTCACCCACCCCTGCTTTTCTCCCGGCCTTCAGTCTTCCCTAGCATCAGGGTGTTTTCCAGTGAGTCAGCTCTTTGCATCATGTGGCCAAAGTACTGGAGCGTCAGCTTCAGCATGAATCCTTCCAATGAATATTCAGGGTTGATTTCCTTTAGGATTGACTGGGTTGATCTCCTTGCTGTCCAAAGGACTCTCAAGAGTCTCTAGCACCACAGTTCAATGCCAGTTACTGGTTTTCAATTTTTAGAATAAACCCCTTTATGCATTGAATATATGTATGCTTATTTGGTCTCTTTGTTTTACACAATTGAAGATAAATATTATGTCCATGTTAAAATAAAGGAAAAAGTGACAGATATGGGAGACAAATGATTTGGAGAACAGATAGATAGAGATAAGCATATGGATATTCTTTAATTATCATCTCTAAAAGATGATGCTGTTAAAATGCTGCACTTAATATGCCAGAAAATTTGGAAAACGCAGCAGTGTCCACAGGAATGCAAAAGATCAGTTTTCATTCCAATCCCAAAGAAAGCAAAGCCAAAGAATGTTCAAAGTACCACACAATTGCACTCAACTCACACGCTAGCAAAGTAATGCTCAAAATTCTCCAAGCTAGGCTTCAACAGTACATGAACCGTGAACTTCCGGATGTTCAAGCTGGCTTTAGAAAAGGCAGAGGAACCAGAGATCAAATTGCTAACATCCATTGGATCATCAAAAAAAGCAAAAGAATTCCAGAAAAGCATGTACTTCTACTTCTTTGACTATGCTAAAGCCTTTGACTGTGTGGATCACAACAAACTGTGGGAAATTCTTCAAGAGATGGCAGTACCAAACTACCTTACCTTCCTCCTGAGAAATCTGTATGCAGGTCAATAAGCAACAATTAGAACCGTTCATGGAACAATGGTCTGGCTTCAAACTGGGAAAACAGTACATCAGGGCTGTATATTGTCGCCTTGCTTATTTAACTTATATGCAGAGTACATCACGAGAAATGCTGGACTGGAAGAAACACAAGCTGGAATCAAGATTGCCGGGTGAAATATCAATAACCTCAGATATGCAGATGACACCACCCTTATGGCAGAAAGTGAAGAGGAACTAGAAAGCCTCTTGATGAAAGTAAAAGTGGAGAGTGAAAAAGCTGGTTTAAAACTCAACATTCAGAAAACTAAGATCATGGCATCTGGTCCCACTTCATGGTGAATAGAAGGGGAAATGATGGAAAGTGACAGACTGTCAGAGGTCCGTCTAGTCAAAGGTGTGGTTATTCCCGGGGTCGTGTATGGATGTGAGAGTTGGTTATTCTAGGGGTCGTGTGTGGATGTGAGAGTTGGTTATTCCAGGGGTCGTGTGTGGATGTGGGAGCTGGTTATTCCAGGGGTCGTGTGTGGATGTGGGAGTTGGTTATTCCCGGGGTCGTGTGTGGATGTGGGAGTTGGTTATTCCCGGGGTCGTGTGTGGATGTGGGAGTTGGACCACAAAGTACACTGAGCGCTGAAGAACTGATGCTTTTGAACTGTGGTGTTGGAGAAGACTCTTGAGAGTCCCTTGGACTACAAGGAGATCCAACCAGTGAATCTTAAAGGAAATCAGTCCTGAATATTCATTGGAAGGACTATGCTGAAACTGAAACTCCCAATAATTTGGCCATCTGATGTGAAGAACTGACTCACTGGAAAAGACCCTGATACTGGGAAAGTTTGAGGGCAGGAGGAGAAGGGGACAACAGAGGATGAGATGGTTGGCTGGCATCACAGACTCAATGGACATGAATTTGGGTAAACTCTGGGAGTTGGTGATGGACAGGGAGGCCTGGTGTGCTGCAGTTCATTGGGTAACAAAGAGTTGGACGCGACTGAACTGAACTGATGAATATTTCTTATCTAAAATGTTCAACATCTTGCTCAAATTTTAGGTCAAGAAATAGGGAATTAGGACAACTTAAGTATACAAATATATAAATAGAAATAAATCTATTGGCTTTGAAAGCAAAAGGGTATCAGTATCACAGTAAGCTTAATAAAGTCTCTTCTTTCATTGGTTTTTAATATGATGTCATAAAATTAGAAATCAATAAAAAATATCCTAAATAGAATGGTTAGTGGATAGAGCAAAGTTATTTAAACATTAGAGTGCTCTCCATTAGCAGAACTAAGATAGTGATCATTTTGAAATAGGTTGGGTAATGGAGTCGACAGTGTGTGCAGAAGGGCCATGAGGATAAATGAGTTATTGTAGCCACCTCAGAAGTCTCTAATTTTCATCATGTGCACAGGTTCACTTGATATCCACTAAAACAGGTAAACAGAAAATTGCTATTTAACTACCCCTTGATAAGTTGCGAGTGATCAGTTTTGGTGTCTTCTGGGCCCTCTCATAATTTTACCCACCGTCTATCAGCGGTTAATCCACAGAGAACTCTGATAGCCTTTGCTTCTCTTTGACCTTTAATATATTAATCTGTCAGTGATTCCTACTATTTCTGTAGGGAAGAGGAATTTAATTCTCCCTTGCAGCTGTTGGAAGAGCTAGCGTTTAGAGTGTTAGGTGCTTCAGTTTAGATACCTTCGAGAAAGTCTGAGAACTAATTTCTTCTTACAGTGGGTATAAAATGACCTTGACTGTTTTAATCATCTATGTAATTTAAATCTTAGAGACTGAGTGGATATAGGTAACTGTGTCCATGCAGGTGGGGGGTTGTCAGAGCTAATGTGCTAATTCCTAATTTCTAAGAATATGGGATAAGAACATTTTGGGAAACATCATGGTGAGGAGCTGAGTTTTTCAGAATTACAGTTTCTCCATAATATATAAAGGACTGAAAATCTCCTTGATTCTAAAGCATGAGCTCTAACTTAAAAGAAGCTCTATAAAAAGAAAAGAAATTAAATCTATAAATCTAACCTGATTATATCCAATAATATTTTCCCCAGATTAATCCATGGCTAGAAATACTACTCATTTAGCTACATCTGAAGGAGATTTCTATTCTAGAATCAGGAGAAACTCAATTAAAATCTGGTTTACATCTCATTTTCAAAACTAATCAAGTACAAATTTGACATGTATGCTGACAGTTTTTAAAATGTAATGTTTGGGTGTATGATTGAAGGGTGTTTTAAGGGAAACTATCTGTGCTTCAAAATGCATTTAGAAAAAGAGTTGATATTGAAAATTTCAGTACATCTATTTTATCTCCTAGGTTATTACTTCAATATCCTTTCAAAATGCAGAATCATACTGCAGGGTTTGTGACCCATTTTATCCAGTGAATGAAAAGGTTCTCCTTATTTGGGGTTCAGTTTCACAGAATAACAGAACATCAGAACCTGGGAGAGACTTGGGAAGCAAACAAAGAGAAAGCCTCCCCTTTCACACACTGTTGGATAGAGAAGTGGACATCGTGGGCACTGTCAGTTGCCCTGCCCCAGCACCGTTTTCCATTTGCAGCAAGAAGAGGTAGAATGCATGCTGGTCCCAGCTCCAGCCAGACTTCTGAGGACCAGCACTGTTCTGTCCTCAGTCAAGGCCCAGCCCTAGAAATCTGGTTTCTAACATATTCCTGAGACCAGGCCCCAGGATGGTGCCTGGTTTTCGCTATTAGATTCCCATCCCTGGGTCCTTGTGAAAAGTAAAAGTGAAGGTGTTAGTTGCTCAGTCGTGTCCAACTCTTTGCTGGAGTCCCTCTGGAACTAACGCTTGGCCCTAACCAATCCCCCTGTAGGAACTAGAAACTGGATTGCTGATACTGACTCCCTGGTGCCGGGTGCCAGATTAGAAATCTAGGTGTTACCTTGCGTGTCATTCTTACTCATACTTTATGGGCATCCACCTGGCACTGCTGATCTGCATTGAACGGTTACTTTCTGTGACCATCTTCTTTGAGAATCTTGGTATTCTTCCTAAGCTGGCCCAAAATGTTCTTATCCCATGTTCTTAGAAATTAGGAATTAGCACATTAGCTCTGACAACCCCCCACCTGCATGGACACAGTTACCTATATCCACTCAGTCTCTAAGATTTAAAGCTCCAGTTCTACACCAAGGGCCAGATTAATTTTAATTCTGATGAAGTCTTCTGAGGCTGGTGTGTACGAGGTAATAATATATCCGTTTCTTAGGCTGCTATAACATGATGCCACAGTGAGAGAGTCCATTCCTAGGCAGGTTGATAAGAAGTCCGGGAGTCCCCAGAATGAAAGATTGTTGCTGAACCATGAAAGATGCCTGGATTCTTGGCCTCCAGAGGAGAATAATTCAATCTGGGGCCAGAGATGAGTCTTGATCACTCAGAGGTTTTTGTGTAATAAAGTTTTATTAAAGTATAAAAGAGATAGAGAAAGCTTCTGACATAGACTTCAGAAGAGAGCAGAAAGAGTGCCCCCTCACTATTGTTAGCAATGGAGTTATATACTTTTAATTAGTTATTACAGTGAATCAAAAGAATGTCTGGAGGTTGTAAAGACCTTACTAGACCCACTCCCGTAATTTACGTTTTAAGATAATAGGATTAGCCAGAAAGTTATTTCCAGAAACTGTCCTCAAGCAGGATACATTATTGTTATGTAATCCTAAGGAATGTAGAGGAAAAAAAAAGTTTGTCCTTTCCTCCTCCTTGAGAATTCCAGACCCCTCTCTCCTTGGGGACCCCTGGACTTCTTATCAGCCTGCCCAGGAATTCTCTCTCTCAACAGCCTGGGTAATCTGAACAAAAGAAGTTTGCTTCTCCCAGTCTGGAGGCCAGGACTGCAGCGCCTGAGTGTTGGCAGGGTCGGCCCTTCTGGGGTCCGTGAACAGACCTCTGTCCTCGGCCTGTGAGGAGCGTCCCTCTCTCTGAGTCTCTGCTTTGTCTTTCCTCTCTGTGAGCATCCATGTTTCCTCTCCTTATGAGGACACTGCATTTTGGATTAGGGAACATCCCAATGAGGTTCTTTCAAACTGATGATCTCTTTAAAGATGCTATCTACAGATATGGTTACACCCTCAGGGAGGTGGGGTGAGGGCTTCAACATAAGAATTTTGGCAGGAACACAATCCAGTCCATAATAATTGCATTCTCAGGACAAAAGAGACCACAGCCTCCACGTGTTTGTATCCACACACGGTAAATAAACACTCATGTCTGGAGCTTGACTCCATTGGTTTCCATTTGTGAAAAGGATAAGATGATCAGGAGTGTCACTGGGTAGTTACTTTGTAAAGAGGATTGCCATCCACAGTCAGGAAGAGACAGGCAGTTTGAGGCACTGCCAGAGACTAAACCCATTGGGCATGTTTCTTAACCTCTGTAAGGCTCAAGTGTGTTGTGTTTGGAACTTGTGGAGTAATTAACTGTACACGTTCCACGGAGTTGTTGTAAAGATTAAACGAGATGATGGTACACAGCAAGTGCTCAATACGTGTTTCTATTTCTGTGACTCCAAAGAGGATGCAGAGATAGTAAACATAACAAGAATCAGAAGGAAAGCTGGGATGCCAGGGCTTCATGTCAGAGCTGCAGTAGAATTTTGTGGAAAGAATCATCGTGGCATTTAAGTCAGAGAGGTGGGCCTGAGCAATGAGAGATGCGGAGACACACACACGTGGAAACAGGAGACTTCCAGACCTGTGAAAGGAAACAGCCCAGGGCCCGTGATTGAGGGAACAGTTTAGATCCTAGTTTGAAGGACTAGGTTACCTTGGGCAGTAGAATTAGAGGGATAGAGTGTGCCAGTGACCCTCATTCCTGGGTACTCTTTAGAACCTCCTGGGGGACCATAGAGGTTATCATACTACATAAAATAAGTCAGAAAGGAAAAGACAGATGTCATGTGATGTCATATGGTTGAAGCTGAAACTCCAATACTTTGGCCACCAGATGCGAACAACCAACTCATTGGAAAAGACCCTGATGCTGGGAAAGATTGAAGGCAGGAGAAGAGGGTGGCAGAGGATGAGATGGTTGGATGGCATCACTGACTCAATGGACATGGGTTTGAGCAAACTCCGGGAGTTGGTGATGGACAGGGAAGCCTGGCATGCTGCAGTTAATGGGGTCTCAAAGAGCTGGGCATGACTTAGCGACTAGAGAGCAACAACGTATGATGTCACTTTTATGTGGGATCTAAGGTATGACAACTACAAAACAGAGACAAGATTCACAGACATAGAGAACAGTCTTGTGGTTGCTGGAGGGGTGGGGTAGGGGCAGGGGTGGACTGGGAATTTGGGGTCAGTGGATGCCAGCTAGAATATATGAGATGCATGAATAGCAAAGTCCTATTGTATAGCACTGGTAACTGTGTCCAATCTACTGGGATAAAGCACAATGGAAAAGAATATTTAAAAAAGAGTGTATATTTGTGTAACTGAATCAATTGGCTGTCCAGCGGAAATTGACACAACATTATAAATCAACTATACTTCAGTTAAAAAAAGGTTGAGACATCATGAAGAGATTCTGATTTGTTCAGCGTGGAGCTGGGCCCCAGTTTATTTTATTAAAGCATGTAGCTGAATTGAGAACTGTAGGATTGGTTCAGAGTACATTATGATCACTTGAGGAGCTTCACCAAAAAAGGTACCAGTGTTCAGGTCCCAAGCCCAGAGCTCCTGATCTGATGCTTCCAGACTGAGGCCCAAGCATCTGATGTTCTTAGCATCTCTTTGGTGAGTCCATGGTGAGGCCAAGGTTAGGGCCACAGAGCCTTCAAGGACCTTTCCAATCTCAGACTTGACCCTTCCTAAATTATGAAGTGCTGATTCTTCCATGAACAATGTTATTTTGTATCACACAAACTTCCCATGACGAAAAGTTGATTATTTATATGGGGAATAATTTGGCTGGAAAAAACAACATAATGACTCTACTAATGTTTATAGGACATAATAGAGTTGGCTTTTCCAGGTGTACTTTGGAGCCCTGACCCAGGTAGAGTTGGCCCTCAAACCACACAGGTTTGTACTGCACAGGTGCACTCATAAATGGATTTCTTGCACTAAAAACAGTAGTACCTGATCCAAGGAATCCAGGGACATTTGGTATATAAGATGTTATTGCATCCCAAAGAGTATCTTGGCAGAATAAACCTTTTTTGATGAATATGGATAAATACTTCTTATTACAACACTTTATAATACAGGAATTGGAAGCCAGCTCAGTTTTCAAATTAAGAAGCTCTGGTTAAAGGAATACTGTGTTGCAATAAAAGTTAACATTGTATATTCTTATATTTACAACATAAAATATGTTTGTGATTATTGAGAGAAAGGTAATGCTAGTTGTATACGCACTATATGGTATGTTTTTGAAAAAGAATGTTTACAGAATATGTGTAAAGAAAACTGAAAGGTCAAAATATTGTATCTACTTATATCTGGATGATAAAACAGCACACATTCTTTAGTTTTCTTTTTGTATTCTTTGTATGTTTAAACTCCTACCATAAACATATTCCTTCATATTAACTTCATTTCGGTTTTCTGTTTACCAGTCACTCCTTTGCTTTGGTTTTTCTCTTCATGCCTTCTGTAATACTGACAAGGTTGTTTCACATGCTTTTTCACTTATTTTCAAGCTGAAGGCATTATATTAATACATTCTTGTGGTAGTCCTAATGCAAGCCTGAACTCAATGCAATACTTAGTTTTATAATTTTTTAGTGAAATCTAAAATCACTAACTCTCTGAAAGATGACTTTAACATATTTTAACTTTCCTCTAAAATTGACTGCTTTCCCTATTGTCTATGTTACTGTTGTTGAGAATAGGTTCAGATTGTCTTTCCCCATTCATATAAGTAGGTGTTACTATTTTTATAATTAAGACTTATTTAGATTTGCCAATGTCTTTAATATGTTTTACCTGATTTCATGTTCGTTACTACCTTTTACATCTCTTTTCTTTACTGCTTTCATTTTTCTTCTTGTCAGAGCTTATCCTATATTCATTCTTCCAGTGAGAGTCTAGGAATAGCTTGCTATCATTTCTTGCAGGACACCCAACTGGGTGTACAGCACAGGCTTTTTCTCTTTTGAAGAAATAGTAAAAAGTACTATTTTTTGGAGTAAATATTTTATTACATTTATGGCACAGAAGTGAGGAATATAGGCATGTTTTATCTTGACCTGAAGCACATATATCATTTTTAAGATTTTTTTGAACTAAGTGCAGGAGGACTAAGCAAACCAGAAACACTGTGGCCCTTCAGTCGTGGTATAAGAGCAGAGAAAAGACTGGCCTCAGCGTGATTTGGTTGGAAATGCAATTGAGGTGGAACTTAGAGACCTCCTGTTCTGGGAAATCATTGGTTCTGGTATGTTTCGCTTAATTCCTAGAAAGATTTGAAAAAAATTCTTTAACAAAAACAGAAAAAGGACAGCAATTAGGATAAAAATAAATAGAAAGGTAAATGGAGTTTAGAAATAATGAAGTAAAGCTATAAGCTTTTATGTTCTTTAATTAATTAGCTTATACATCATGTAAATAGTCTTCCATCTCTCCTTGACAATGTGATTTCCTTAATAACTTGCTGTTTGAAATCTTTTAATTTCTAACATTTCTACTAAGCCCTTTGAATTAGTTGTTTTCTTTGTGGAGAAATAACTTGTGTCCACTGCTGTAGGAAGCTAGGTATTTGGGTCACAGGCTAATAGGAAAAGGTATCATTATTTATCCCACTTCAATTGTAGTCCTGCTGGATGGCATCACTGACTCGATGGATGTGAGTCTGAGTGAACTCTGGGAGCTGGTGATGGACAGGGAGGCCTGGCGTGCTGCAGTTCATGGGGTCGCAAAGAGTCAGACATGACTGAGCTGAACTGAACTGAACTGAAAGACAAATAAATACAATATATCCCCTTAATGGATTTTGAGCTTACCCATTAGATTTTAAACTGCCATCATATCCAGGTGATAAAGCCGAGCAGCACACCCCTGGAAACCATTTCCAGTTTATAGTTACAAGTCTAAGCTAAAGAAACTAAGAGCAGACTTCCACTGGCAAAGATCTATAAATGGTGGATATAGAAAACGTTTATTTAAAAATGCATCACTGAGTTTGCATAAAAGAGAAACCTCCAAATGGCAGAAGTGAGATGAAAAAGCCATCTGCATAAGGATTTGGGATGATGCTTCAGCAATGCTTCTAGTTGGATAAAGATAGGTGATGTCTGGGGCCTTAAGCAACCTGGGGCTGTGAGGAGCAGTGGTCCCTGCCAGAGGCAGGTGATTGGAAATGGCATCTTTGCACGAGAATATATTTATGACCCTCAGAGAGCTTCCCCAACAATTAAAAGAAAGTTAATATTAAGCTTCACATAGTTTGGATAAATGAGAAACCTTGTTTCTGTCTGAATGCTGGAGGGAAAAAAAAAACACAATGTATCTCTTGTAAGAACTTTAAATCTCTTTCTGTTCCTAAGGTGGATTTTGTAGACTGAATTTTTATTGCATACATTGTCATTTAATCTTAAGGCAAGAAATTAACATTTCCTTTGGTCCTTGATCAGGGAGAGCTTCAAGCTCAGAAGCCTTGCATTTCTTTATAATCAATGACCTATGTTCTGAAGAATGGGCTTCCCTTGTGGCTCAGTGGTAAAGAATCTATCTGCCAAGGAGGAGATACAGGTTTGATCCCTGGATCCAGAAGATCCCTTGGAGAAAGAAATGACAACCCACTCCAGTATTCTTGCCTCAGAAACTCCATGGACAGAGGAGCCTGGCAGGCTATGGTCCCCGGAGTTGCAAAGAGTTGGACTTGACTTAAATAAAAACAATGACAACAATGTTCTGAAGAACAGACAAGTACTATGAAGTGGCCCTCAGAGAATCAATATTTTGGCTTTATCATTTGGGTTTCTTTTTCTTTTGACATGTTTTCTGTTTTACAGAGCAGGGCAGTAATGGCTAAAGCATTCACACCAGGCTTTAGGCTGAAATGTTCAACTTCTGATTGTCCTTTAAAGTCTCTCAGCACCGTGAAAAGCCCTCAATTTCATTGTTTTATTTCATTAACTTATTTTATTGAAGTATAGTTGATTTACAATGTTGTGTTCATTTCTGCTGTACAGCCAAGTGACTCAGTTATATGTACATATATGTATACATATATGTATACACACACGTGTTCTTTTTTCTATTCTTTTCCATTAAGGTTTATCCCAGAAGATGGGATATAGTTCCCTGTGCTGTCTAGGGCTTTGTTTATTCATTATATGCATAATAATTTGAACTGCTAATCCAGATCTTTCAGTCTTTCCCTCCCTCATCCCTGTATACCCCTTGGCAACCACAAGCCTATTCCCTACGTGAGTCTGTAACTGCTTCATATATAAGTTCACTTGTATGATATTTAGATTCCACATGTACATGATACCATAAGGTCTTTGTCTTTCTCCATCTGAATGACTTCACTTAGTTTGATCATCTCCAGGTTCATCCGCAGTGCGATGCATGCGTGCTCAGCCGTGTCCGACTCTGCGACCCCATGGACTGTAGCCTGCCTGGCTCCTTTGTCCATGGGCTTTTCCAGGCAGGAATAGTGGACTAGGTTGCCATTTCATCCTGCCAGGGACCTTCCCGATCCAGGGATTGAACGTGTGTCCCCTGTGGCTCCTGCATTGGCGGGTGGGTTCTTTACCACCAAGCCAGCAGGGAATGTTGCCGCCAATGACATTAGCACTTAATTTCCAGTTGTCCTGCTTTGCTAGGTCTCCTCTAGGAGATGTGTGGGACGCGTCAGAGGGTGTGTATCAGAGGAATATTCCCCGGTGAGAGTTGGGCTTACAAAGTGGTCACGTTCCAGAACAGCTGTTTGCCTTCTCTTTCTTTCTCTACCTTTCATAACTCAGTTGGCTTTCCCCTAATCTCCCTAAAGAGATTCTCACTGGAATTTTCCAACCAGCCCTGGCTCATATCCTGTCACTATCTGCTGTGTTGGGCTATTTGCTATTCTGATACCCTTTATACTATACCAGGTAGAGGTATGGAATGTGATCTGGGAGCCTTAAGATCCCAAGCTTGGAGAGCACAGACCAAGGAAAGCTGGGTGACCAGTTCTTCCTGAAAGATCCCTTTCACACACACACCCTGAGACAGAGGACAGGGAGGGTCCTCGGGGGTCTGTGTTCATTTCATGGAAAATGGTTTCATCAGTACAACTTGGAAAGAGTAATTCCCACACCTGTATTTCAGAATTTCAAAGTGATCTGGGATCCAGAGGTCCTTAATAGCATCACATTCTTTGAGTATTTTTGACCTTTGAAACTTTCTCAAGCTATAAAGTTTATAGACAGGGTCCTTCTAGTATCCAACAAATCCTTGTAGAAAAACTGTAAATCCTGATACTCAGGAAAGGCAAGTGTGAATGAAGTTCTCAACCTGGAAAAAAATGAATTATTTATATTATTACACCAATGCATTAAAAGAATACACGTGTGGCTCACAGAATGAGTTATTTCCACCTGGACTGTCTCTAGTCTGTAACCTCTTAGAAAAGCAGATGCTTTACTAATATCCCATCAGGTGTTTGCAGTCTACCTTATAATGTCATTGTCTATAATCACTCAGTATATTTGTCTATGTGGAGGTGTACCTTGTTTTTCTCTGAGATATGGTCGTGAGCAGCAAAGGACATTGCACAGATGAGCCAGCTGAGGAATCATGGATAAATTTACTGTGCAGGACCTCGTGTGGCACAGGGGTGAAGAATCCATCTGCCAGTGCAGGAGACCCAAGAGCTGCGGCTTTGATCCCTGGATCAGGAAGATCCCCTTGGAGTAGGAAATGGCAACCCACTCTGGTGTTTTTGCATGGAGAGCTTCATGGACAGAGGAGCCTGGCTGGCTACAGTCCCTGCAGCCAAAGAGTGGGGCATGACTGAGCATGCACACACAAATCACTGCTAGACAGTATTTCAGTGCTGTTTTCTTATAGAGCATAGAGATTCGATGCTGCTGCTGCTGCTGCTAAGTTGCTTCAGTTGTGTCCGACTCCGTGCGACCCCATAGACGGCAGCCTACCGGGCTCCCCGGTCCCTGGGATTCTCCAGGCAAGAACACTGGAGTGGGTTGCCATTTCCTTCTCTGATGCAGGAAAGTGAAAAGTGAAAGTGAAGTCGCTCAGTCATGTCCAACTGATTATTACTTCAGTGTGCACTAGTAAGAGATTTGTGATTTAAAGTCAGATTTTGTTTTGTTTTAATTACTAGGACTGTGGAGGGAAAAAAACAAAACAAAACAAACAAACTTCTAGTTCCCAGGGTATTGTTATGTGATTAATATTTCAACATTAGCAGTATTGGCATTTGACTATAATAATTTTTATCTCTATTTTCCAGCTGTTGTATTAGTACTCAAGTTTAATTTGAAAAATAAAAGTGGTTAAATAGAAATATTGGGTTAGTAATCTAAGAATTTGGTTTCCAGGAGATACTAGTCTGGATGTTTACTCCACATCTGTTTCTATAAGCTGTTGATTCTCTCGTAATGCACTCCATCCTGGTCCCTTTTCAGATTTGTTTTAAAACCCGTGGAGGGATTCCCCTGGCAGTCCAGGAGTCAACACTTGGGCTTCCAATGCAAGGAGTGTGGATTCAATTCCTAGTCAATCCTGCATGCACTGAGGCCAAAAAACCAAATCATAAAACAGAAGCAATATTATAACAAATTCAATAAAGACTTTTAAAAGGGTCCACATTAAAAATAAAACCCTTGGACATGTTTTGGGAAGTATGAGATACCTGCATATACATTATTTTTACAGTTTACATTATTTGTGTTAAAATCCAAAAAGTAATGATCACCTGCACAATAGTATATTCTTAAGTTATATGTATCTGTTGTTTTAGTTAGTAGAGGAAAATATAATCCCTTAATTCCTTTTTGTTCCCATAAAGTTGGAGTTTGCATTTTATCTAAAGGAAGATATAGCTCTTTATAGTCTAGAAATGTTACATCATGTCACAGGTAGTAGAAAAGAATCCCAGAGCCGTGTGTGTGTGTGTGTGTGTGTGTGTGTGTGTTTGTGTATTTAAAGTATTTGCCTCTGCTGAGAAAATACAGCAATAGGAAGAAGGAATCTACCTTTAAAATTTATGTAATAGGAGAAAAATATTATATAAAGAATATATAATATGTATAAAAGATAGACTAATTTCAAATATTTCTTCAGGAAACAAAACTGTTTTTCTTCACAAGTCAGAGCTCTAATACCAAGGAACCCTCTCATTTACCTGGCTTTAATGTCCCTACACAGAAGCAGAAGACTGGAGCTTTAAGGAGTCATCCTATGGGCGACTGGCCATGTGGTTGTCATAAAAATCCTTTATTTAGCGCTCTCTACAAATAAGCACACAGCAGGATAAAGGACACTAGTTAGAATGACTGGGGGGTAGGTAAACAGAAGGAAGGACTTGGAGCAGAGTGTCATCTGGCTGAGAGCTTATTTCCTGAATCCTGTGGATCTGGTTAAAACCCAGCAGAGACGCCAATATGTTTCTGCTCAGTAAATGCTACCGGGCTCCCGGCCACCAGGCCACCGAGGCTCATGTGCGTCCTGTCCAGGCAGTGCCTGTGATGACCTGAGTTAGGTGTGTAGAGCGACTTTCTCCCACTCACAGCAGCATCCCTGGGTTCCGTCTGCTGCTGCTCCTGACCTCCGGGTAGCTCAGTGGCCTGAGTGGAAGGCCAGAGGAGACACCGTGTATGCTGCTTGGATGAGATCTTGAACTTGTTTCAGAGCCAGGCTGGACTTCTCCAAGAAGCTGCTGTCACGTGTGCCCCTGGGACACCTGTGTCTTCAGAAGGGTGGGAAGATATGAGGGCGGTCAACCCCAAAGAGGGGAGCGTGGAAGCCTGGAGAGCAGGTGCTGGTAAGCCTGACCAGAGTCTGGGGCTCGGGGATCCCACTTTATTGTTTTGTCCAGTCAGATGCGAGTTTGTATTTAATGCTCACACCGTATCTACCTCCCATGCAAATATTAACAGTGTGCATCAGGTAGAATATGATTCTGTTCCATTTTCTCAATAGAGCAGTTTCCAGCTTTCAACTTGATCATCTGTGTTTTTCTTTGAAAAGACATGATGAGACTTATAAGATAGCCCTAAAGGTTATAGGGTGGTTAATCATATTTGTGATTGTATTTTCTTGAGTAATAGCTAAGTCAAGAAAGAGGTAACTATTAGAATGTCAGTGTTTTCTGAAGATAAAGCAATAGCTAGCTGTTTAATTGTGCATGAGTCTTGTTTGTAGTCCGTGTATTCTGTGCTTTGCTATCATGCATTCAAAGAATGAGAAAGACTTGAGAAGTTGCAGTCATTACTGGTAGGGAATCAGTCCCCAAATAGGAATTTTTAAATTAATTTTATTGGAGTATAGCTGGTCTACACTGCTGTGTTAGTTTCTGCTGTTCAGAAAAGTGAGCCAGCCGTATGTATACATGTATCCCTTCTGTTCTGGCTTTCCTTCCTATTTAGGTCTCCACAGAGGACTGAGTAGACTTCTCTGTGCAATACAGTAGGATCTCAGTACTTACCTACTTTGTACATATGATCAGCAGTGTATGTGCATCAATACCAACCTCCCAGTTGGTGTCCATATGTTTGTTTTCTATGTCTGTATCTCTATTTCTCTCTTGCAAAAAAGATCATAGACGTGGAATACAGAAAAGTGCTATAGATGATCTTACTCCCAAATGTGAAGTTTGTGTCACTTTATCCAAATAATGGATTATGAATGCTTGTGAAACAGCTGAAGCTTTTACAAACACAAGCCATGACACTGACCCCAAAACAAGCAGTCAATGGTGCATGTGAAGCAAGCTCAGCATCGTGGTTGGTGTTAGGTCTTATATGTCTTCTCCTAAGAGACAGAGGATGCGATGGCTGCATGGTATCACCGTTGCAATGGACATGAACTTGGGCAAAACTCAGGGAGTTGGTGAGGGACAGGGAAGCCTGGCATGCTACAGGCCATGGGATTGCAAAGAGTCGAACATGACTAGGCTACTGAACAGCAATGACAAAGACAAATTAGCTGGTCTTTGGGGTGACTGTGGTCCACAGCTGAGTAGGAGGCTGTCAGACACATAGCCCCAGAGAGGGATGCACATGGCTCAGATAGACAAAGTGGTAGAAATATTTTCAGTGAGTAAATACTGTTAATATACATTTCTGAATTGACAGATGGAAGTAGGATTTTTTCCTCCTATTTACATGTGGACAGTGGCCTCCATGAAAGACATTCTTCACCTTACCATTCATGGGATGTCAGAGTAAACAGTACCCGGACACAAGAGAAAGGGTCTTTTAAAATAAGGTCAACCTTAGCCACTCTTAAAACTCGACTTTCTATTTGGGTTCTGTAATTAGGGAAGCTGTATGTACCATTTCAGAGACTTTACTTGGTTTCTCAAGCATCTTTGGTTAGAAATAGCAATTTGTTTCCATGTAGGGAACTCAAGATAATTACATCAAATTAACATAAGTTTCTAAGATGGAATGAGGGATAGGTATTAGATGAGTAGCATTCAAATGATGTTATCACTTGAAACAAGCCCATTCCAGGTGCTAAATGGGAAAAAAAAAAAAAGAAATAGAAGAGAAATGTGGAAAAGAGATATGGAAAGGTCAGGCATGATGATAGCCACAGAAAACACTAGTACAGAAAAATGTTTTCAGATCCACAGACTCTTTTTTTTTTTTTTTTTGCCCCATGCCCTAGGGCATGTAGAGTCTTAGTTCCTGGACCAGGAGTGGGCCCATGCCCCCTGCATAGGAAGTGTAGAGTATTAACCACTGGACCAGCCAATAACCACCGTAAGTCCCCATATCCACAGCCTCTTTTACTTCCCCACAGCCAGACTCCACGGTGCCAGGCTCAGCTGGGGGCGAGGGCATTGGTTACTGAGGGTGTGACTGTTCTTCCCCTGGTTCTCACCAGTGCACCTGTAGGGCCAGTACCTCCATCTCTAGACCCGGATGCTAGTGTGTCTGTGTGACAGAGCAAGTGTTGCCCCATAGGCTGGTCTGGAGAATATTCACTGGCTCCAAACGTGGGACACAGAGGTAGATGAATGTCAGCCCTCCTGCCTCACCAAATCCCTAGCACTTTGACAAAACCTGAGAGGACTTCAAGGTGATCTACAAAAATAATCTCCACAGCATCTATGTACCGGGTTCATGAAAAGCTGGGCCTCCTAGTTAGATGAGGCCAAGTTCCGATCCCAGTTCTGCTAGTCATGAACCGTGTGACCTAGGGCAAGTTTGCTGGGTTCTTGAGCCTCATCTGTAATATGGGGTAAATAATATTGACTTTGCCATATACCTGTGAAAAATACCTGAATTAAAAACAACGTACATGCTTATTTAGCACAATATTTGGCACAGGCTCACTCAACTAATGTGTATTTCCCTTTCTCTTTTCAACTAGCAACCATGCGGCTAATTTTTGATTTGAGCCAGTTTATTAAAGCATATTTGGAAGTTTGGGGTAAAGAAAAAAATAAGGATTCTAGGTAGAGACCAAAAATCTGTTTTTGTTTGTTTGTTTGTCTTAGGAGAAGAATGTTCAGATTAGTCAAGTTTGTTTCAAGCTGGTATTTTGCACTTGCCTTGGTAATGATGAGATGATCCATGCTGCTGCTACTGCTAAGTCGCTTCAGTCGTGTCCAACTCTGTGCGACCCCATAGACGGCAACCCACAGGGCTCCCCCGTCCCTGGGATTCTCCAGGCGAGAACACTGGAGTGGGTTGCCATTTCCTCCTCCAATGCATGAAAGTGAAAAGTGAAAGTGAAGATGCTCAGTCGTATCCGACTCTTCACGACCCCATGGACTGCACTACCAGGCTCCTCCGTCCATGGGATTTTCCAGGCAAAAGGAGATGATCCATAATTCAGTATAATTTTTTCCTTTGCTGATAGTTATTTTTGACCGGTATCTATACTTTAAGCACAGTGTACTTAGTTTAGATAAATGAAACCTGGGTCTTAATTCTGCCATTATGTCATTTGATCATTTCATTTTCTGAAGCAAACTAGAAGCAGTAGGCACCAATTTTTCAATGATTTCCCCTTAGATTAGATTAGAGAAGTTTGTTGTTTCTGGAAACTGAATGATAGGCCACAATAAACATGACTTTGGAGGAGGGACATCATTTGAAAGCGTTTCACAGTTTCATTGTGATCATTGCTGTTCTGTCATGCATGGTCCCGGGGGGTCAAGAAATGTGGGGAATCTGGTGAGAGGAGGGGATTCCGTCTCGGGGGGAAAGTCTAGTGGGCCATGAAGTGTGATCCCACAGTCGTCTGAGGCCTGCATCTTTAGCAATATTGAAGCTGAGAGCCCACCCCCTCTCCCGAGCTCTCAGCTACACCAATGTGGGTTGTCCTTTTGCCCCCTGGAGATGAGCCCGGTGAGCGGCAGGCTGGGCGTCCGTCCAGCACAGCTGGAGGAAGCTCTGTGTCCTGTTCCTGGTCACTCAGGAGCTCCTGGCTGACATCTCCTCCTGCCAGTCGTCCCTGGGCTGAGTGAAGTCCCAGGTAGGGAGCCTGCAGAGGAAGTGATGGGGTTTACAGAGCTTGGCAGGACCACAGCCCGAGATTGAGAATGGGATCCGATCATCTCAGGTGAGCGTCCCGGGGCCTACTGACTGGCAGGGGTCTGCTTGCTTTTGTCATCTGAGTCCATGAATGCCTCTCTGAAATGTCACAAGAGGGGCTTTTCAAGCCTCTGCCTGGGACTTCTATCCAGTGCTGGCTTGAAGGGACCACAGCGTTTCAGGTCTCTGCCTACAGAAGGGTAGCATCCTCTGTGCATTGGTTCTGGAAAGGGTTAACCACAGACTTGCCAGGGCTTCAGTGGCTGCTACAGCAGGGTTCTCTGTAGCCTAGCACAGAGCACTTTGGATCGTAATGCGGTGATCAGTGAGAATCTGTACGCTGCGGAGATCTGTTTTGATGGCAGCGGCACTTCTGGCCTTGTTTAGTGTCACCACTCCGTGATGTTGGGCTTTTTCTTTTGGTTTTGATTTAGAATGCAAGGGACACAGGGGATGCCATTTAGCATTTCTTTTGCCTTTCAGTCGATTTTGGACTGTGTTGTGGATTTGCTGCCGTTGCTAGCTCGAGTTTAGTGGTCTGAGGCCAGCAGCCTCTCTTTAACTCCTCCAGCGCTGCTGTTACGCTGGCTGTGTTCCTGCAGCTCCTACTCCTTCGTACATTGCACTCAGGAACAGGTAAACCAAGCTCTGAAATTAATCTTACGCATAAGTGTAAAATGAATGAGATATTTGCTTCATTATCTGAAACAGTAAGATATGACTCAGGAAACTCAAACAGGGGCTCTGTATCAACCTAGAGGGGTGGTACAGGGAGGGAGATGGGAGGGAGGTTCAGGAGGGAGGGGATATGTGTGTTCCTATGGCTGATTCATGTTGAGGTTTGACAGAGAACAACAAAATTCTGCAAAGCAATTATCCTTCAATTAAAATATAAAATGCTTTATCTAGAGTCTGTCAGGAGAGAATAAAGAATTTGACCAAGGAAATTGCACAGGTATGTTATTAACATCATTTTGGAATGCAGTGGTAATCGTCTAGTTGTATTGTATGAAGTTATTTTCATGTTTCATGCTTCAAGTGAATATCTGAAGTGTGCATTTAGTTGTCTATGATTTAGTATTTAACTCTCAACTTGATGTATGTATAATATACAATTAATTCAGAAAGTATGTATTTTCCTTTTCTTACTGACCCAAGACAACTGTTTTCCTTGTTTACTGAATTTTACTGAAATCAGAAGGCCTCATACCTTAATCTTCTTAAAAATACAAAGGAGTGCGTTTATGTATAGATTGCTATTTTGAAGCATTTAAACAGAGGTTGCTGAGGCTGGGTTTCCTGTGACTGATAGCGCTGATTGTGGAGCGTGGTATGGAAACACCCGGGTTTCTGTGTGATGTTAAGCTGTGGTTTGAAGGAAAACCTGCTAGGGTAAGAGGACCGGGGAGCCAAGTCAGAAAGAAAGGGGAGGGCCAGGCAGTGCTTTGAGTCCGAGATTTGGGTATGTGTCCTCAGATGATGGAGCAGCCCCCTGGCCCCCGTTTCCATATGCCAGTGTGGGGAAGACTCTGCTGCTCGTCTTAGTAGGGGTAGCACCAGTGTTCAGATGCTCAGATCGTCTGATGGTGCTGTCTGTGCAGAAGAAGACCCTACTGTGAAGTTTTTAAAGGTATACAATCTTCTGAGTAAAGGGGGGTCATGGAGCTCTTTGAGTCCTCCATTCACAGCATTTTAGCAACTGAGGCTTTTCTGAAAGGCAGCTTACAGCTCTTCTAAACTGATAGATCTCTCAGCTCCACGGTAAGTCTTTTGCCAAACAGGCCCTGAGGAGGCCGTGGTGTCCTGAGGGCCCCTGCTGGCAGACTGCCCCCAGGAGGGGCGGGAGTCATAGGGCCCTGCCGCAGTGGTGTGGGGCTGATGCAGACTAAGAGTGCTCTGGACGCCTGCCAGGGCTGCAGGCACGCCTCCCTGGCAGCGCGCGTGTTCAGAGGGCAGCTGAGGGCAGCTTCCGTCTTCTCTTCTCGGTAGAGGACTTTCAAGAGGTTCGCCTTCTGCTGAGGGCAGGCGTGGGATCTGACGACCAGCGGTGACCGGAAGGTCAGCTTCCAGCCACCCTCGCCCGCCCCTTGGAGTGTGGATCAGCTGCTGCCTGGCCCGTGCCAGCTCCCATCCCTGAGTCTAGACACAGTCAGTGTTGCTTTAGGGAGGACAGAGGATTCGACTGTAAACTGAGTCACATGCTGGCGGCGTAGCTGAGCATCCCTGATGGGTGATGATGGTGAATCTTGTGTTCATGCTCATCGTCACTGGGTGATGGAGACCCACCTGCAGGGGGAAGGCTGAGGCTGTGATGGTCCCCCCTCACTGTGCAGGAGTGGGTGATGAAAGATGAACAGCATGGCGGGCTCCTTTGCCCAGCTCCCGGGAGCCCATCTTGTGTGAGACGCGCATGGAGGGAAGTGGCTTTGTTAGGAAAGCGACTCTCCATTGGCTGGAAGCGGGTCCCCTCAGCTGTCTTCCGACTTTCTGACTTGACGTGGCGCTGTTAGTCATTGCCTGTGGTTGGAAAGCTCTTCAGGAGAAGGTGGTGTGCTCATTTTCAAGGACTCCCTGGGAATATTCCCGAGGAGAGCACTGTCAGAGGTTTGGAAAAAGGCATTTGCGAAAGAAAGACAAAAATCTGAGTGAACATCAAGTATATATTCTTTATATTCTTCCCTGTATCTCTCCAGGTGATCCACAGACACTTTTAATAAATGAAATAAATGATTTCTGTTCTCAATTTTCCAAGGCCAGGGAGATTAGGAAGAAGTATGTCAAGTTACAACATAGAGGAATCAATGGAAGAATTAATGATTTTAATAATAGCCTCTTGACAAAAGTGAAAGAGGAGAGTGAAAAAGCTGGCTTCAAGCTCAACATTCAGAAAACGAAGATCGTGGCATCCAGTCCCATCACTTCATGGCAAATAGATGGGGAAACAGTGGAAACAATGGCTAACTTTATTTTTTTGGGCTCCAAAATCACTGCAGATTGTGACTGCAGCCATGAAATTAAAAGATGCTTACTCCTTGGAAGGAAAGTTATGATCAACCTAGACAGCCTATTAAAAAGCAGACATTACTTTGTCAACAAAGGTCTGTCTAGTCACGGCTTTGGTTTTTCCAGTAGTCATGTATGGATGTGAGAGTTGAACTGTGAAGAAGGCTGAGTGCCGAAGAATTGATGCTTTTGAACTGTGGTGTTGGAGAAGACTCTTGAGAGTCCCCTTGGACTGCAAGGAGATCCAACCAGTTCATCCTAAAGGAAATCAGTCCTGGTTGTTCATTGGGAGAACTGATGTTGAGCTGAAACTCCAGTACTTTGGCCACCTGATGCAAAGAGCTGACTCATTTGAGAAAACCCTGATGCTGGGAAAGGTTGAGGGCAGGAGGAGAAGGGGACAACAGAGGATGAGATGGTTGGATGGCATCATCAACTCAATGGACATGAGTTTGTGTAAACTCTGAGAGGTGGTGATGGACAAGGAGGCCTGGCATGCTGCGGTTCATGGGGTTGCAGAGTCGGACACAACTGAGTGGCTGAATTGAACTGAATTAAGGAGACTGCTACAGTATTTATTATCTGGCTTGTAAATTGCAGGCTAATGAAATGGGTTTAGGTCTTGGACAGCCTGCTTCAGGCAGCCCATCTTTAGTCATTAAAGAAGGGAACTGTTGTAACCATATAATGAATTGGCCAATTTGTTACAGAAGTGCAAGGAAGAATTTTGGATGCCCACTTAATTTAGATTGGTTGGAAGAATTTTGGATGCCCACTTAATTTAGATCAGTTGCTTCAGAGAAAGTTTTATATGGGTTGTCTAAGTCTTAAAGATTTGAGAGATAAATGTTGACAAACTCAGTTTTCAGCGGTGTAATATCTGTTGTATATTTTAGACTTACTAATAGTTTCTGACAGTTTTTTTCTTTCTTTTTTTCTCTCCAGGGAATGCTCAGCCCTTGAAACTTGTTCTTAACGTTTAAGCAGGCCCAAATTAGAACAATATTCATTCACTTTGAAGTTTTACTTTTATATCAAGATTATAATTTCTAATAACATTTAAATTATATAAAGTTTATTATTTATTCTGTATTTTCCCATTTTGCAAATGTCCTTGAAATGAAGGTACTCATCAGGGAGATCAGAGAGGAATAGGACATCTGTATATAGTATTTCTCTTGCCTATCGATATGAAAGGCTCTTGAAAATGTGCTTTATGAGTCTTGAGAGCACACAAATGTGCTTTCTGATGTTAATTTCTTTGCTTTCTATATGTAACCACAAAGCTCATTTTCCCTAAGTGTGGTTTCTGGATTTCCTGAAAGTCTAGCTTAAATGGGGGTCTTAATGAAAACCTCTCATTGAGGCTGGGGCCCTGTGGGAGAGGAGCTTGAGGTGAGGCACCCAGGTAGCAGACCAGATCCCAGGCTGAGTCACCTTCATCCAGACTCATCACTCCTTTGCTGTTAATTTGGATAAAGATCATGGACCCTTTAGATAATTTGAGGAAACAGGGGGTACTTACACACACACAAATTTTACATACAATCTCAAGGAGTGTATTGAACCCCTGAGTCTAATCAGAGACCATGTCCAAAGGCTCAGCTTACATATCCCAGGTTATAATGCTGTGCTGTTCTTAGGACTCTGCAACTCCATGGACTATAGCCTGCCAGGCTTCTCTGTCCATAAGGATTCTCTGGGCACGAATACTGGAATGGGTTGCCATGCCCTTCTCCAGGGGATCTTCCCAACCCAGGTCTTCTGCATTGCAGGCAGATTCTTTCCGATTATATGAGCCATCAGGGAAGCCCCAGATTATAAACCTTGCCCCAAAGGTCCCAGAAACCAGAGACTTGACATTCAGTGGTAGAGAAAGTCTGGCAACTTGAAGGTAACCTGTTTCCATTCTGAAGTTAGTAGATAAAACCAAGCTCCTTCATAGGGGAGCAGAGGAGGGCCCTGCCCCTGGGTGCTAACTGGGGTAATCAGAGACCTTGGCCTGTTGGACCCCAGACCCCAGGCCCCAACTGGGAAGACCTGCTTCAGGATTTGTTGTTGTTCAGTTGCTAAGTTGTGTCCAACTCTTTGTGACCCCACGGACTGCAGTACGTCAGGCTTCCCTGTTCTTCAGTATCTCTCAGAATTTGCTCAGATTCATGTCCATTGAGTCAATGGTGCTATCTAACCATCTCAGAATGTTCTTGCTTAAAAATACAAAAACAAACAAAAACCAAAAAAAAATCTTAATTTCCATTTGATGTTTTTATGAGTTATGTTATTGCAGGTCATAGAGAAAAAAATCGATCCCAAGCTGAATTCTGTGAACAAGAATAAATCATTGGATACCTTGATATAAGTAAATGGATTAGAAATGACTGAAACCCCAAATATAACCAGCATGCTAGCCTTATTTCCCTGAACCTGAAGGTCTGGACAGGGCTTGTTTCTGTTCAGAACAGCTTGACAGAGACCAGGTTTTTCCTGACAGTAGGTCTCTTTGACCAAATGCTGTGATACCCCGATTGAGAGGCCAACGTTGTTCTAGGTGGGACACATAGATTTAGAAATCTCTGTGCAAGATTGGCCTTAGTCTATTAGACTTTGCTGCAGTCGAAGCTATTCAGTGAGGGCAGGAAAGTGATAGAACAATTGAGCACAAAACAAAAGCCTCAAAAATCCCCAGTTTATTCTGAAAGACTCCTAGAGGTTGGTGGGATACCCATGTTTTGTCCTGAGAAGGATCCCTCTTTGGAGTGTTTGCTTGAAACTGTCTCCGTTGTGTTTGTTGTACAGAACACGCTGTCTTTGGTCTCTACCAGCCCTGGTTGCTTTGACAGTGGTCAGTGGCAGTGGGCACATTTCTGTGCATTGAAGTAACAGCCCATCTGGACGTTTGCACTAAAATGTGATACAGTGACAATTACCCTGACCAAAGATGGTAGCAGGTTCAAAGATATGTGTAATTTTTTGTTGTCAAAACTATTAGTGCATCACTTTAGAAAACAAGCAGAGCTGTTGAAATTCTTGGTAAAAAGTGAAATTATAAAGGCTAGCAAGATGTTGTCTTTGAATGTTTTGACCCTTTTCTGCCGGAGGAAATGTAAACTAGACAAGCAAGAATAATACAGAGTTTCTCATTTGAAAAATAAGTATTTAGTCAATAGAATGCAATTGCAACAATTATCTTAATCCAAGTTCTTTAAAAATATATTTGAAATATGAATAATAAGCTGCTTATACCTAAAAGTGTATGCTACACTTAGAGTCTTGCAGGTAGAAAGAAAATGAGCTTGAACTCTAGAGATGTTACTGACTCATTTAAAAATGGAGATTAGCCTTTAATTTGATTTAAAATATATATATATAATAAAAGTCTATATTTGGGGAAATTTTAAGGCAAGCTCTTATTTTTAATAACATTGGAACCATTAATATTATAATCACTATAATAATTTTGGAGAAGACAATGGCACCCCACTCCAGTACTCTTGCCCGGAATATCCCATGGACGGAGGAGCCTGGTAGGCTGCAGTCCATGGGGTCGCTAAGAGTCAGACACGACTGAGCGACTTCACTTTCACTTTTCACTTTCCTGCATTGGAGAAGGAAATGGCAACCCACTCCAGTGTTCTTGCCTGGAGAATCCCAGGGACAGGGGGGCCTGGTGGGCTGCCGTCTATGGGGTCACACAGAGTCAGACACGACTGAAGTGACTTAGCAGCAGCATAATAATTAGGTATTTCTCATAGGTTATATCCACTTCTCCAGCTCATTCTTGCTGTGATCATTAAGATATCTTAACTGAAATTTAAGTTTCTTTATATAAAATCAAGTGCAGTATAATGATCTTATGTAGTTAAGATCATTGGAGTTATTTGAGCAATCTTAAATGTGCTCATAGTTATTGGGAGAAATTACATAAAGGTTTTTTTATGGATTTTTAAAGTTTGGTATAGAAATTACATGTAAAAATTATTATTTTTAACATTATTGAAAAGACATTCAATTTATTCATTTTATGAATTAGTTAAAGGGTAATTTCAACTTTCAGATTTAATGTCACTGAAAGTTTTTCATAACAGTGCTCACATTATTCAGTTTCAGTTTTTTTCAACAAATGTCTGTTTATTTCATAATTTAATTCTGTTGCATAATCAGTCCTCTAGAAAAGGAAATCAGTCCCCAAGAAAAAGAAGTGCAAAAAGGCAAAATGGCTGTTTATTTTTTTGTTTGTTTGTTTGTTTTTATTTTTTTTTAATTTTTATTTTAACTTTAGTTTACTTTACAATACTGTATTGGTTTTGCCAAACATTGACATGAATTCACCACGAGTGTACATGTGTTCCCAAACATGAATCCCCTCCCACCTCCCACCCCATACCATCTCTCTGGGTCCTCTCCATGCACCAGCCCCATGTACCCCAATGTTCATTGCAGCACTGTTTAAAATGGCTGTTTAACATGGCCTTATAAATGGCTTAGAAAAGAGAAGTTAAAGGCAAAGGATAAAAGGAAAGATATAACCATTTGAATGCAGAGATCCAAAGAATAGCCAGAGAGACAAGAAAGCCTTCTTCAGTGATCAATATAAAGAAATAGAGGGAAACAATAGAATGGGAAAGAATAGAGATCTCTTCAAGAAAATCAGAGATACCAAGGGAATATTTCATGCAAAGATGGGCTCAATAAAGGACAGAAATGGTATGGACCTAACAGAAGCAGAAGATATTAAGAAGAGGTGGCAAGAATACACAGAAGAAATGTACAAAAAAAAAAAGACCTTCATGACCCAGATAATCACGATGGTGTGGTCACTCACCTTGAGCCAGACATCCTGGAATGTGCAGTCAAGTGGGCCTTAGGAAGCATCACTATGAACAAAGCTAATGGAAGTAGTGGAATTTGGCTGAACTATTTCAGATCCTAAAGATGATGCTATGAAAGTGCTTCACTCAATACTCCAGCAAATCTGGAAGATCAGCAGTGACCACAGGACTGGAAAAGGTCAGTTTTCATTCCAATCCCAAAGAAACGCAATGCCAAAGAATGTTCAAAGTACCACACAATTAACACTCATCTCACATGCTAGCAAAGTAATGCTCAAAATTCTTCAAGCCAGGTGTCATCAGTACATGAACCATGAAATTCCAGATGTTCAAGCTGGATTTAGAAAAGGAGCAGGAACCAGAGATCAAATTGCCAACATCCTCCGGATCATTGAAAAAGCAAGAGAGTTCCAGAAAAAAAAAATCTACTTTTGCTTTCTTGACTATGCCAAAGCTTTTAACTGTATAGATCACAATAAACTGTAGAAAATTCTTAAAGAGATGGGAATACCAGACCGCTTTACCTGTCTCCTGAGAAATCTTTATGCAGGTCAATAAGTTAAAACTGGACATGGAACAACAGACTGGTTCCAAATAGGAAAGAGAGTATCTCAAGGCTGTATATTCTCACCCTGCTTATTTAACTTCTAAGCAGAGTATATCATGCTAAATGCCAGGCTGAATGAAGCACAAGCTGGAATCAAGATTGCCAGGAGAAATATCAATAACCTCATATATGCAGATGACACCACACTTATGTCAGAAAGCAAAGAAGAACTAAAGAGCCTCGATGAAAATGATAGAGGAGAGGGAAAAATTTGGCTTAAAACTCAACATTGAGAAAGCTAAGATCATGGCATCTGGTCCCATCACTTCATGGCAAATACATGGTGAAACAATGGGAACAGTGAGAGACTTTATTTTGGTGGGGGAGGGGGGCTCCAAAATCACTGCAGATGGTGACTGCAGCCATGAAATTCAAAGATGCTTGTTCCTTGGAAGTAAAGCTATGACCAACCTAGACAGCATGTTAAAAAGCAGAGACATTGCTTTACCAACAAAGGTCCATCTAGTCAAAGCTATGGTTTTTCCTGTGGTCATGTATGGATGTGAGAGTTGGACTGTGAAGAAAACTGAGCACCAAAGAATTGATGTCTTTGAACTGTGGTGTTGGATAAGACTCTTGAGAGTCCCGTGAACTGCAAGGAGATCCAACCAGTCCATCCTAAAGGAAATCAATCCTGAATATTCATCGGAAGGACTGATGCTGAAGCCGAGGCTCTAATACTTTGGCCACCTGTGTGAAGAACTGACTCACTGGAAAAGACCCTGATGCTGGGAAAGATTGAAGGCAGGAGGAGAAGGAGACAACAGGATGAGATGGTTGGATGGCATCACCGACTCAATGGGCATGAGTTTGAATAAACTCGGGGAGTTGGTGATAGACAGGGAGGCCTGGGATGCTTCAGTCCATGGGGTTGCAAAGAGTCAGACTCAAATGAGCGACTGAACTTAAGTGTACTGAGAAAAGGTAGTTTTGTTTGCTTTGCTTTGTTCTTACTTGAGAGACACCACTTTTGTTAAGCATCTTTAGAAGACAGTTCAGCCACTCTGTGTGTAGGATATCATGCAAAAAGCAATTAACCATCTTTTTCTCATGTTTTTTAATTGCATTCACAAAATGTCAAAATACAGGCATTCACAGAGAGAAAATAAATAATATTTATAGTGCATGACTCTTTAATACATGGTAAATTTAAAGCAGTATTTGATAAGCAGTTACTACATGTTTCTGTTGTTCATAGTATTGATGAGTAATAATTTTGAAATTGTGAAAACGTAGCCTCCAACCCCTGGATTGCTGAGTTTAACAATATGCTTAATATTTACCAGCCACCTTGTTATTGATGCTATTCCTTTTTTACAATTTTAAGTCAGATACTTCTCATCAGAATTGCAACTTAGTCTTTTTTGTTTTAAGTCAGGAAAGGGGGGAAGAAGGTTTCATCTTCTTTTCATAAGAGTTTATATGTCATAAAGTAATTTTTTTAATTGTTGCCTAATGGATATTATCTTACCTTTGGTTTATTTTGTTCCCTGATAGTACAGTTGTTTTCTCATAGCGACTCACAGTTTGGAAGTGTTGAGGGCAGGTAAAGCCTTGCCAACTTGTTTGACTTGATTTTGTGCTTTTTTTTTTTAAGTTTCCCACTCCTGTTCTCTTAGAATTCTCATTGTTTTCAATGTGTTTGTCTGTAGCCACTCCTTGCTGGTGTACAATGTGCATCTTCAGTGATCCTGTGGGGTGGAATTTCAGAGAAAACTGTCATACGATTGTGACCATAAAGTCATGAGTGAAGCCTGCTGGATTTTTAAAAAAGCACAATCTAGGAGCTCAGATTTGTGATACTGGTTGTCAGAAGAGAATCTTTTTTTTTTTTTTTGCTTGCTTTCCATTCTTTGGCAAGATTCCCAAGTAAAGTACAGTAATTTGCTGTTTACTGAATGCTTTGGTTTAAGCTCAGGATAAGCTAACATCTGTATATCAGTTGCATCTTAGTTATTTCTCATGGAAGCAAGGACATTTTGAGATTGGTAGATGGAAAAATCTATATTTTAACAAAAGCAGGGTTTATAGTTAATATAATAAATATTATTCTATGCATATTCAATTTTATTTTATTCCCACTGTGCAGTCTACCTTTATACCAAAGATACTTAACATTTTCACTAAAATGTAAAAATACAGCCATATGGAATCAGTGAAAAATGTGTAAACATGATTGGGAAGGGAGAATCAAGGTAGGCATTTAGTTGTAGATTTAACCATAAACATCCTAACACATGTGCTTTGAGGAAAATATCATTAGTTAAAAATGGACAGCATCCATAACATGAAAATAAAGTGTTCGCTCCAGTGCTCACTGATGGTCCTGACACAGACTCCAGAAAGACGGCGCCTCTGTACGGTTTCCTGGAGAAGACAGTCAGCAGCAGCAGCAGTGTGATCTGTGTGATAATCTGTATAATATATAATGTGCTGAAGGACAGCAGAGTAAAACAGTGGGGCCGACTGGGGATGGCGTGCAGTCCAGGTACATGGCTGGGATCTGGGTTAATGCCAGGCTAGAGTTTAGAACAGCTAAATGCATTCATTGTATCTCCCTCACCAAGACCTCGCTCTGCGTTACTGCTTTGAGTTAAACATGTCAGAAATATCCAGGGATAGGCTGTTGCAGAATCCTCCCTGAGCGGTGCCTGGGTAGGTCAATGCAGCTGTATGACTGTGGAGTCCTGGGTTTAAATAACCAGCGGAGGCCCGTCCTTCCCAAGACAGCACCCATGAGCATCCAAGAAACCATGCTGAACACTTTGAAAGCCAGCAAGCCATCCTGATGTTTTCAAGTAACAAGCTTTGATATGAAGGTTTAATCTAAGAAGGATGTATTTTGAAATGATTGTATTGGAATTGTAGCTCTGGTCTCATTTAGCCAAAGCTTAAATGTCCAGGGCCTCTGAGAGAGAATTCCTTTCCTCTGTCAGCAGGTTAATCTCTGGTCACCTGGACTGAGATGTCTGTGTGACTAGCCGTGTGTGTCGTGTGCACGTGTGGTTTGAGGATGCCTCGTTCCTTTGGTTTGTTTGGTGCTTTGATACTTGCATTGCCTCCTCCTACCACCCGGAGTGGGAGCCCAGCTGAGAGGCTGTGCCTGTGAACGGCTTGACTGTTTTGGCCCTGTGGTGGCGATCCAGGCCAGTGACCTTGGCGTGTTTTCCAGTCTGGTTTCTGATGGCTATAATTTTGAAGGTGTATGAATACGGGTACTTAGCAGTTTTCTCTAGAATCATGTGGAGGTGTAAAGTGTTCTCCAGATTGCTTTGCCTATTGATTTCCATTGCCAGTCAAGGAATTTCTAACTTAAAACAATCTCCTTTAGTAGATCTATACATTATTTGCTTGCATAGCCAGAATAAAAAATAAAAAAAAATGACAAATGAACAAGAAAAGAAAAAAAGAAACAGTATTTATGGTAACTTACTTGGCAGGAGGGAATTCTGGTTTTAAAACATGTTTTTAATGCAAAATGTTTGCTAGGGTGAATTTATTTTCTACTCTTTTATAGTTTCACAGTATATTTGTAAGTGGTAAGCTGTATCAGTCTCTCATAAGAACTTCTGTTTGATCCGTATTACCTTAAAATTCGTCTTTGTCATTTGAGTATTATTCTTGTTATTTATATTATTAAAACCAGGAGAGTGTATTGATCTTCACACACCTCCCTATTTTTCATTTCTGTGTCTTTGGGATGTAAAGGCAGGTGGAAATTGATTGACAGTCAGGATCACTGAAAGTTAATACTGTTTTGCTAGTGCTGCCTGGGCGTGAGATCTGGATAAAGACTAGAGTTTTTCTTGATCAGAGATGTTTGTATCCAGAATCTCTGCTAGGACATCACCCAGCACTACAGCTGCTGAAACCTATGGGTAACACCCAGTCCCCAGACCATGAAAACAAATAAACCCTGGTTTCTTCCACAGGGTTTCCTGGCTGGCTTTTCCGAGACTTTGCACGTGACAGCCGGTCTGCCCGTGAATGGAGTGCTCAGTGTCACAGAGGAAGCCTGGTCAGTTGGAAGTGGCAGGGACACCCTCCCTCCTATAGGAAGAATTCCCAAGTCCGATTATGAAAGGTCCTTGTGCTGGGAGAGAGGGAGCAGGGTCCCTGTGACTGTAAATTTGGGGATCTGCTCCGCGGGGTGCAACACTGTTCTTTGTATGTGTAGATTCTGGAAAGGCAGTGGCTCAGTCATGAAGCCTCAAAAACATGTCTGCACAGGAAATGTATTCTTCTCTATTCTACGTGGACATCCTTTTCCTGTCATCAGTCCCCTCAGACCTGTTTTTAGACCCATTTTTATTGTTATGTAATATGGGGAATATATGCAGTCTGCTGTAGATTTCCTAAAGACTGTATAAACGTATTATTCTAAAAGCACAGACGTGTGTGCGTGTGCATGTGCGTGTGTGTGTGTGTTCTCTGTTGCTGTGGTTGTTTAGAACTTTCGGAACTTGTACTTCACTCACTTTTTTGGAGATCTGTGACGTCAGATCCACAAGGCAGTAAAGGGCTCAGGCATCACAGTTGTGAGTAGTTCTGAGCCCTGAAGCTTTACATAGTCTCAAAAATGCACTTTCATATGACTTTCAAAGCTAGGAAGAACAAAGTGACTCATATTCACTATGTGAAATGACTTTCCATGTATTCCTCTCTGTATTTTAGCCCATTTAAAGTAAAAAAAAAAATTTTCTGTGCTTTGCCACAACCCCACGATTCTGAGTGAACCCTGTTACAGATTTAAATTTACAGTGGTTTTCATTAAGACCATCCATCTTGTTATGCTTTAGATTATTTTGCTTGGAATGTAAGCTAAAAAAAAGGAATACTAGAAAGTTAGGAATCTTATAACTATCAGAATATAAATATTGAAGTATATCCCATAACTAGTATCTGTACTAAATAATTTTAAGACCGTAATACAGGCTGGTTTCAAAAAGTAATTTCAGGGATATCTTTGAATTATCAGAGAAAAAAAAAACATACAGAGGGATAAAATAACCTCCTTGTTTCAAGATATGGAAGATTTCAATCACAACTATGTGGCTTATACACCAAAAGTGTTTCATTTTTCCACATGAAAATGACAAAATGCTTATCATTAGACTAAGAATATATTGAACAACATGGTCAAATTAATTCCTTCACATATTTGAGGTTGGGTTAATCAGTATACATCTTGGTATCCGGAAAACCTCCCAGAGAAACTAACTACTGTCTCATCCCCTGGCTCCTGCTAGCTTTACAGAGATTACAGGAAGATTCCTGCCCCAGTTTCTGTACACGGTGACTGCTTTTCTCACCTTTTAGCAATCAGAGTTAAAAAAATATTCCTTCCTTCTGAGCACTTGGGTGTCTGTTTCATAGCAGGCCAGTTAATAATTTTTATCAACAAAATGACAACCTTTTTCTAAGCCCATTTCAACTCATCGTTTGGAAAGATTACTGATACTGCATGAATTTTAGCCATGGCTGTGATTTCAGCATCAATCTGATCTCTTCACACCATGACTTCATATTCCTGTTCTCAACTGTATAATTAGACAATAAAACCTGTTTCTAAAATCCTTTACACTGTACAAAATTGGCAGATCTCATTTAAGCCTCGTGGAAATTTCATGAGGAAGTGGCATCTTCCTCCTTTTCAGTCAAGGATTATAGGGATGAAGGGATATTATTAAGTTGGTGCACTTGTTATGGTAGAGTTAGGGTGAGAATCCCAAGTCTCTAGCTTCGAGTGCTATGCTTTTTTTATATCACATCTTGTTTTATTGTATGTTTTATAGAAACTGCATAATTTTAACTATTAGGTAAGATGATACTGCTAACAGAGAAATTAAAATTCAGGGAGATTATTTGATTTGTCATGATTTCAAAAAGTAAACTGTGGATCAGAAAAAAAAATTACATAATGTTTGACTTGACAAAAATATTTATCAGTACTATGATGGGAAACACTCTTCAGTGTGTATTTTTACACTCTAATGACCACTTGCATATTTGGGGTGCTCTACAATTTATTACAGAATTTCATATTCATTGTCTCATCCTACCCTGGAGACAGTGCTGAGATGTCATAAGAGTTAGTGTCAAAAAATGGAGGGAACTCAGCGCTCAGCCAGAAATGCTCATTCACAGTTACACATCACCACTTTATAGAAATCTTTGGTGGTTGGGTTGACATACCCAAAATTAGCTCTCAGACTGACCAAACGACACATATAACCAGAAAAGTACCACCTCCGCCAAAAACGTTTACAAATTCTCCTTTCCCAGATTGGCTACCAGCCTTCCTTCCTGTGCTTGAGATTGTAAACCACAGAGATAGCATCACAGGCCCTGATACAAATATTTCATCTTTCCCTAGAGGTAGTTCACCTCTGGAGGTTCTATTTAATATAAATAATCTCTGAATGCAAGCATCTTTGACACCTCATTAACTTAGTAACTGATAGTTGCTGAATTTACTTAAACTGCCAAATTTATACATCAAAGACAGAGAGATGGTGGTATTGTTGGTTCTGTGATAGAAACAGAGCACATTGTCAACAAATGGGGATTTTGAAAGTGAAATTGCTAAGGTACATTTGGAAAACAGACACTTTTATCCAATCCCTAAAAGCTGGAGATAATGTAATTCTCTTGGGGGGGGGGTGGTGTCTCACGGCAAATGGTGGGTGCATTTCTGCTTTTGGCCAGCCAAGGGCAGGACCCTGGAGAGGAGCTGTGGCCCCCAGTGAGAGATGGATCCCTGACAGTGTTGGAACAGCCCAGGGGCTGCATGGATGCTTTCAGGATCTTAGTTCTCTGACCAGGGATGATCAGATGTGTGTCCCCTGCATGTGTGTCCCCTGCAGTGGACACACAGAGTGCTAGAGAATTCCCATGGATATTGTCAACATATACACTATTGTCGATGAACAACTATTGACAAGAGAATGTTGGATCCCACAAAAAAGAGATACTCCATGTCCAAGGGCAACAGAGAAGCCCCAGCAAGATGGTAGGAGGGGGCAAAATCATCTTTAGAATCAAACCCTATAGCAACCAGAGACACTCGGAGGGCTCAAACAAAAGCTTGTGCATACCAGGACCCAGAGACCCCACAGAGACTGAGCCAGACCTGTGTTTGAGTTTCCTGTGGAAGTACAGGTCAGTAGTGGACTGCCACAGGGGCAGGGTGCAGGTATCTGGGTCACACAGCCTGTGGCATAAGGCCTTTTGGAGGTCACCAGTAAGCCCTCCATAGAGCCACCAAGCAGACGACCCACAAACTGCAGAACAATTAAACCAAAGATGTTTTCACATTGTTTAGAAAGTTCCAGGACCCACAGCACATTTCCCAACCTGGGGATCTGGCAAAGGGACTGAGAATTTGACAGGGAATTTGACTTTGCAGGCAAGTGGGATTTGATGACAGAATTTCCACAGGACTGGGAAAACAGACTCTTGGAAGGCACAAACAAAACCTTGTGCCCATCAGGACTTAGGAGAAAGGAGCAGTGATACCACAGGAGACTGACTCAGACTTGCCTGTGAGTGTCCAGGAGTCTCTGGTGGAGGCGTGGGTCAGCAGTGGCTTGCTGGAGGGTCTAGGGCACTGAGTGCCACAGTGCCTGCAAAGGACCTTTTGAAGGAGGTCGCCATTACCTTCATTCAGTTCATTTCATTTCGGTTGCTCAGTCATCTCCGACTACTTGCAAATCCAGGGACTGCAACACAATAGGCTTCCCTGTCCATCACTAACTCCCAGAGCTTATTCAAACTCATGCCCATCAAGTTGGTGATGCCATCCAAGCATCTTAGCCTCTGTTGTCCCCTTCTCCTGCCTTCAATCTTCCCCAGCATCAGGGTCTTTTCAATGAGTCAGTTCTTCGCATCAGATAGACANGGGTGCATTTCTGCTTTTGGCCAGCCAAGGGCAGGACCCTGGAGAGGAGCTGTGGCCCCCAGTGAGAGATGGATCCCCGACAGTGTTGGAACAGCCCAGGGGCTGCATGGATGCTTTCAGGATCTTAGTTCTCTGACCAGGGATGATCAGATGTGTGTCCCCTGCATGTGTGTCCCCTGCAGTGGACACAGTGCTAGAGAATTCCCATGGATATTGTCAACATATACACTATTGTCGATGAACAACTATTGACAAGAGAATGTTGGATCCCACAAAAAAGAGATACTCCATGTCCAAGGGCAACAGAGAAGCCCCAGCAAGATGGTAGGAGGGGGCAAAATCATCTTTAGAATCAAACCCTATAGCAACCAGAGACACTCGGAGGGCTCAAACAAAAGCTTGTGCATACCAGGACCCAGAGACCCCACAGAGACTGAGCCAGACCTGTGTTTGAGTTTCCTGTGGAAGTACAGGTCAGTAGTGGACTGCCACAGGGGCAGGGTGCAGGTATCTGGGTCACACAGCCTGTGGCATAAGGCCTTTTGGAGGAGGTCACCAGTAAGCCCTCCATAGAGCCACCAAGCAGACGACCCACAAACTGCAGAACAATTAAACCAAAGATGTTTTCACATTGTTTAGAGAGTTCCAGGACCCACAGCACATTCCCAACCTGGGGATCTGGCAAAGGGACTGAGAATTTGACAGGGAATTTGACTTTGCAGGCAAGTGGGATTTGATGACAGAATTTCCACAGGACTGGGAAAACAGACTCTTGGAAGGCACAAACAAAACCTTGTACCCATCAGGACTTAGGAGAAAGGAGCAGTGATACCACAGGAGACTGAATCAGACTTGCCTGTGAGTGTCCAGGAGTCTCCGGTGGAGGCGTGGGTCAGCAGTGGCTTGCTGGAGGGTCTAGGGCACTGAGTGCCACAGTGCCTGCAAAGGACCTTTTGAAGGAGGTCGCCATTACCTTCATTCAGTTCATTTCATTTTGGTTGCTCAGTCATCTCCGACTACTTGCAAATCCAGGGACTGCAACACAATAGGCTTCCCTGTCCATCACTAACTCCCAGACCTTATTCAAACTCATGCCCATCAAGTTGGTGATGCCATCCAAGCATCTTAGCCTCTGTTGTCCCCTTCTCCTGCCTTCAATCTTCCCCAGCATCAGGGTCTTTTCAATGAGTCAGTTCTTCGCATCAGATAGACAAAGTATTGTAGTTTCAGCTTTAGCATCAGTCATTCCAATGAATATTTAGGACTGATTTCCTTTAGGATGAACTGGTTTGGTCTCCTTGCAGTCGAAAGGACTCTCAAGAGTCTTCTCCAACACCACAGTTCAAAAGCATCGTTTCTTTGGCACTCAGCTTTCTTTACAGTCCAACTCTCACATCCATACATGACTACTGGAAAAACCATAGCTTTGATTAGACAGACTTTGTTGGCAAAGTAATGTCTCTGCATTTTAATATACTGGCTAGGTTGGTCATAGTTTCTTCCAAGCAAAGATCTTCTTCCAAGAAGTAAGCATCTTTTCATTTCATGGCTGCAGTCACCAACTGCAGTGATTTTGGAACCCCAAAAAATAAAGTCTCACACTGTTTCCATTGTTTCCCCCATCTATTTGCCACTAAGTGATGGAACCAGTTGCCATGATATTCATTTTCTGAATATTGAGTTTTAACTCAACTTTTTCCCTCTCTTATCTTACTTTCATCAACAGGCTCTTTAGTTCTACTTTGCTTTCTGCCAATGGGTGGTGTGATCTGCATATCTGAGGTTTTTGATATTTTTCCCAGCAATCTTGTTTCTAGCTTGTGCTTCATCCAGCCTGGCTTTCTCGTAATGTACTCTGCAGAAAAGTTAAATAAGCAGGGTAACATTATACAGCACTGATGTACTCCTTTCCTGACTTGAAACCAGTCTGTTGTTCCATGTCCAGTTCTTACTGTTGCTTCTTGACCTGCATACAGATTTCTCTGGAGGCAGATCAGGTGGTCTGGTAGTCCTATCTTTTTAAGAATTTTCCACAGTTTGTTGTGATCCACACAGTCAAAGGCTTTGGCATAGTCAATAAGACAGAAGTAGATGTTTTTCTGGAACTCTCTTGCTTTTTCTGTGATCCAATGGATGTTGGCAATTTCCTCTCTAGTTCCTCTGCCTTTTCTAAATCCAGCTTGAACATCTCGAAGTTCTCCATTCATGTACTGTTGAAGCCTGGCTTGGAGAATTTTGATCATTACGTTGCTAGCATGTGAGATGAGTGAAATTATGNTGGATGTTGGCAATTTCATCTCTAGTTCCTCTGCCTTTTCTAAATCCAGCTTGAACATCTCGAAGTTCTCCATTCATGTACTGTTGAAGCCTGGCTTGGAGAATTTTGATCATTACGTTGCTAGCATGTGAGATGAGTGAAATTATGAGATAGTTTGAACATTCTTTGGCATTGCTTTTCTTTGGGATTGGAATGAAAACTGACCTTTTCCAGTCCTGTGGTCACTGCTGAGTTCTCCAAATTTGCTGGCATATTCAGTGCAGCACTTTAACAGCATCATCTTTTAGGATTTCAAATAGCTCAACTAGAATTCCATTACCTCCACTAGTTTTGTTTGTAGTGATGCTTCCTAGGGCCCACTTGACTTCACATTCCAGGATGTCTGGCTCTAGGTGAGGGATCACACCATCGTGATTGTCTGGGTCATGGAGGTCTTTTTTGTATAGTTCTTCTATGTATTCTTGCCACCTCTCAATATTTTCTGCTTCTGTTGGGTCCATACCATTTCTATCATTTATTGTGCCCTTCTTTGCATGACATGTTCCCTCGGTATCTCTAGCTTTCTTGAAGGGATCTCTAGTCTTTCCCATTCTATTGTTTTCCTCTATTTCTTTACATTGATATCTAAGGAAGGCTTTCTTATCTCTCCTGGCTATTCTTTGGAACTCTGAATTCAAATGGGAATGTATTTCCTTTTCTCTTTTGCCTTTAGCTTCTCTTCTTTTCTCAGCTATTTGTAGGGCCTCCTTGCTGCTGCTAAGTCACTTCAGTCGTGTCCAACTCTGTGCGACCCCATAGATGGCAGCCCACCAGGCTCCCCCATCCCTGGGATTCTCCAGGCAAGAACACTGGAGTGTGTTGCCATTCCCTTCTCCAATGCATGAAAGTGAAAAGTGAAAGTGAAGTCAGTCGTGTCTGACTCTTTGGGACCCATGGACTGCAGCCTACCAGACTCCTCCATCCATGGGATTCTCCAGGCAAGAGTACTGGAGTGGGTTGTCATTGCCTTCTCCAAGGCCTCCTTAGAAAACCATTTTGCCTTTTGCATTTCTTTTTCATGGGGATGGTCTTAATCACTCCCTCCTAAACAATGTAAGGAACCTCTGTCCATTATTCTTCAGGCAGTGTGTCTGTCAGATCTAATCCCTTGAATTTATTTGTCACTTCCACTCTATAATCTTAAGGGATTTGATTTAGGTCACACCTAAATTACCTTCATTATCTCCACCATAGTTTGGTCTCAGGACAAACAACAGGGAGGGAACAAAGCCCTGCCCATCAACAGAAACTTGGATTAAAGATTTACTGATGTGTCCCTGCCCATCAGAAGAAGATCCAGTTTCCCCCAAAGTCAGTCTCTCCCATCAGGAAGCTTCCATAAGCCTCTTATCCTTATCCATGAGAGGGTGGACAGAATGAAAATCGCAATCACAGAAAACTAACCAATCTGATGACATGGACCACAGCCTTGTCTAACTCAATGAAACCATGAGCCATGTTGTGTAGGGCCACTGAAGACAGATGGGTCACGGTGGAGAGTTCTGACAAAGTGTGGTCCACTGGAGAAGGGAATGGCAAACCACTTTAGTACTCTTGCTTCGAGAACCCCATGAACAGTATGAAAAGGCAAAAAGATAGGACACTGAAAGATGAACTCCCCAGATTGGGAAGTGTACAATATGCTACTGGAGAAGACTGCAGAAATAGCTCCAGAAAGAATGAAGAGACACAGCCAAAACAAAAACAATGCTCAGTTGGTGGTGTGACTGATGATGAAAGTCATGTCTGATGCTGTAAAAAACAATATTGCATAGGAACCTGGAATGTTAGGTCCATGTATCAAGGCGAACTAGAAGTCATCAAACAAGAGATGGCAATAGTGAACATCAACATTTTAGGAATCAGTGAACTAAATTGGATGAGAATCGGTGAATTTAATTCAGATGATCCTTGTATCTACTACTGTGGGCAAGAATCTCTTAGAAGAAGTGGAGTAGCCCTCATNGGAGTAGCCCTCATAGTCAATAGAAGAGCCCGAATTGCTTGGATGCAGTCTCAAAAACGACAGAACATTTCCAAGCCAAACCATGGAATATCACAGCAATCCAAGTCTATGCACCAACCAGTAATGCTGAAGATGCTGAAGTTGAATGATTCTATGAAGACCTACAAGACCTTCTAGAAAAAAGATGTTCTTTTCATTATAGTGGACTGGAATTCAAAAGTAGGAAGTGAAGAGATTCTGGAACAACAGGCAAGTTTGGCCTTGGAGAACAAAATGAAGCATGGCAAAGACTAACAGAGTTTTGCGAAGAGAACACACTGGTCATTGTAGCAAACACCCTCTTCCACCCTCTTCCAACAACACAAAAGATGGCTCTACACATGGACACCATCAGATGGTCAATACTGAAATCAGATTGATTATATTCTTTGTAGCCAAAGATGGAGATGCTCTATACAGTCAGCAAAAACAAGACCAGGAGCTGACTGTGGCTCAGATCATGATCTCAGTATTGCAAAATTCAAACTTAAATTGAAGAAAGTAGGGAAAACCACTAAACCATTCAGGTATGCTGCTGCTGCTGCTGCGAAGTCGCTTCAGTTGTGTCTGACTCTGTGAGACCCCATAGACGGCAGCCCACTAGGCTCCTCCATCCCTGGGATTCTCCAGACAAGAACAGTGCAGTGGGTTGCCATTTCCTTCTCCAATGCGTGAAAGTGAAAAGTGAAAGTGAAGTCACTCAGTCGTGTCTGACTCTTTGCAACCCCATGAACTGCATGCAGCCTACCAGGCTCCTCCGTCTATGGGATTTTCTAGGCGAGAGTACTGGAGTGGATTGCCATTGCCTTCTTCATTCAGGTATAACCTAAGTCAAATCCCTTATGATTTTACAGTCAAAGTGACAAGTCGATTCAAGGGATTAGATCTGATAGACACAGTGCCTGAAGAACTATGAACAGAGGTTCGTGACTTTGTACAGGAGGCAGTGATTAACATCATTGCCAAGAAAAAGAAATGGAAAAAAGCAAAATGGTTTTCTGAGTAGGCCTTACAAATAGCTGAGAAAGAAGAGAAGCTAAAGACAAAGGAGAAAAGAAAAGATGTGAATGCAAAGTTCCAAAGAATAGCAAGGAGAGATAAGAAAGCCTTCCTCAGTGATCAATGCAAAGAAATAGAGGAAAACAAATGAATGGGGAAGACTAGAGATCCCCTCAAGAAAACTAGAGATACCAAGGGAACACTTCATGTAAAGATGGGCACAATAAAGGACATAAATTGTATGGACCCACAGAAGCAGAAAATATAAAGAGGTGGCAAGAATACACAGAAGAACTATACAAAAAAGACTTTCATGACTCAGATAACCACAATGGTGTGATCATTCACCTAGAGCCAGACATCGTGGAAGGCAAAGTCACGTGGGCCTTAGGAAGCATCACTATGAACAAAGCTAGTCAAGGTGATGGAATTCCAGTTGAGCTATGTCAAATTCTAAAGATGATGCTGTTAAAGTGCTGCATTGAATATCCCAGCAAATTTGGAAAACTCAGCAGTGACCACAGGACTGGAAATGATCACTTTTCATCCCAGTCCCAAAGAAGGTCAATGCCAAAGAATTTTCAAACTACTGCACATTTCCGCTCACCTCACACACTAGCAAAGTAATGCTCAAAATTCGCCAAACCAGGCTTCAAAAGTATGTGAACCAATAACTTCCAGATTCAAGATGGATTTAGAAAAGGCAGCGGAACCAGAGATCAAATTGCCAACATCCAATGGATCATAGAAAAGGCAAGAGAGTTCCAGATAAACATCTACTTCTGCTTTATTGATGACTCCAAAGCCTTGACTGTGTTTAGTTCAGTTCAGTCGCTCAGTTTTGTCTGACCCTTTGTGATCCCATGGACCACACCATGCCAGTCTTTCCTGTCCATTACTAACTCCTGGAGCTTACTCAAACTCATGTCCATCAAGTCAGTGATGCCATCCAACCATCTTATCATCTATCGTCCCTTTCTCTTCCCTCCTCAATCTTTCCCAGCATCTTTCCAAGGGTCTTTTCCAGTAAGTCAGTTCATTGCATCAGTTGGCCAAAGTTTTGGAGTTTCAGCTTCAGCATCGGTCTTTCCAATGAATAAACAGGAATGATTTCCTTTAGGAATGACTGGTTGGATCTCCTTGCAGTCCAAAGACTGTCAAGAATCTTCCAGCACCATAGTTCAAAAGCATCCGTTCTTCGGGGCTCAGCTTTCTTTATAGTCCAACTCTTACATCTGTACCTGACTACTGGAAAAACCATAGCTTTGACTAGACAGACATTTGTTTGCCAATTAATGTCTCTGCTTTTTAATATGCTGTCTATGTTAGTAATAGCTTTTCTTCCAGGGAGCAAGCATCGTAATTTCATGGCTGCAGTCACCATCTGCAGTGATTTTGGAGCCCCCCAAAATAAAGTATGACACTGTTTCCATTGTTTCCCAATCTGTTTGCCACGAGTTAATGGGATAGGATGCCATGATCTTAGTTTTCTGAATCACTGTGTAGATCACAACAAACTGTTGAAAATTCTTCAAGAGATGGGAATACCAGACCATCTTACCTGCCTCCTGAGAAATCTGTATTCAGCTCAAGAAGGAACAGTTAGAACTGGACATGGAACAATGGCCTGGTTCCAAATTGGGAAAGGAGTACATCAAAACTGTATATTGTCACCCTGCTTTTTTAGCCTATGTGCAGAGGCAGTTCAGTTCAGTCGCTCAGTCGTGTCCGACTATTTGCGACCCCATGAATC
>SJYQ01004993.1:441702-454348 GCA_006410935.1 Redunca redunca
CTATAATAAAGTACATTAGAATTCATTTATTAATAGTTTCATTGGATCTCCACGCATACCCTGCCATAGAGTGTAAACATAAAAGAGGAAAAATTTAAAGACGTATATGAAACCTCTGGGAAGACTTGTTCTGATTTTGGTCCATGATTTTTATAATGGTCTTGAATGGTACAATCTGTTCCATTGTAGGAAGAACAATCCATTTATTTTGAGATAATAAGTAGCAAAATTATGGATACGTATTGTTCAGACTTACTGTGAGTCTATCTTGTAATTGATTTAGTCCCATCTTTTATTATCATCCAGTATAATGATGTTAAAAAATACACTATCTATGTCTTCTGGTGATGGAGAAGTCCACATTTTCTAATGCTTCAGGGCTTTGATGTTGATACTCTTTCCTTTACTACTTGAACATTAGTTAGACCTTCAACTTGATCAAGTATATTTGTTAAGTGAGTTTTTAAGTAGATATTTAATGTGTGAAGTTATGTATGGTTTTCTCCTTACAGTTTTAGTATATTCATATACACGCAACCATGCATATATATTATTTATAAAGTGTTTTTGTTCATTGCTTTGGATTGGTCTTATTGAAATCTCTTGTGCTTTGAAATTAGCTATCACAAGATGCAGACATTTAAATCATAGGCATGTATGCTTATGTAGTGTTACATATTCTTGCCATAATAACCTGGGTTTAGGAAAAGCAAGATCTCTTTTCAGAGAGCTCATACGTCACTGTGCTGTGCTATGCTTAATCACTCAGTCGTGTCCTACTCTGTGTGACCCCATGGACTGTAGCCCGCCAGGCTCCTCTGTCCATGGGGATTCTCCAGGCAAGAATATTGGAGTGGGTTGTCATGCCCTCCTCCAGGGCATCTTCCCAAGCCAGGGATTGAACCCAGGTCTCCTGCACTGCAGGCAGATTCTTTACCAACTGAGCCACTAGGGAAGCCCATATGTCACTCAGTTCAGTCGCTCAGTTCGTGTTCCAACTCTGCGACCCCATGGACTGCAGCAGGCCAGGCCTCCCTGTCCATCACCAATTCCCGGAGCTTGCTCAAACTCATGTCCAACAAGTCGGTGATGCCAGCCAACCATCTCATCCTCTGTCATCCTCTTCTCAACCTGCCTTCAATCTTTTCCAGCATCAGGGTCTTTTCTAATGAGTCAGTTCTTCACATCTGGTGGCCAAAATATTGGAGCTTCAGCTTCGGCATCAGCATAAGTCCTTCCAGTGAATATTCAGGACCAATATCTTTTACAATTGACTGGTTTGTTCTCCTTGCAGTCACTAGCTGACTTTTTTTGTGTGCAGTGAAAGCTGTGTGCTTACTTATGAGGTTTAATTAACCTGCTTTTTCAACAAGAGACAGGATAAAACTGTTTTTAATGTTTTCACAAAAATTAATCAAATTATAAGACTTCATTGAACATGGATATTTATGAATTTCAGCCATTTCTGTAGACTGAAGCATCTATTCCTGGATCGAAATTAATGATAATACTAAATTTACTCCTTTACAGTTACATTGAACATTAAAACCAGGATGCTTTTGTGTCAATTCCATTAGCAAATGCCATGAATTTATCATTTTGTAGTTATGCCACTGGCAGTCAATATCTTTAATCACCTATTAGGAAATTTAATTAAGAAAGATGTTTTATATTAATGAAATTCTAGTCTGAATATTTTAGGAGGGAGTTTTGTTGAGTGTCATTTTTATTAATAATAGATAAATGTTTTATAAAGACAAATTAGAGTACTTAAAAGTCAATGATACATTTACAGCCTCATAATGCATGGAAAGATGAAGCACATATATAGTTTAACACAGCATATTTAGATTTTAGAATATATTTTTTATAAATGTTTAAGCAAAACTGTTGTATTTTAATGTGTGATGATGAAATTCATGCTAAGAAAGCTGTTAAAACTTTCGGAATGTGAGGGAAGTATATTCGTGCACTAAAATAGATGCAACTATTAGTGTATACTGCAATACTTAATGTGTTTTTTAGATTTATGTTAGTCATTTTTAGTCGATTGCCAAAATTGAAAAGCAGAGTTTCCAAAGCTGCAAAATCTGTTCCATCCAAATGCGCATGAATGTGCTGGCTGCACGCCTGAATGGCCTGGAAAACATGTATACATACATATGCACATACATGCATGTGTTCTAGTTCAGTTCAGTTTAGTCGCTCAGTCAGGTCCGATTCTTTGTGACCCCATGGACCACAGTATGCCTGGCCTCCCTGTCCATCACCAACTCCCGGAGTTTACTCAAATTCATGTCCATCCAGTCGGTGGTGCCATCCAACCATCTCATCCTCTGTTGTCCCCTTTCCTTGCCACTGTCAATCTTTCCCAACATCACGGTCTTTTTGAATGAGTCAGTTCTTTGCATCAGGTGGCCTAAGTATTGGAGTTTCAGCTTCATCATCAGTCCGTCCAGTGAATATTCAGGACTGATTTCCTTTAGGATGGGCTGGTTGAATCCCCAGCCCAGCAGTCCAAGGGACTCTCAAGAACCTTCTCCAACACCACATTTCAAAAGCATCCATTCTTTGGCGCTCAGCTTGCTTTATAGTCCAACTTTCACATCCATACATAACCACAGTAAAAACCATAGCTTTGACTAGATGGACCTTTGTTGGCAAAGTAATGTCTCTGCTTTTTAATATGCTGTCTAGGTTGGTCATAACTTTCCTTCCAAGGAGCAGGCGTCTTTTAATTTCATGGCTGCAGTCACCATCTGCAGTGATTTTGAAGCCTAAAAAAGTAAAGACTCTAACTGTTTCCATTGTTTCCCAGTGTACTTGCCATGAAGTGATGGGACCAGATGGCATGATCTTAGTTTTCTGAATGTTGAGTTTTAAGCCAACTTTTTCACTCTCCTCTTTCACCTTCATCAAGAGGCTCTTTAGTTCTTCGCTTTCTGCCATAAGGGTGGTGTCATATGCGTATCTGAGGTTAAGCCAATTAAATTAGACTCTTTATTCACGATCATTTCCCTACACAGTTTATACCTGATAGAAAACCATTGCCTGAAAGTAGTCTTTTTATAATAAAGTGTATTCAGTGTCATTACTGAATTATACCGGAAACATTAGCTTTTGACTCTGCATATAAGGAGCCATTTTTGCACAACAGACATTCACCAAATACAAATATCCAGATTTGCTCAGGAAAAGGTGAGTGAAACAATGTTTAAGTCCACACAAGGATTTGGAGGGAGAGACAGAGAAGGGCCCAAGGATTCTAGTTTCTAAGATCTAAATCAATTCCTGAAGGATGCGATGAACTGTTTCCCTGAAGCCCTTAAAATAGTGAGGATTTTTGTCATTTCTGTATCCTTAAAGACTTTTCAAAGCAGCTTCCAACTTAATGACTAATTATTTTTTTCTTTAAACCCCAAGCATATCTCAGTAAGTCTATTAATTTGTCACAGTATTTCAGAGTGAATCAGAATTTGAGAAGTCATCAGCCTTATTACTTGGTATGTGAAATTTTTGGGAGAAAGCTTTATGAATTGAGATAATCTTTTGAATATTTGAAGTTACTGCTTAGTAGTAATTTTAATTTTATTTTTATTGTAGATAGTTTTTCTTTCAAGAGGAATGGTGTCATACTATTAAATACGAAAAAGTTTTAGTGAAATATATGTAAACTTTAAAATATGAAGTTTTACAAACAGTAAAAATATGGTCTTATATTCCATTCCCTAAGACCGTCCAGAAGAATATTTGAGATCTGTAGTCACAAATTCACGTACAGCTTTTAAATGGTGATTTTGGGAGGGATATAGACTCCATATGGAGTGAATTTTAACAGAATATGGCTTCATAGAATATATTGCTAGTTATTTACTTGCCGTATTTGAAAAACATTGTTTATTATAGTATGTATAACACTCTCCCACTTTCTTAACACATTATGTAAAACAAAAAGAGGCAGCTACTAAAACACTGAAATGCATGCAATTTTTGTGCCTACACATTTTAAACTTTTTTTCTGATTCTGTCATATTTCTTTTATCATGCTTATTATGTTTGTCATGTCTGTCATCTACATAAAATTCTTTATTTATGACCTTCACAGATAACATCCAAACATTTTCTTAACAGTGAGCTGGACATCTCACTCTTAACTGGCATGCTTTACTCACTCACCTAGTATTTTTCTCTTTCAACATCCATGAGGAGAAATTTTTTCATTGATTTAACCTGATGTTTAAAATGTTAAAGGTCATTAATTCTCACACAGTTACCCACTTTGGACTTTCTTCCTATGTGGATACTTACAGCCCTGCTGCCTTGCGTTCATTTTTCTTCTTCTTTTTTTTTTCCTCAAATGCTTTCTGTCACAAAAAATCCAAAGTAAATGTTCATAAATCTATGTTAAAAAAGTTAGAATTTTTAAAGTCTTTTTTATGATTTAGTAAAAATCTGTATGCAGGTCAGGAAGCAACAGTTAGAACTGGACATGGAACAACAGACTGGTTCCAAATAGGAAAAGGAGTAGGTCAAGGCTGTATATTGTCACCCTGCTTATTTAACTTCTATGCAGAGTACATCATGAGAAACGCTGGACTGGAAGAAACACAAGCAGGAATCAAGATTGCCGGGAGAAATATCAATAACCTCAGATATACAGATGACACCACCCTTATGGCAGAAAGTGAAGAGGAACTAAAAAGCCTATTGATGAAGCTGAAAGTGGAGAGTGAAAAAGTTGGTCTAAAGCTCAACATTCAGAAAACAAAGATCATGGCATCCGGTCCCATCACTTCATGGGAAATAGATGGGGAAACAGTGGAAACAGTGTCAGACTTTATTTTGGGGGGCTCCAAAATCACTGCAGATGGTGATTGCAGCCATGAAATTAAAAGACGCTTACTCCTTGGAAGAAAAGTTATGACCAACCTAGATAGTATATTCAAAAGCAGAGACATTACTTTGCCGACTAAGCTCTGTCTAGTCAGGGCTATGGTTTTTCCAGTAGTCATGTATGGATGTGAGAGTTGGACTGTGAAGAAGGCTGAGCACTGAAGAATTGATGCGTTTGAACTGTGCTGTTGGAGAGTCCCTTGGACTGCAAGGAGATCCAACCAGTCCCTTCTAGAGGAGATCAGCCCTGGGATTTCTTTGGAAGGAATGATGCTAAAGCTGAAACTCCAGTACTTTGGCCACCTCATGCAAAGAGTTGACTCATTGGAAAAGACTCTGATGCTGGGAGGGATTGGGGGCAGGAGGAGAAGGGGACGACAGAGGATGAGATGGCTGGACGGCATCACTGACTCCATGGACGTGAGTCTGAGTGAACTCCGGGAGATGGTGATGGACAGGGAGGCCTGGCGTGCTGCGATTCATGGGGTTGCAAAGAGTCGGACACGACTGAGCAACTGAACTGAAAAGTGAATACTTTGTCAGTTGTATGTACTCTTTTGTTAAAAGTTTTTTTTGATCTTTAACTTTCACATCACTTTTTCAAAAACGTCCGAAAACTGTGTGTCCAGTTACAGGGACTAGAGAATAATTTTGAAAAATGATGTAGTTCAGAAGAGTTGAAGAAAGGGCACTAAATTTTAATACTCATCTCAGGGCAGTGAACACAATTTTAGCCAGTATCACTCATGACAGTCTGTGTCTTGGCGTGGGTAGTCCTTTGAGGGGCAGTGCATGGGATAACCTAGTTCTTTCTGTACTTTTTATGTGTTTCTAGGCTAGAGGAAAGATAACCCTCCCCTAGGTCAATATGCGTTTGTGACACACACTCATTCTGGGGGTGCAGGTCACAGCCTGTGCAGCGCAGATGTGTACAGTCTGAGATGCACACACCCGAGATAATGAAACTTATTAACCCTTCACAGATTGAGGAAGTTGCACGTAAGTTATTCCTTCTCCACTTCAAAGCCATTGCACTTTTCCTTCTCTCCCTCCTGTGCAGGTGACTTGGATTATTACTGGCTGGATCCCGCCACATGGCATAGCCGGGAAACATCACCTATTAGCTCGGTGAGCATCCGGAGAGGGAGATTTGGGAGCTCAGGGAAGATGTAGGCCATTCATCATCCTTTGCTGATATGTGATAGACAGTAACCTTATTCTGCTTCATTATATATCTTATGAAAGAAAATACTGATTTCATTTAAGACAGTACAGTTTTGAAGAAAAATGTTAGCACTGAATAATACTTCAAACAAATTTTAAAGTAGTAAAAGCAAGTGTTAAGTAATGGCTATATGTAAATGAGATATTATTTGCTTAACATTACTGACAACTCAGAATACAGAATTAATTTGACTGATATCAGCAGATACATTTTAATATTTCATTTCATTTCGTTTCAGAGCTGTATTTTGGAGAAGTACTTAGTTTCTGACTTTTTAGAATGATGTAGTATAGTAAGTGCCTATTTTGAAAAAATTACAACTGTAAATGAAAATTGTTATAAGCCAAGGATAGAGCCCACGAGAATAAGGAATCCCCTCAGAGTGTCCTTAACTGAGGAAATTGTATCATACGACAACCAGTAATTATGTGTGTATAGGAAAGAGAGTGGCTGGTTTATCTTCTTAACTTTATTCATGTTTTAATAGCATCCTGTAACGTGGCAGCCTTCTAAAGAAGGGGATCGATTAATTGGACGTGTTATTCTTAATAAGAGAACAACCATGCCCAAAGAATCAGGTGCACTACTGGGTTTGAAAGTAAGTATCCTGGTTTATAATGTTTCTTAAATGATGAATTAAAGTGTGACTGCATTCAACAAAATTTCTGACTGTGGTCATCTTCTCCTCTTCAGAAAAAAGTTCTTCTAGTAAATATATCTTGTTAATATATTGATGGCTTATGGTGTATTTAGTACCTTTATCTGGGCAGTATTTTAAACTCATTTTGTTAAAATGGCATACAGATATGTTAGGAAACTGCAATAAAATGTAGAAAAATAGAATTTTCCTCTGAATATGAAGTTCAAGGACTGTTTTTACATTAAAATGGTTTTAATGGAAAGTAGTAACATTAGACAATATGAAACTCATAATTTTATTATATTTTGACAAGTAACCTCAAAGATCACTGAAGAGATCATTTCCTAAGTACAATAGAATTTATACCCAGAGAGTAAAACGTACCTTTAAAAATATTAACTGATTTTAAAGATAAATAAAGAAACTAAAAATTACAAAGATTTTGTTTGGCAAGAAAAAAAAATATATATATATACATTTTGTTTTATTGTGTGTAATGTGTGTGAATGTTGTTACATGGTTTTATTTGCTTTCATAAACATTCATAAATGTTGCTTTGAAATGATTATTTACCAAGAGATTGTATTGTATAGTTGGGTGATAGTTTGATCTCTTTAAAACCATTGCCTATGAATCCAACTAAAAACTTTTTTTCAGCTAATGTCACTTTATTGATTATCATTAATTCTCTTGCTATGAACCAATTCTGATCACCTCCACTATTGGCCGTGTCCCTATTGATCAACTTCAACTTTTGATGATACCCCTCCCATTTTTAATCATATGCATTGAGCCCCTGCATTGGGAGAAATTAAACTGAGAACCCTTCAGATATGTTTAATTTTAGTTATTGAGGAACACCCAGGTGAGCATGTTAACCGTTCATTGATATAACTCAGCCTTGGAGACTCAGATTGGATCCTCTATGTATATCAGATGAGAAGGTCGTTCAGGTGCTCAGGAGATGTGATAAACTTAGGCTGTTACTCTGCACCATGGTGAACTGCTTCCCCAAAGTGGTCTGTTCTTGGTTTAAATTTTAAATCCTCAGTCTTTGTCTTAGACTAAAAATATATGAAAAGGATCAAGTTCCCATGTCACGGTGGACCATGGTCGATTATAGAAATTCAAGGGAACCTAGATAAAGAAAAAGGAACTCCAGTATTAGTAAAGTGTCAAACACCTGTTGTCTGATGGTGAAAGGCGACATCGTGTATTCTTAGGGGCACGTTGTCCCAGACACTCTTTTGTGTGAGGTTGGTACAACGAACCAGTATATAAACTTCCTTAGGACACATTATCTCACATGCAGTGGGGTAAGTTCTTGTTGCCACTATGCCGCAGTCCCCTTTAATCAAAAATAGATTTCACTTCATTTTTGTTCCTACATTCAATTCTAAACATATCACAAAATATGTAGGAATAATTCCCCAAACTGAGAGACTTTTGTTTCAGCGTGAGTCTTGGGAACTTACAAATGTATAATTATCCAGGTTGTTGGAGGAAAAATGACGGACTTAGGACGCCTCGGTGCCTTCATCACCAAAGTAAAGAAGGGTAGCCTTGCAGACGTGGTTGGACACTTGAGAGCAGGTAAAATTCCTCTTTTAATATCTAAGTCATATGTACTCTATGCATGAGTTGGTGGTTTTCAATTTTAGGTAAGTTATGTATGCCCGTTAAGTAAACAACCAATTTTCATGCAGGCATACAGATATTTTTCTGGAAATGAATATTTAATTGATTGTCATAATAGACAACTATACATGAATAGCAGTTTGGAGAGAATGAGTCAAATCTTTGCATTTATGTAAAAATAAATAGATGCAAAATGCCAAAGGATTACTAATTTTTGTATATGGCTGCATAATGTTGCTACAAAAGTCTGAAACAGTTAAGCCTGTGAAAAAAATAATGTCAGAGTTTAGTCCTTTCTAAGTCATAGTAATTACTAAAGTTTTTCATAATCATCCCAAAACACTTATTCATCACCGGAGTTTTTAGTAAAATATAATCACAATCACATTTCTTACACAGATTATATATTATTTGTTAATTTTAATGTGACATATATTGTTGTATTTATGCAGATGTGCTACTTCTTGTTATTTGGCAATTTACATTTTGTTACTTTGTAACCTTAATATGATATAATAACATCACTTACATGTTGAAATGTGCCATACTTAGTAGCAACATATTTTAAAATTTATTTTTGATAAATCTTTTTATTTTTCATTTAGTAAAAGCCATATAAACATATTTTTTTTCCAGTTTGTTGTACTTCAGAGTTTAGTAGAAATCTTTTGGTGAGAGTACTTGCTTACCCACTTCCCAGACAATCATAAAGAAAACAGAGTAAGCTGACCTGTCAAAGTGAGGATTAATAACCCATAGCATGTGGAAAGAGAACATTTCTGGACTATTTTTTTCAGTTTTTATACCTTAAGGTTATAATTACTGGAACCTTTAGAAAAATATTCTATTAAGGACATTTTTGCTATAACTGATTATGAGAGTGTCAGTTCAAAATCATTCAGATTTTTTATTTGTAGGGACGTGCTCTCCAGGTATTGTATAGAGGGAAAATCCAAATGAAAGGTTTTCCTCCATCATTCAGATTTTTTATTTGTAGGGACGTGCTCTCCAGGTATTGTATAGAGGGAAAATCCAAATGAAAGGTTTTCCTCCATCTGCTATATGCACAGCTTTGAAGATGTGTACTGTCCTCTGTTATTTCTCATCAGGGACTATTATATTCTGTAAGAACATAGCTCAATCAGGAGTGACTGTGTCATTAAGCTGATTCTGCTTGTTGAGGGACTTGAAGACTTGAAATGTTACAAGAATCGCTTGTTGTCTACTCAAGTGTAAGATAACTTTGACTACAGAAATCTGAATTTGCAGTTCAGATTCTAAACATGACTTTTTTTTTTATTTTTGTGTGTTTTTTTAAGAGACAGTTACTAAGGTTTTCTTTGTGTGTATATATATATCCCTTAGTGATTAATTTCACTTATTTAACCCTCTTGTGTGCCTAGAGTCTGAGAAACTTAAAACTAACACATTAGAAGCTCTACTTAAATAACTGTAAAACATATAAATGTGGTTTTCACTTGAAGCAGTTGATGTGCTTGAAAATTAGACAGTATATTCTGTTTGATTTACATGGTTATTTAGGAACTGTTTTCCTTCTGTTTACATATAGACAGCGTTAGCCTGTAAAACTGGTGTGTTTGCTTAGCATGACATTTGTTCAGCATCTGCAGGCTTGCCTTAATCTGCGGTAGCTTTTCCTACTGCTGTTCCCTTCAGTCCTTGCCTGCTGCTGGATGATGGAGTCCCAGACACTCCCCTTGTTTAGTCCCTCCATTGGCCCTCAGGCACCTTCTGCTCTGCTCGGGTTGAAGCTTCTGCAGTCTGCCCTCTGCTAACAATCCCGCCCCTTCCTTCCGCACCCCACCCGCGGCGGTGCTGGTCCACCTGCGGCCCCAGGCGCTGTTTCCTGGGCTCTGCCCCTTGATGTCCTTGCCGTCCTTCAAAACTCTTCTAAAGTTGCCTGAATTGTGAAGCGTTTCCCGATACTTCCCCTGAACAGTAACTAGTCCCCTCCTCCCTGGTGCAGCCGGACTCTCCTTCTGTTCCTCACGTGGATTTCTCTCATTGCATACAACATTTTGTTAAAGGGATTCAGTTTTGTATTTCTCCTCTAATAACTTTAAAGACAGAAGAAAGCCTCTTTTTTCATCTTTGTTTACTCATTATCTTTCATAAATAGTTTTAAGGAGACCACCTTCTAATTTAGGAATTCTTGATTTGTAAATAAATCAATACATATATTAAATTAATTTTATATTAAAAGTAGTGCTGTCAGATTGCTGTCTATAAGAAGAAGAATTTTATAATGCAGGTTTTTTGCAAAATGTTGATTGCAGCACATTACTGGATAGTAAAGTTGATTTAATGGGTTACATTCATTATTGTAAAAAAAAATAGAACAAAATGGAATAGAAAGTATCAGGGTAATTATTATTTTAGAAAATAGTTTTTTCATACAGACACACACATATGCATTCACATGATGTAAACTTTTTTTGGTCAGTAAATTTAAGAGACTCCTAATATATTTTAAAATTGTATTACTTGTTTTTTTGTTTTTTTTTTTTAATAGAGTGATGTGTATTCATTCCTGTTTGAAAAACTGCAAGCAAACATCTTAGGTCAAATGATCAGAAGTCATTTAACTATTTGTACTAACCATACTCTTTTATCATACCTAAACAGCATTATATGCTTTTCAAATATTTGCCTTTTTACTTTTGAGTAAGCAAACACTTGGGGGTAGGGAGAAGAATTATTTTAAAATAAACCTAGCAAAACAAAAATCTACTTTTTTAAAAGGCATAACTAAAAAGTTCCATATTTGTCATTAGCTTTAAATGTATAATGATATTGATCCATTTATTTCAGACATATTTCATTTGCTACTGAAGTATTATAGGAACTGATAACAGCAAAATAAGCATACACAAAACAAACACAAAACTAAGACTCCTCAAAGTATCCCTGCAGCTGGGATATTTCAGCTGAGCCTCTTTTGTCAATTCAAGGGTCATTGCAGAGACATTTGAGAACTAAAACTGCTCTAAATGTTTATGAAAATAAGTGTTTTTTTCCAAATGGTCTTTGGTGAAAGCTCTGGTTAATATAGCAGGTGATTAGTCCTTGTATTTTAATACCGTGATACTCTCCTAAGTGAATCTTCAGTTACTTAACAACTTAATATGTATTATATTTTTATTATTTAAAAATATTTTCTAATTTTACCTTAATTACCATGATAGGTATTATGTATAGAACGTGTGTGTATGAACATCTGGAAGTAGGTTGACTGTCATGCAACAATTTTACATCTGCTTGCTTTGTAATTTTGCCATAGCTCCCTGCGTTACCCTCTGGGTATGAATTCAAATCCTTTCATGCATTTTTATTCTGTTGTGCATCTGGAGAAGGCAATGAAGCATGACTTATAGTTGGAAAATTCATGCGAACAAATGTTAATTGCTATTTCTACCAAAAGTAAAGCAGGATTATGCAGCGTTAAATAATCTTTCATGTATCGAGCCGCCTACATCTATATTATGGAGGGCATGCTGCTAATTATTATTTCTGATGTTGCCAAATGAGCTATGCTAATTCCATCCCATAGCATGAGATGATTTTTATATTATTTCTGATATTTCTCAAAAGATAAAGGTAGTTTGTGTTGTACTGTTTCAAATGACCAGTAATCTTCTATGGGGGAAAGTAAAAAACAAAAAAAGTGTTTAGAAAGAACCATTTAGCTGACATTATATGGCAATCAATTTGCTTTCAAGAGCGGAGCCTAGACGATTAAACTATTTGTATATGTTTTGCATTTCTTTGTTTAAAAAAAAAAAAACAAGAAAAGATAAGAAAAATAAACAGAATATATAAGGTAAAAAAATACCCTTTTTTTTAAATTCAAGGGGATGAAGTTCTAGAATGGAATGGTAAACCCCTGCCGGGAGCTACAAATGAAGAAGTTTACAACATTATTTTAGAATCAAAATCAGAACCTCAAGTTGAAATTATTGTTTCAAGGCCTATTGGGTAAGGCTAAAAAAAACTTGCTTCTTAAGTTTAGTAAATTACATGTATTAGCAGGGTTTCTAAAAGAAGTTTATACATTCATGCAGTACATGTTACAATGGATAGTTTTTTCTTCAAATATGGGCATACATTTTAGATCATTCAAATCTCAATTTTTTAAACTTGGACTGAATTTCCTTCACTACATTTTAGGAGCTCCAGTATTTAACAATTGTAGTATCAAAAAGTATATATTTTTCCTAAGTGGGCTATAA
>SJYQ01004993.1:454883-468898 GCA_006410935.1 Redunca redunca
ATGAATGCGTATCAATGCAAAACACACAAGAAAATATAATTATCCTAATTCTCAAAGAACTGAAACTGTATGATCATATATTCTAAAGAATAACATACATATATAAAACTCTAAAGTGAAGGCAAGTTTGTAATCAATTTTAAGTGGTGATTATTAAGAATAAAGATTGAAGGCATTTGCAGAAGTATTGTACATTTCCATGCAGATTTTTTAAGAATAACAACACTATATAATTTATGCTAGTTTTACATGACGTGTTCTAGTGCTGAGGTAAACATGAGGCTGGAAAAGAGGTAAGTAAATTGGAGAATGAATCAAAAGTATAAAAAACAAAACTTAAAGCATTGGGCCCATTGCCAAATACTTTCAAATATATAGTGGTTTTAAAAGTAATCAGCCAAACTACCATTGATTCATGATGATTTAAAAAATAAAAATTAACAGACAGTTAAAGTGGACTGGAGTAACATTCTCATTATCTTTAGTGTAAAGATAATTTTAAAAGTATTCTTTGCATAAACAGACCTAAACCATCATGGATTGTGGAACTCAAGGGATATGGGAATAGAAAGATTATATTTAAATGAAAATTAAATCTGACATCAACTTTTGAGTTAATAGGGAATTTATTAGCATCTTGGAAGAATAATTCTAGATATATTTAGTAATTATGTTTCATGTAGTTCTACAATTAAAGCAGAAAGCAGATATGTATTCATTGTTTAAGGGGATAGTTATAGTGATTCCAAGAATCATCCCAAATGTAACTTACACACTCACTGACCACAATAAAAAAATATTGTTTCTAGATTTTTAACAATTGATTTTTTTCCTTTGAATTAAGAAGGTAGAAAAAGATAAATAGTTGGTTTCTTGTGTCTTAGGTATTGAATAATTAGCCTCATTATCACATGAATATATATTTCAGACACATTATTAATTGTATATGATTATATAATAAAATTTGGCTTCCCACGTGGCGCAGTAGCAAAGAACCTGACTGCCAATTCAGGAAACACAAGAGACACGGGTTCGATCTCTGGGTTGGGAAGATCCCTGGTATTGGAAAATGACAACCTACTCCAGTATTCTCCCCTGGAAGAGCCTCTGGAGGAGGAAATGGCAACCCATTTCAGTTTCTTTGCCTGGAGAATCCCATGGACAGAGGAGCCTAGTGGGCTACAGTCAGTCCATAGGGTCGTAAAGAGTCAGACTCAACTGAAGCGACTTAGCACCAGCATTCTTGCCTGGAATATTCCATGGACAAGAGGAGCCTGGTAGGCTACAGTCCATGGGGTTGCAAAGAGTTGCATGACTGAGCAGCTGAGCACACACAAAATACACAAGATTAATTGTCATTTGTAAGAAGTAGAAACTGTCGGTGGTTGGAATTACTTTGCCCAAAAATGTGAAAATGAAAGTCAGGAAGATAAATCACCAAACAGAAAAGTGTTTTTGTTTCAATTCCCTCCAAAAGTGCAAAGAAAAATCAAAGTGAAGTTGGTTCACAAAGTAAGTGGTTAGAAATTCTTAAATAATATTCTGATAATTTTATTGGGACTAGCTAACTCCAGTCCACTTTAATTTGTCCTTTTAATACTTGTATATTGTTAATGGCCTTATATTGATACACAAATATCTTGGAAAAAAGAAGTTAAATAGTTTAATACAATACAATTCCCAAACCAAGCTGGTCCAGGGTTCTAAGGCCGCAGTGGATAATGGACGAAGCTGAGGTCATGTTAAATATTTATTCAGAATAATTTGTGAGTGTGTCAGGAGTGGGTGTTCTCACAAGTCACTTTCTGATCATCTAGTAAATGGCCATATATTTAGCTAACTTCAGCATAGAGATATGAATCTCTGTATAGGGTTATATATGTGTATATGAATTATATATTCACATATATAATATATTTTGGCTTTTTTGTTGCTAGCTTGAACCATTTTTAATTTCCAAAGCAATCCATCTTTTCTGTTTTATTAACTTTGCCCATGATATTCACCATATTATTTTATTCTCAGGAGATGTTTCCATTCCTTTCATTCAGTAAACTCTTTCAGATGTGTTTGTAAAGCATATTAGTGATTTATAAAATATGTGTCATTTTGATTTTCTAGAATTGAAATAAAATATTGCCTTTAACATTTTTTATTTCCAAAACCTGCTGTTTTGGTGGTAAAAATATTGTGGTGATTTTAGCCACAATATTATTCTGATTGTTGTCATGTTAAAGTGTTTTGCTATTAAATATATAAAAACTTGTTTTTACTGAAGTTTGTGTGTGTGTGTGGTGTTTGACATTCATGCATGTTAGAAATTGCCTTAGTGGTAACTCTTGTCCATTTCCACAACAAAAGGATTTTTGACACCACTGAGATAAAGTGTGGTTATGATTGCCTCAGGCAGGGTGGTTTAGCTAATGCGATTTTCACGTGCCCTGTTTTTTTTAGTGACATTCCAAGGATTCCTGAGAGCTCCCATCCACCACTGGAGTCCAGTGAGTATAAAATTTAAGATCTTTTTCAGTTATTTGATATAACTGAGTTGTCAACCATGGGAAATCCAAAGAAGATCTGCTTTTTTTTCTCTTTCTATTCTTTGTGTATGGGGGGATGTGAAGTGAAAGTGAAATTGCTCAGTCGTGTCCGACTCTTTGTGACCCCATGGACTGTAACCCACAAGGCTCCTCCATCCACGGGATTTTCCAGTCAAGAGTACTGGAGTGGGTTGCTATTTTCTTCTCCAGGGAATCTTCCTGACCCAGGGATTGAACCCTGGTCTCCTGCATTGTAGGCAGACACTTTACCATCTGAACCACCAGGGGATCTGAATATGTCTATCAAAAGTTCAAAAGTTATAGTAGATATATGTGGCTATTTAAATTAATAGTTAAATTTAATAAAAGATTAAGTTGTTTTTTACTCTTAAAAAAAAAAGTTCCAAAGTCTTTCTTGGCAGTAGCCTTCTGCATCTTAGCATTTAGGATGCACAGAGCAAAATTAATAAAACAGTAACAGTTCTATTTGTCTATTTGTTGCTGTTTAGTTTCTAAATTATGTCTGACTCTTTTGCGACCCTATGGATTATGGTCCTCCAGGCTCTTCTGTCCGGGAGATTTCTCAGTTTTCTCTGTATTTCACAGAACACTAGAGTGGATTTCCATGTCCTTCTCCGGGGGATCTTCCAGACCCAGAGATCTGAACCATGTCTCCTGCTTAGCAGGCAGGGAAGAGGAAATGGCAACCCACTCTAATATTCTTGCCTGGGAAATCCTATAGGCAGAAGAGACTGGCAAGCTACAGTTAATGGGGTCACGAAGAGTGGAACATGACTTAGCGACTAAACACAGCAACAATTCTATTTGCCTTACATAAACATGTGTTTTGCCGCTGGATTATTCGGTTTCATTGGAAACTGACTTCATGGCATGAGCAGTTTAGTGAAAGAAACAGGCACAGAAGCAAATGATTTTAATTCAATGTAACAGTGTGGAATATGACCATGAAAGTGATGGGTGGGGTAGAGGGAGATTTCAGTGCAAATAAAGGGGTTGAGGCTAGAGGGTTAAATTATCTGCATGGACATTGAAGAGACTCCGGATGAAAGACAATAATGTGGGTAATGAAGTTTTCAAGGACAGTGTGGAAGTGACTTAAATATTTACTTTGCAATGTATTGGCATTAAATTGATAACACTAGGGCTTTATCACCAAGTGTTATTATGTAACCTAGCTTATTGGAATTGTGATTTTAGGAGAAAACAAGTGATAGTTAGAAGAAGGAAATTTATGGGTGGGATGAACAAGGAAGTCGGGATCAGGTGAGTTAATCAAATGTATAGTATCATGTTCCACATTCCTGCTAGACATGAACCCATGGTTGGTTTTGAGTTTTCTAATATGAAGAGAGAAATTGGACCAACTGGATAATTTACAATGTTGCTGTTGTGGTTTTTTTAAGTGTGTAATATTAGAAAGGTACTGTTAGAAGCAACAATGTCTGAGAACTAAGAAGAAAATTATCCTAAGAATATTTCATGAAGGAGACACAGTTAACAAAGGATTTTATAACACTGTATCTTATATTTAAAAGTCTTTGGAAGGTGCAAAATGACACTGTGTGATTTAATTTAACCATATTGATAATTTGCATGTATGGAAAAAAAGTACGGATGATGTACTCTTGGGAGAAGGTTCATACGTACTGTTTTCTCAATAAAACTAAGTTTTGATGGCTGTGGGTTCAAGGTTATACTTGCTGGGGATATAGCATTCTGCAGACGCTCATCCTGCTGGTTGTAGACACTTTATCAGTGACCCAGGAAAAGTGGACTTTCTTTTGAAAGTGGGGAGAAGACCCTCACTGCAGTGCTGTGTGGGGAGCAACCATCCCTCCTCCACAGGTGAATCACTAGACAGCATCCTCAGACAGTCAGGAGACAGATCTGTAAGATCACAACCAAAAGAGGTGGAAATCTTATTTTAAAAGAGTGATGAATACTATCTCAGCTTAGATGCAGCTCATAAATTATATGATTCATGCATTCATTTTAATTTCAGTGAGGGCAGTTCATCATAGATGATCCTAAGATAATTAACATAATGGGTACCATCTTTCTTATCATTAAAGCATGAAGCCTTTAACTATGGGTAAGGCTGTACAAGAACCTACATTGGACAATACCCTCTAGAAACTTAGAAAGTCAGTGCTAACAGAGGGAAGCAAACAAATCCAATATGTGTTTATATCACTTTAAATTCCCTTAAAATAGACAATCCAAGAACACATGAGAGTAACTTTCTACGACCTCCCCACTGAAAGTGGTTTCTACTCCTGTGGGTGGCACTGAATTATGATTGTATACCAATAGCATACGCACTTAACATTGCATGAAAAATATGTATTCTTCACATATAGGTTATAACTATGTTGTTAAAAAGTACTTAATTTTCCCCCTCATTTTAGGTTCTAGTTCCTTTGAGTCTCAGAAGATGGAAAGGCCTTCCATTTCTGTAATTTCTCCCACAAGCCCTGGAGCTCTCAAAGATGCCCCACAAGTCTTGCCAGGACAGCTTTCTGTATGTATTCGCAATGCATGTTGCTGCCCATGAGTGCCAGCTCCCTGCTCTGCTTCTGTCTTTAAAGTCTGTGGCTTTCCTTGAAGCCTGTGACATAGTCAGAATCATTTCACAGCGTCATCTACCTCATCAATTTTTCATTCACTTATTAGATTGTTCCTTTACTCACATTTATTTGAACATATCTATGGAGTGCCCACAATGTGCCAGATGTGCTGAACATTAAGTGATAACTTAAGAAAATAAACTATCAATTATTTTTTGTGTGTTAGATGAAAGTTTCTAAGGTAAGTAGTTGGTTAGACATAATAAATGCAGAAAGTCATGTTCTGTTTACTTAACAACCTCATTGTCCTGGATCTTGGAAAACTTAAATTTAACATATTTTTTAACTTCTTAAGACATTGGACGAAACTCTCCATTACTTTAGTGTGAAAAAGCTACAGTTTTCTTCACTATTGTCTTATATGTGATCTGGGAAAAGCTGAAGTCAAGAAGCTGTGCTAATACAGGATGTTTATGTTAATAGCTAGTAGAAAATCCTGCTTCACAGAGTTCTGTAGTAGCTGGTTTTCTGCTACGTCGGTAATGTGTGGATTTCTATAGTCTATTTTTTGGTGTTCTCCTCTTAGTTTTAAGTAAATAGAAAAGGTACCTGGTTTTAGCTTCTGTTTTCAGTAGGTTGAAGATCTCTGTCTAGTCCCTGTGCCACTTGTTTCAGTGTGTGTAAGAATCTCTCATACACACCACCTATATTTTAAGAGGAATAAAAATCCATCTCAGATTTATGAAAAACACCCCTCTGGAATTAATTGAGAACAGAGATATGGATTGATGCAGATCTGGGTTTGAATTCTTAATCTGTCTCTTACCTTACTGCTGCTGCTGCTAAGTCGCTTCAGTCGTGTCCAACTCTGTGCAACCCCATAGACGGCAGCTCACCAGGCTCCCCCATCCCTGGGATTCTCCAGGCAAGAACACTGGAGTGGGTTGCCATTTCCTTCTCGAATGCATGAAAGTTAAAAGTAAAAGTAAAGTTGCTCAGTCGTGTCCAACTCTTCGTGACCCCATGGACTGCAGCCTACCAGGCTCCTCCACCTGTGGGATGTTCCAGGCAAGAACTGGAGTTGGGTGCCATTGCCTTCTCCTTCCCTTGTTAAATTAGCTTATTTTGTTATAATGACTCTTAAATGTATTACAATAAGCACCTATTAAACAACTTATCCTGATAGTTCTTATTTAACCGTAAACCCAAAGCTAACTTCTAAATTAAAAAAAAAAAAAGAAAGTTAACATTGTCTCCTGCCAGTACAGATACTGCCCTGACTTTATCCACAGTTTGCCAGTAATGTTTCAGTTTGCTCTTTTCCTGGTTTGCTTTATTCATGCTGCCATGAATCTTAGTTAATGGAAATATCGCTTGGTCTTCATTTGGTTTGAAGGTATCATATATGGGGGATACCTTCCTTTTTGCTTTCCTCCTCTCATGAAAATTAACCTGTAATGGGCTATTTGAAAATTAAATGAGGAATGCAGCAGTACCTGGTGTAAGGATGCCTAAAGTAAATGTGTTTCATGACCTCTTCCAAATTATTTCAGTATACTGTTTTTAGCATCAGACGTTTTGTTTTAGCCACAAATGGCACTGCAGAATGCCTTTATCCATGCTATAATCATTCAGTTCAGTTCAGTTGCTCAGTCGTGTCCGACTCTTTGCGACCCCATGAATCGCAGCACGCCAGGCCTTCCTATCTATCACCAACTCCCAGAGTTCACTCAGACTCACGTCCAGCAAGTCAGTGATGCCATCTCATCCATCTCATCCTCTGTCTTCCCCTTCTCCTCCTGCCCCCAATCCCTCCCAGCATCAGAGTCTTTTCCAATGAGTCAACTCTTCGCATGAGGTGGCCAAAGTACTGGAGTTTCAGCTTTAGCATCATTCCTTCCAAAGAAATCCCAGGGCTGATCTCNCAAAAGGAGAACCAAAACAGTCAAGAAAGTCCTCGAACCAAAGTGGAATCAGACTTTTGTCTATTCGCACGTGCATCGTAGAGACTTCAGAGAGCGGATGTTGGAAATAACCGTGTGGGACCAGCCCAGGGTGCAGGAGGAGGAGAGTGAGTTCCTTGGAGAGGTGAGTATAGATAAGACGCGGTGAGATGCTTCGCGCAGCTTCTCCAGCGTGCGTTCGAGTGGCTGCTTCCTTATGCTTTGCGAAAGGCTTTGATCTAACCCGAGGGCTGTCCTTTCAGGTCCTCATAGAGCTGGAAACAGCGCTTCTAGACGATGAGCCACACTGGTATAAACTTCAGACTCACGACGAATCTTCACTACCTCTGCCTCAGCCGTCACCCTTCCTGCCGCGGCGACACACCCACGGTGAAAGCGCCAGCAAGAAGCTGCAAAGTAGGTGGACCTCCTGCTCAGTCGCCAGGAGCAATTGTGTTGTTAGGTCTAAGTTCCATATTGACGTTCAGGGTATTTTTTCAAATGTTCATTAGAGATTATTGAAAAATTAGTCATCTATATAGAGAAGCCTGGCAAGACCGTTTTCTCCGTTTTCCCAGTACACATAATACATACAGTATAGTGGTGTCATTCTAGAGGTGAAAGTTTATAACCTGTGAATTATAACCCTTTGTGCTGATGGAGTTGTTCATTGGCTGACTGATGGGGCAGTTATTGCCTTAATTGATGGGTTGCTGTGTAGAATATCTTAATAAGCATATAATTCCTGGATATTTTAGTATTATTTGTAAGAAACATTTTCTCAAAAGCATTGTAAAATCTGTTTTCTTTTACTCATCTGATGATTGGAGGGAAAAAAGTACTTTTTCTGCATTTATTTATAAATTTTTGAATTATGACTAAATCTCTTATTAGAGAAATGAAACATAGAAGCCTCATTTTGGTAACCTGGAATCCATGTTCAAATAATTGTTCAAATGTTCATATAATTAAACATGTCATGTTAGTGCTTCTCCAATGAATTATTTCCTCAGGTTAAATCTTTAATGCAGTATAATGGCTAATTTTGAAGGCTAAACATAAATATTTATAAAGGGACCTGATATCCATTCAATGACATGAGTTCCACAGAGTCCCAGCCAAGAAAGGTCTCTCTGAACCTTTCCCCTCAGGCCCATCCGGCCTGCACTGTGCAAGAGGGTGTATAAGTGGGTAGAAAATGGTATGCACTTTGCTATAGACCTTAATTAAAGAATAATTTGCAAAGTCAAAATGCTATTCTATGAAATCTTCTTTCTTATGTGTGTCTTCAGTGATTATAAGGATGCTGAGAACATGGTGTCCTTGGAGAACAAGTACTTGAAAATCAACTGCACATGAACTTCGCAGAATATATATGTACAAGAAAATCACTTTTTTGCACCCTGAGACATTGAAGTCAATATACTTCATTCACTAAAAATAAAGTGTTTAGTAGTAATGTAATTAGCATGTAAAGAGAAAACTGTGACCATGCCCTCCACATTTCCTGACCCGAGCAGACGCAGAGGTATCTGTTTGCCTTCCTGTCGTGCAGGGTCCCAGCGAATCAGTGACAGTGACATGTCAGACTATGAGGTTGATGATGCGATTGGAGTGGTCCCTCCAGGTGCGTGGGGGGAGCGTGGCGGCGTCACGGTGCTTCTGTGCTTGCTGTCCTGTGGGTTTCCTGACTTCCCTGGGTCCCACGCTACAGATCGATAGCACAGAGAAGTCTGAATGATATTATTCCATGGTGACTTGTGTTCCAAATTATTGAGAAAGCATGAAATGGACTAGTAACTATTTGTTAACATCCCCCTTAAATTAAATTAGATAGGTTCTCCTTTAGAAGCATGGCTCGTGAGGTTAGAACTGTCAACTCAAAATGCTCTGAGCAGAAGTGAAAATATGAATTCTGAAAAGATATAGTTAATTTTTAAATAAAAATCCCACTCTCCTATGTTTTATATTGTATTTCTGTGACTTTCCTTCCTGTGTTTCTGGAAATAATGTAGCCGTCCATGGAATATACCGAGAAACGTGCATGGCAGGGTTTAAATTGCATGTGGCATGGCTTAACTTCAATGCTTTTGTGATGTGCTTATTATACGTAGAATGATTATACCTAGAATGTGTATGTATGTTTTACAAAAAGGAAATGCTTTAGAAAAGTCTACTATTGAAGTCAGTGTCTTTTGTTACTGTATAAATTAGGAAAATCTTTGTGATACTTTGTGGTTCACATCTGTTTCTCACCTGACTGTAGTCAGAAAGTTTGCAAAACCAATTAGTGAAGACTTATTTCTTGACACTAACCCTGTTCTTTTTATTTGCTAATGAAAAATAGAGAGATATTCAAATGAGAAAAGAAAATTAAGAGAACATGTTAGGATATTAGGAACATTTTCTTAGGACGATCTTGACATATGCCCCCTTAACTTGCATAATTCCTTAGACAGGTATGCACCTAATTGGAAGGCAACGATTTTGGTAAATGTCAATAGACAGATGCCACACTAGTGACTGAGTTTACAATTTAAAGATTTTTTACGACTTCATTAAAACTGGGAGAATATTATGGAGAGTTCCCTTAAATTAGGCTTCATTTGCTCCCTGTAATTCAGAGAAAATATAGTCTTTGATTGCTGCATGAACTGACAGATATCTTTAACAACAATAAATCTGGCTCTGTGCATATCTGTATACTTAGATTACCTACCCCTTGATATCAGACCATCAGCGAGAGTTTTAAATAATAGTGGATAATTGTGGATTACAGTTCATGTTTTGCTTTCTGAGTTTGTTGGTTTATAAAAGGATCAGAATAATTAGACACCCTCACTCTACATGGAAAGTTCCACACAAAATTCAATAGAATTTTTTTTATGAAATTGAAAGGGGGAAGGTAGTTGTAAATGGTACCCCTTGGCATATTTAATAGAACTCAGATGATTCCTGATAGGAATGGGGTCTTGTTATCAAATCTTTCCAACAAAAATTTTTCCTGCTAATTACTTTAATGCTGTGATTTCCAACTTATCTAAATAGAATTTACTTCTGTGGGTGGTCCTCATATTTTATTCACCTAAAACTTCATACTTTTATGATGAGGCAGGATAGCAAATGAAGGGCTAATATAATAAATATTACATGTGTATTTAGTTGATCTCTTTCTAGGCTTGATATTACAATTTCCTGAACAAGGAAACTCTACATGAAATTAAAAATAATACGTGAATTGCTATTCTTTTTGTTATAAAATGAAAGTATATGAATTATAAACTAATAGCACATATGTTTATAATTATTTGGTTGTTTACTGATGTTTTTGTGGTTGTTTAGTCACTGAGTCATATCCAACCCTTTTGCAACCTCATGGACTGTAGCCTGCCAAGCTCCTCTGTCCATGGGATTCTCCAGGCAAGAATACTGGAGTGGGTTACAATTTCCTTTTCCAGGGGGTCTTCCCAACTCAGGGATCAAACCTGAGTCTCCTGCATGGACAGGCAGGTTCTTTACCACTGTACCATTATGTAATTATTACTTTTTTGCATGAATACTAAATGAAAATGATTTTGCATCACTACTGTTTACATTTCAAACATTCCCACCATTCCCTATCTCCAAAATAAGAACACCAATAGCTACCAAATTTACAGTTGTTTTCACAGTATAGTCCTTCTGGACTTTTTTTTTTTTTTTGTCATCAATAATTTATCAAGAAAGAAATTTTAAAAACAATAGAGAACTGTGTTAGAGTTCACCTAATTATAATACAGGAAAAACATAATGAACACCCTTTCCTCAAAGCCATTTATTCTCAACCTTCAAAAAGGATAACCAGACTTTTAGCTCCAGTGAAACCCTTTGCCACACACCACATAACAGGATGCCTGCCCAAGCCAACAGTGCCCCATAATAGAGAAGTATAGAGACACATGGGCCTAAGGCAGGTACAATGAGGGAATCAGACTGTGAGGCTCCAGCTCTCTGCTATACCCCTGCTCACTTTATCTATTTCAATTCAGTTCAGTTCAGTCGCTCAGTCGTGTCCGACTCTGTGACCCCATGAATCGCAGCACTCCAGGCCTCCCTGTCTGCCCACCAAATCCCTTCTTCCTCCAGAGTGAAATGTGCATATATGCATGTGTCTATGGACACACACACACACACACACACATTTTCAGAGTAATGGTCCACATTTAGCTTTCTCCTTGGAATGGAAAACTTGCTTGGAAGTTATTTCATTTTTTTTTCCTTTCAAGTGCATCTTGTAGCACCAGCTGCTAGATGTTTTTAGAGAGTGACAAAATGGCTGAATTTCTTTGGTGTCAGTATTGGGAAACCAGCCTTTATGAAATATCTGAAGACCTTCCTTATATGCTAAGCGAGGTCAAAAGATTATATAATCACAACAGATACACTGTTGGGGAATTTTAGTCTGCCTTTAAAAATGATGTCACATGGCCTTTAAAAATGATGTGGGAGTTATCATGTAAATAGATGAGCATTAATCAGGCTGCCCAGTTAAATTTAATGTTTTCATAGGTTGTGTACATTTTATGTAGTTGTAAATATAGTTATTTTTCCTTTGGCCATATAATTTTTATTTTTCTTGCAATAATAATAATAATGACCCTTGTGAAAAATACTTAACTTGTTACTATGCAATTGAGCTTGCTGTTTAACTAAATCAGAGATCATAAAAACCTTTTTGTTTCACGGGAGCATGACTGTTAACATTTATTTTTAATTTGAACTATTAACTTAATTAGTTTAATAGCACATTTGTGGAATAGTTTCATATATCTGGGGTAGATTTGATTGTTATTTCTTTAAGAGGTTTAATTTGTTCTGCATTATTTCCATAGTCATCTCCACCCATACCATATTTTCATTTGAAAATTGCAATATTATCTGTGGTTCACAAAATTCATAATCAGTATTTGTAGTAGTGAAGACCTGCTACTCTTCTTTGATCATTAAAATTGGTATGATATTGAATTTATTTTCTTGTTATCGAAGCCATCTGAAACCCAAATAACATATATTGTCATTTAGATGAAAAAATCAAAAAGCACAATTTAAAAAGGCACCACATTTCTAAGATTTGACTTGTATATGAATAACAGTTCACTGGCAAGTCCTTGATTTGTATTCTTTCTTTAAATTAAGCCGGTATCCCAACTCATGATTTTTGAGGCATCATCTGTCGTATTCATGTATCTCCATGGTTAACCTTTGAGTTGAGCCAAACTCTGCTTGGTCCTCATGCATGTGTACGTTACACTCCATACGTGTACTTAGTAGTTTTGAAGATAAGCCTGATAATACTGATTGCATGGCATTTATCTCCATAGGTCAGTGGCTGCTTTGGGTATAATTTGACGTCGCCACATTAGCATGGACATTATAGAAGAATATTGACTTGTTCTTCATGTGCACTCTCACCAGTAGGTTATAGGTCTAGCACTCGAGAAAGCAAACCTTCAACATTAACCGTGCCAGAGCAGCAGAGAACAACTCACCACCGCTCACGGTCGGTGTCTCCTCATCGCGGCGATGATCAGGGGAGGCCACGGTCACGTTTACCAAATGTGCCATTACAGAGGTAGGCTTTGAGAAGGGCTTTGCATCCATGACGGGACTTTATTTACATTATGTGCATGCGTGCTCAGTCCTGTCTGACTCGTTGAGGCCCCATGGACTGTAGCCCACCAGGCTCCTCTGCCCATGGGATTTCCCAGGCGAGAAGATGGGAGTGAATTTCCTCCTGCAGGGGATCTTCCTGACCCAGGGATTCAAACCCGTATTTCCTGCTCGTCCTACATTGGCAGGCAAATTCTTTACCAGTGAACCACCGGGGAAGCCCTGACAGCACATTTTTATTATAATAACATGCAAACTGCTAGGAGACTCTAAGGGCAATGAAAGAATGGTTTGGTCAAACCGTTACTCTTCAGAACCCTGTGTAGGCAAAATGCTTTCTTATTCATGGCCCAACCTGTACAACATTCTGTTCTCCAATCTCAACACATCTCCCAGGGCGTGGAAGAAGTTAATGTCACAAGCACGGTTTTTGAATAACTGTCTTGTATTCTCTGCCTTTTTTTTTTTTTTCTCTCCCGTTGGGAGAAACTGTAGGATAATAAATTAGCTTGGGCAGAGAAGTGGCAGAGAAAACAAGGTTAAAAGGCAGAATGTATTTTTAAGAAATTTGGTGCTGTCTCTTTGAAGCACTGTAAATGTTTGGAAAAGCATATAAACCATAAAGAATGTCCTTCTGTATTTCACCTAACCCTGAAATGCAGTCCTGAAATTTTATTTAAGTATGCATATGAAAACTGTGGTCTTTTTTTGATAGTAGTTCAAAAGGAGATTGGGGAAATATAGCACAGGCCAAGCACAACAGACAATAAATACTTTTAAAACAGGTGTTTGGGGATATGGCCAGAGGTTTACAAGCCATGTCAGTTGTTTGCCAATTACTATCAGTTCTTTCCTGTCAGTCTGTCAGATTGCTTGGGAAAAATGTTACATTTTGATACATATAATTTTTTGTAATCATTTTAGGAGTTTAGATGAAATTCATCCAACAAGAAGATCACGTTCTCCAACCAGACACCGTGATGCCTCCCGAAGCCCAATTGATCAGAGAATCAGAGATGTGGACAGTCAGTGTTTATCAGAACAAGACAGGTATTTTTTCACATTATGATCTCAACATGATACATTTTCTTTGCCATGTTTTCATATATGATAGATATCTTAGCAGAGCACAAAAGACAGTAAAAGAATTCCGTCTTTCAAAACTGAACTTCTCCCAAGGAATGACCTTTGAGATATTCTAATAGAAATGCACCTTTAGGAAATATTTGACTAATAGTATATTGTCATAAAATGTGCACTATTTTACAAAATCAGAATTTATGTTTAGCCAGTTT
>SJYQ01004993.1:468903-503558 GCA_006410935.1 Redunca redunca
CGTAACCTAAATTACAGAAGGGAGACTATATAAGCTACTTTTAAATATTTTACTTTCTGTGTATTTCAGTCTTAGGAATATTATTTGTATAATTGTGAAATTATGTTTTTTCTGTAATAAAAAAGTACAGGTCATCTGAAAGACTGTTACTTTCATAGTATCTGTGAGAACTTCAATAGTAATATTTTTTAGTACATCTACTTTTCACAAAATGTAGTAACCTAAAATGTCTATAAAGTACCAAATGTTGAAATGGACTCTTTCTTCTATGGATGTGTACGTAAACTTAGTTCTGCATTTATTTATGAACAAGGCACTTCCTGTTACTTACAGTTACTGAAAATCAGCGCTTTGGTTCCATTGTTCCACACTTCCATGGACCTGCTCCTCTGGCCGACCCTCTTCGTGTAGGATGTGCTTGCCCACTAGCTCAGGGTTTGATTTAGTTGTTAGAGTCCCCAGCTGGTTGGGTAGTGTCTTCTGGCTTTTTGAAGTGGAGTGGTTTTTAGGGAGGGGTAGGAGAAGAGTGGTACTCGGTGGCCAGTTTTTTGCTGAGCAATCAAGGACACAGAACTCACAGATAGCCTTTTAGCTCTGTAATTGTCACCTGCCGTAGAGAGAGTGGGGCCAAGACCTTCAGGATGGGGTGATGGAACTTACTGGGACGTAACACTGCTCTCCAGAGTAGGGTTCCAGGCTACTCTGGAGTGACGTCACTGGAGGCTCCCTTTGTTGACAGTCACCAGGGCCACCGTGAATTTATGTGAAGGAGGGGATAAAAAAGGATTTCTAGACCAGGGCGTTCAATAGAGTGAAATAATTTGAGTGTAGAAAAAGTATCAATTTTAAGATAAACATTCCTAATCAAGCATGTTCCTAGTCAGAAAATGAGCAACAGAAAATGAAATGTTGCATTTTAGTGGCTGTAAAAGCCGAGAAATCCATCATGCTTTGAGTTGCTAAAAAGAAATGAAAGGATCTAGAGTTCCCATTAGAAGCAGAAAAGCCAGATCTATAGGGCTTTTAAAAGCTATTAAAATAACCAAATATCTAGAATTGGAAATAGATTTCTGTGTCTTACATGGGAAGGGATCCGTTTAAGTTATTTCTTGATACTCGATAAAATCATTTTGAAATAGAATAGCAAATCAGCAATAGCTAGGACTTTGACCATAATGTTTGCACTTTATTGTTTAAATTTTAAAGAATACTGTCATGTTTATTTTTGTTTGAACTCTCAAGCAAATATGCTAGTGCAGACAATCTGGTTTCTTCCCTTTTCCTGTTGTCATCGGCATTCCATTGGCAAAACCCATGTCATCTAATGCCTCATGACCTATCTGTTCACTCACCACCCATCCTGTCTGTGCAGTGAGCTTCTCATGCTTCCCAGAGCAAAACGAGGACGAAGTGCAGAATGCCTACACACCACCAGGTAACTACAGGAATTTGATGAAGTAACTGTGTGTGATGACTCTTTCCATTCTACTCTGCTTCCATCTCCCCCTCAGTGGTATGATTACAAATATGTAAAATTAATTTACCCAGTATTCAATTGGTTTTGTCTTATATGGAGGTTGTGGAAAAGGTTCCAATATATTTGAATTCTAATCCAGGCAGACTGCTTTTCTGTTTGTACATTCAAAATCCAGAGGCTAATGAGCCTTTCTGCAGAACTGTTGACACATTCCTAAAACCAAGGAACCGATTTCTGCAATTAAAATTCTATAACCTCGCTCTGAGGGGTCCCCAGGCCTGCCACATACACCCATCAAGTCACAGAAGTCTGATCTGCGTGGCAGTGTTACTGTTTACATCGTTGTAAGTTAGCTTTGTTTTAGCCTTTTTTTTAATTATTATTTTTGTCTGTTTCATATTCTATTGTTGTTTTCTTTGTTTGATTTTAATAAAATCTTGACTGTTTTCCTTTTTAATAGCTGAGCTTCAGTTCCCATCTTGATAAAGATTGAAGATATTTGACATGTAAACTTCCAAGCCCTCCAGTCCTTCATGCCCTCACCAGTTCAGAAGTGCCCCACTACAAAAGTTCTCCTGAAAGCGCATAAGAGTATGAAGGCTTTTTAAAGACGAGACCAAAGGGAGCATAATACCATCCTCAAAATTGGAACCTAGAGCTTTATTTTCATCTTATTACATCTCTTAGATCTCATATCCCCGATAATCCATTTTACAGATTATGTACAGGATAATCTGTGTGTATTTATTGCCAGTATGGAGTTAATAGAAGGGAAAGAAGTAGTAATTCAGTAAAGCAAACAAACCAACACACAGATAAACTCAAATATTGTGGCCAGTAAAGAGTAGGTAGGAAAGAGAATGAGAGAGATGCACCGGAAATGCCGCCGGTGCACACGCAGGTTATTGTGTCTTTGAAGACACGGCTTCTGCTGAGGTTGTGAACATGGTTACTCCCATGACCACGGTAAGCACGTGTGCTTACACAAGTAAGTGCTTAACACAAATGAGCCCTAATGTCTCACACGCATAAAACTTGCCTCAGAATAAAAACGGCTTTGTGCGCAGTGCCACATGGAAAAGTGAGGAATGTCAGTCCTGCTTCCAAACTGGATAAATAATGTGAAATCATAACTATTGTAAAAATCAACTCAGATTCTTTATAATGCTGAAGTCTCCAGCTTTACTATTACTTGTCTTGACAAACAGTTTAATAGAAATGATTTCTTTACTGATTCAGAAAGGTTTCTCATATTCCTATTGACATGACTCCAACCATAAAACAAAAGCGAAATACAGCCTTCATGTTTATTAGGCACCAAAGTGTGGGTGTTTTTAACACTCTTACACCAATAATATACATAGAATTACTAAATATGTTGTTTTTCTTTCCCTTATATTTCATTTCTCAAGGTAAAATATCATAATATGCACAATAAAATAAAATAGTAGTTTCATCATTTTGTAAAATTTTATCATCAAGATACAGCCTGTCATATTCACGTAGGACTTTTAAGAATAAAACCTGTAGATTTACTACTTTTCAGTAAACAAGGAAAATAACATTCACTGACTATGAAGAGCTGTGCTAATTAATTAATGTATTTTTTCTTATCATCCTGACAAAGCTGTATCAAATTAATATTATTATCTTCATTTCCCAGTTGAGGGAAGAGGCTAAGAAAGTTTTGTTTGATATATAACTTAACAAGGATTCAAAATCAGCTCTATTTGAAGTTTTCCACTAAACTGTTTTTTTTTTTTTCCCAAAAAATTTGACAAGGAGTTAGTCCTGGTGGCTCAGACAGTAAAGCGTCTGCCTGCTTTGGGAGACCCAGGTTCAATTCCTGGGTTGGAAAGATCCCCTGGAGAAGGTAATGGCAATCCTCTCCAGCACTCTTGCCTGGAAAACCCCATGGACGGAGGAGCCTGATAGGCTACAGTCCTTCGGGTCGCAAAGAGTCGGAAATGACTGAGCGACTTCACTCACTTAGTCTTGCACAAAGTTCAACCAGGTTAAGAGTTTGCAAGTCAAACATATTTTGAAAACTTTGCAAATTAAAATCAGTGCCTAGATTTTATATGCAAAGCATACCAAAGTTGTGTGCTACGGATATCTGTCCCACATCGTTTAATTTATCCCCTCCTAATATTGTCGTATTAAATAATCTTTTCATGAAGCATGTCCTGAGAAAGTCACGTGGTACAGAAAATACTGTGGCTTCCTTACTGTGTCCTAGATCCTTTGTACCTGTTATTTCATTTAATGCTCACAGACAGCGTCCCCATTAAAGATTATTTCTCCCTTGATACAGATGTAGAAAAAGGCTAGATGATTTGACTTGAATCACCCAGGTTCACAGTCAGTAAATGGCAAAGTCAACGTGGACCTTCATTCTGTAAACTGTGTGCTATTTTTCATTGTTTCCATTCTCTTCTGACCCCAGTTAGAGTGTACTCCTCCCCAAATCATTTTTGAACCAATTGCTTAGAAAAGTTATATGGCAACCTATTTTGTAAAATATTTGCCTTAGGTTCGGGAGTTGAGAAGAAGCTTCTACTGTTTGTGAGACAGGCTGAATCGTTTGCTTCAGTTTAAGTGTCCTTGATTGGTGCTTGAAGGTGGTACTTTAATACATTTTAAACCAACGTTTTAAGAGGTTTCCCAATTCAACCATTAGTATAAACATGAATAAACTGGGAGGGGGGTGTTTGATATTTCATATGTCCTAAGCAAATGTTTAATCCATTATCAATTTATCAAACTTTAATGTAAGCCAAATGGACAATATATTTTCATAATTGATAGTTAAATTTGTAGAAATATTATTAAATTTAAATTATGAAAAAATTAGTTGACTGGTACTCGTTTGTCCTATAGACAGCCATAAGCCCTCATAGGAATTCAGATGATATTGGGCCTTATTTCTGCCATTTTTTCTGCCAAATCAGAATTAATATTCTGATTGCAGCTAATATCCATCTCACCCAGTTTCCAGTGATTGTTACCTGTTGCTGGGTTTGTATCCAAAAGCTAAGTGGAAAGGACTTGCCCCTGCTGTAGTGATCTCCTAATCATCCCCGCTTTACTGCCTGGTCAGTACCATGACCAGCCTTTTCCCTGAAATACTAGTTAGCATTTTCCTTCTTATTAGAATATTAACTTTTAGTCATATTAATTCCCAAGTTTCATGAATTATTTTGTTAGTGCTTTTAACTATGAGTTGTTACTTCCAAAAGAAGTAGGTATAATATTAAATCAGAAGTTAAATAGTAAGTTTCATGCCTGTTACTAGATGGAGGATAGATTGCAGATCTTTTTCAAAGTAAGGCTTTTGAACTATAATTTAGAATATCTTAATTATGCACACAGATGTTTGTAATTCCATACTTAATACTTCTATTCCTACCTTCAAATAATCAAGGTGGTCCTTCTGAGAAAAACAAAAGATTCATCTTTTTAGTTTTCTAGGCCTCTTACTTATTTCATATTCTAATGAAACTCACTTCATATATATTTTTCTGTTTCCTGCGTGTCTCCATTGCCATGTTCCAGACATCTTGTTAGGCACAATAAAACATTACCGCCTAAGATGCCCTTATTAGAGACCTGTTCTCACTGGGATATTTACAGGTAAGAGTCCTAACAGTGAGTCTCAGTTATAAACTAATCCCTAATCCCCAGCCTACTAAGAATACCAAATTTACATTCTAATAAAACACTAGCATTTCCTCTTAAAATTAATTATATACAGAGAAACACTAATGATTTCTAAAAATAACTTTAAGGGAGGGAAGGGGGAGGGTAAACTTGGAGACTGGGACTGACAAATAAAGCACTATATATAAACACTACTGTATTTTAAAATAGATAACTAATAAGGACCTACTGTGTAGCACAAGAAACTCTACTCAATACTCTCAATACTCAATACCTATATGGGAAAAGAATCTAATAAAGAATGAATAAACATATATATATAAAACTGGTTCACTTTGCTGTACAGCAGAGACTAACTCAACAGTGTAGAAAGACTAATAAAAAGCAATTGAAAATAAAAATAAGATCATTTTAATTATAAAACTTATGCTAGAATACTTCTCTAAATGAAATCTACATACTCAAATGTCAGATTTCTAGTTATTGTCATCTTTTTTTCATTTTTTTTGCTGTATTATTTGTTGATTTTAATTGTGAGAATTAATTTATTTTATTTTATTTTTGGATAATTTTACTTTGTGGAGCTCAATTCTGCCTGCACGTACCAAAACCAAAACCCTTCACCATGAATGCTTTCACTCGAGAGCACTGAGGCTTACTGATGAGATTCTGGTTGGGTAAGGACGTTTGGACGTCGTACCTTCCACCTCCCCTGTCTAGTGTTTGATCCAGAGTAGCTGAGCTGTAAAAATTTCCTCCTCTGCTGTCCTTCATTTTGTTTTGGTGTGGCATCTGTCCTTGGTAACAGAGTGTTAGGCATTTCGTTTCAGTGCTTTCTGTATCCAGTTTTTTCATGAGTAGGTGTGACTTAGTCTTTATTTCTTTATTTTCAGTCTGAGACCCTTTTAAAAATTATGCAAAGCAATTCTAGCATAATATTTGTTTAGTGTCACTTTCTAAACAAAACTGTGCATGGCCATCCTGTCGGCGCTGAGCCCTGACGGACGCGGCGCAGCGACTGTGCGCTTTGCGTGCAGGGGCGGCCTGGATGGGCCCCTCTCTAACCGGTCTTCCTCTCTGTTTTCTCTGCCTCCCTCCTCCGCCCTGGACGCAATGCACTGGCACTAGTGACCTGCAGCCCTCCCTTGACAGGGCGAGAAGTGCTAGTGCCAACTGCTTGAGACCAGACGCTAGTTTGCACTCACCAGAACGAGAAAGGTACACAGTAAGGACTTTCTTAATCTCCTCTGATTTTCCCCATCACTGTGCTTCGTGTCGCGGAGCTTCACAGGTTGTTCATCCATGTTCATCTGCCGCCTGTCTGCCTCTCCCCGCGCTCCTGTCCAAGTCCACGCAGAGACATATGTGTCCGTGCGGGAGCCCGAGGGCACACGCACACATATTTCCGCGCGTGCCGCTGCGAATGGCGTGATGTGACTTGTAACTGCTGCTGGCTGCTGCTTTTCCCTTTCGTTGCCTTTCTGTGGTTTTCTTTGCGTCTACTCAGGGAGCCTTCAGTACGCTGATATGGTTACGGGGAAAGGGAGTTATTTGAAGGAGAAAATCATGTAGTAGATCTGCTGATAAATAGTTCTTGGAGGTTCAACAACAGTTCTCTATAAACTCAAAAACAAGAATCTTATTTAGATAGAGTACTTCCTTTGTGCGTCTACATTCACGCTTTTAAATCAACTTTCTCTTTGATATAGAGAATGTTGTTATTATGTTTTGACAACAAAATGTGGTATGCTTATCATAGATTTCCTGATGCCTTACAAAAATAAATGCACATTATATACACACATACATAATTTTGCTTAACACTTTTAATTGATCAGTTAATAAGTCTGATTTTCATTTAAAGGTATTCAGTGATCACATGTTAACTTGTCTCCTATGTGAGCAGCTAATTTTCTGGTAGAATTTTCTATTCCAGTAAGCTTGGTTATATTTGATAGTGTTAGTTATAAATGTTATCTCTCTTCAATTAGAAGTGATTCATTGGAGATAAGATACTACCTCATCACAAATCCTGAATAAAAGTGTTCCATTGTGTTAATGTAACCCACTTTTCCTCTTCTTTTGAGGCTATTTAAAGCTTTGCTTTAGCAATCTTTATAGTCTGATTCTATTCATTTGTTTATGAAACATTTATTTCTACAATTGAATAATAGATTCAGGTAGATATATTCATTTTCAGTGTCTCATAAGATTATTCTAAAAAAATCTTCTTTTGAATTCTGTATTATTTTGTATTGGCAAAATTTATGTTAGAAAACAATGGAATCTAACTTACATTTTGTATTTTTTTACATTTGTAAGAGAAATTTTAGTTGAAATGACTACGGGCTCTTCTAAAAGCACAATTGAAATTGTTTCACTGTTCACATTTGTTTTATATTACCCTTCCCCAGACAATTACAAGAGTAGCAAGAAAAATATTTTATATTATTTACATATTATTATTTCCTTATATGTTTTGCTGCTGCTGCTGCTGCTAAGTTGCTTCAGGGTGTCCAACTCTGTGCGACCCCATAGACGGCAGCCCACCAGGCTCCCCTGTCCCTAGGATTCTCCAGGCAAGAACACTGGAGCGGGTTGCCATTTCCTTCTCCAATGCAGGAAAGTGAAAAGTGAAAGTGAAGTCGTTCAGGCATGTCTGACTCCTAGCGACCCCATGGACTGCAGCCCACTAGGCTCCTCCGCCCATGGGATTTTCCAGGCAAGAGTACTGGAGTGGGGTGCCATTGCCTTCTCCTTATATGTTTTGAGTTGGTGCTAAATCAAGGGTAGAATGAGTCAGTGGAATCTGCTGATGACAAAACACCACCTGGACATCTTAAATATCATCTGTATTAGTTCTAATAGAAGCACAATTTAAGTCAAGCATAATTTAAAATTTTCTGCTTGCCATCTTAAAGATGTGAAATTACTTTAATACTTTAGTGTGTATGTGAACTGTTATCATTTTAACATATAATCAATTAAAAACTGCTAGTGAGATATTCTGCTTTCCTTTATTCACAGTGCTCTGAGGCCACTGCATTGGACAGCGACATGTTATTCTTTTGTTGAATCCTGTCTAGCACATGTTCTCTTGTTGCTCTGAAGCTATAGAATTCACAAACCCATATGGTGCTGAATTTAATCTCTCAGATAATACCCTTAGAACAGGCCAACCTGTAGGCAGATAATCCAGCCATAATTATTTTACAGGTCCTAGTGAAGTCTGAGTGCACTCACTGGTGATATTAAATTTTGATAGAAGAAGATAAAATATGCCTGAAACTCATGTTCACTCTATGTGTTGAAAAAAAGAGAGAAGTTTCCTATTAAAATGAAAAAGGGGCAAGAATTCAAGAATCAGTATTACTAATGATCTTTAATTCATTGGGGTCAGTTTCTTGTCAAGAAGAAACTAAAATGAGAAGAGTTTTCATCAGGAAGTTTGCAGACATTATAGATGCCTTTTGGTGTGGAAGATGCTGCTCATGCATGGTCATACCCCTGAACAGCTTCAAGACAGGACAGAACAGGGCCAGCAGTGGGGGCTTTGTGCTTTTTGGAAGATGCACTTGTCTATCCACAGATAGGACGTGAAATCACTGGGGAGGCTTCCAGTGTTTTCCAGATTACTTAGCTCTTGTGATGGAGCAGAGAGCTGGTTAACGCCTGATACGTATATAGTAGACACAATGCTAGAGAAAAGTTGTTAGAAATATAATTTCTTTTCTTGGGATAGCACCACATTTCCACAGCTTTATCACCTGTTGAGGTGAAGCAGTCTGTTGATTCTCAGCCATCTCGATGACCATTTCTATGGTGTTCTACCTACTTAGGAGGCTTTTCTGAAGTTTCCTCCCTAAGCTTGGGAGCAAAGGAAGTTCTGTGTTAGTACAAAGCATGAAATTGCGAAAGGTGAGTCAACACCCACCGTCACACGTCCCTAATGATTCCAAGATACAGGAGCAGCAGGCACAATTTGCGTGTTCTTCTCCTGAACTGCCCCAAAACCATCAGAATGACCTTGTCTTCCTTAGGAGAATGGTTTGGCCCAGGTTAAGAGATCAATTTCCATATAAGCCAATGGAAATCCTGTTTTCAAAGGAGGTCATTTCCGTGTTTGAGCACCTCTGGTATGTATTCTGTGGATTACGTAACTAGAAAAGATACATATTACCCTTAGCCCCATCCAGTCATGACTCATAAGTCAAGAAATTTGAAAAAAAAAAAAAAAGAAATTTGAGGTTCATTTACAATGAAAGATAACCAGAAAGACTGGTTATACCCAACTGAAGATGTCTAATAGAAATGGCTTGCTTTCATCTTTTCTCTAGCAAATACCATTGCATGTTTACAAGAAGGTCCGGTCAAGGTCATTGTACTTTCCTTCCTCTGTGTCAAGGTCAGCTTGAGGTCATCACTTCCCCCTTGTCCCTGAGGAGTGGGTTACATGTCTGCTCCTAGCCTTTCCTTTCCCAGATTTTCAAACAGAATGTCGCTTATGTATCCGGAAGCACTGATTTTTAGAGCCACTGGAGAATGAGTCCTTTTCTTGGATGCTTTATCTTCTTCTTAGACCTTTTACAGAAACCATAGCCTTGCTAAAGTCCATCCGAGAGTAGTCTGTACTTGCCACCTCCTTTTTGTACCTCCCAGAAAGTTCTGCAGTCCCGCCGCTGTGCTAAAACCCTGCCATGGGTTACCTTGGCCTCTAGCAGCCCAGCAGCATTTTACAACATCCTACAGTCACTGCTGCCTCTAGAATCTTTCCTTTCTCAAGAGCACTCTACAAATTCCCTAACGCCTCTGTGTCAAGTCAGTCTTCTTTACAGGTTTCTTTTCCCCCTGTCTCCCTCTCCCCTTTCCTCTGTTGCTCACCCATGCCATCTCTGAAATTCAATGTCTATCAAAAGTTTCCGCACTAACATATGAGGACCACAGTCCACTATAGCTGGTCAGGCCAGACCTTCCCCTGAAAATGCCTAAGTTCCTCAGTGATTGGCAGACCCTGTGGGCATCAAATTCACTGTCTCCCCTCACACCCTTTGACAGCAAAATGCTTTGTTTTCTGACATGTCCCTGTGCTTTGACAAATTTGACATCTAACCGTCCACATAATCTGGAAATACATCTCCTGCTCCTTTGTCTCACTGAATGAAGCAGGAAGTTCTATCGACTCTCCTTCAAGAATCTTCAAAACAGATCCTCCCCTTGATTATGCTAAAGTCCTCCTCCACTTCCAGGGTCATTCTTGCCCCCTAAATTTCTCCTAAGCTCTACTAATCATTCTGTTAGTTTTCATATGAAGTTTCTTTCTGTTACAATTAAAGTGCTCTTTTCTTTTTGTTTTTATTCTCATTTTTCAAAAGCGGGGGGTCAAATAACCATATCTCCTGTAGAACTTCTCCTAACCTCCCTCCCTCTCCCCCTCCTACTTCCCTTTCTCTGCCAAGCAGAATTATCGATGCTCTTTTCTGGATTCACGTAGTATTAAATACTTTCTATTTCACCTAGGCATGTATTTTTTCTCCTTTTACTAGATTTTCCTCCTGGAGGGCAGGGATCATATCTGATTTGTCCTTGCTCTTTCTTGCAATAGCATTATTATTATTTTTTTTACTTAGTAAATGCTCAGTAAAAAACACTTAAAAAACACTCTCTATTTTCTGCTCCCAAGTCTGTGTCCAGTTTTGAGCTAGACCCCGGAACTGCAAGGTGGGAGATCTAGTCATCACCATAAATACAGTGAACAAGTTCAGGAACTCGACTTCAGGCCGTAAGCTTCCTGATGGCTCAGCAAGAGGCTGCTGCTTTGCAGACTGATTTCTAAAGAGGAAATCAGAGAGGGCTAGGTAATCTATGCCTGATTCTTTACCACAAAGTCTCCCCCACTCCCTCCTTGTGGTGGACAGGCACCCAAGGCAGGACTTGAAAGAATTTCCCTCCATGTGAAAACACGAGGCCTAAGATAAAGAAGTTCCTGCCTAAAACTTAACAACTGTTAACTTGAATTGAAATAGATAAACCTTATTCCAAAATGTAAGTACCTATATTAATTTTAACTTTAAATAGTATTGGGGAAAATGTTTTAAAGAACTCCATGAATAATGGGAAAAGACCATAAAAATAAATGTAATCAATTCTCTCCTCTGGTCAGGTTTGGTTTCTAATATTCCAGAACTTCACAGATAACTTTTTATGTGTGCTGCTTATAGAATGAAGGATTTGCATTCCCAAATCCTTTCTCTTTCAGGTAACTAAAGCAGCTCTGCCAAGAGTTGTGCACCACTGAAAGCTGTGTACACATGCGAGCATAAATACATTTAAATACACTGCATTTGGTTTAAGGTACTTCCCTGGTGGCTCAGACGGTAAAGCGTCTGTCTACAGTGCGGGAGACCCGGGTTCAATCCCTGGGTTGGGAAGACCCACTGGAGAAGGAAATGGCAATCCACTCCAGGACTACTGCCTGGAAAATCCCATGGACAGAGGAGCCTGGTAGGCTACAGTCCATGGGGTCGCAAAGAGTCGGACAAGACTGAGCAACTTCACTATATCACTACATCCATGGTGGGGGAAAGCCCCAACATAAGAACCATTTGATTGCTTACTGAGGACAGTCAGTTCTAAGTCCTTGTATTGCCTTACCAATATTGATTTCTCAGTTTAGTTTCTCATTATTTCTTACCAGTATTACCCCCCAAATCTCAAATCTTATCCTCTTTATTATCTACTTAAATATTTGCAAATATTGGTTCATTATTTATTCTGTGCTGTGCCTAGTTGATATCACTGCCAAAACAAAGCCAAACGAAATTTTGTAGACCCTTATTTAGGGATCCCCTCTGCAGCCTGTTCCTTCAGTCCCACATCCCCCTGTTCTGAGGCCAGTGAAAAGGATGCTGCTGCTAAGTCGCTTCAGTCGTGTCTGACTCTGTGCGACCCCATAGACGGCAGCCCACCAGGCTCCCCTGTCCTTGGGAGTCTCCAGGCAAGAACACTGGAGTGGGTTGCCATTTCCTTCTCCAATGCATGAAAGTGAAAAGTGAAAGTTAAGTCGCTCAGTTGTGTCTGACTCTTCGCAATCCCATGGACTGCAGCCTACCAGGCTCCTCTGCCCATGGGATTTTCCAGGCAAGAGTACTGGAGTGGGTTGCCATTGCCTTCTCCTGTGAAAAGGATGAGCTCTCAGCAAACAGACTTCCTGAATTAATAGGTTTAAAGTATCTGAGATTAAAGCATTATTAATGTAACTTGCAGGCAAGATGATTTGGAAAGAGAAATCAAGAAGCAGCTGTTTTAGTTCAGATTTGCAATGAACGCCCCCAGGGTAGCCTGCCTTTTTCCCTTCTAGTATGAAAATGGATGTGGAAGGTGTTTCATTCAGTAATAATGAATAAAGATTCTAATTTTGATCCTCTTCATCTGTTTGACAGGAGAAACAGAGAAAGAAGTTGCACACATTTTAATGTTATAAAACATTAGTATATTTAATGCTCATAAATGTATGTTATTAAAACTTAGGTAATCTCTGATCATTGGGGGAAAACATAGGTATAAGTTGATCCTGCTCTTATTATATCCAAGATACAAGGGAAAAGCAAACCTTCCTTTTATTGGGACTACATATCAGCATATTCAGAAGGACTTTGAGTGTACAGATATAAATGTATGATGCTAAATGCTTCTTCAGAATTTCCTTTTTAATAGCTTGCATTTGCTGTGGCTTGCTTCTAAATGTACGTCTCTCTTCTTCATGGCTTTCCTTGCATGTTTCATAATTATAGCATTTCCTTTAATTTTTGCACTTAAATAAACACAAGGACTGGAATTTTGCCTCAGCAAGCAAGGTTATTCATAATCCTGTCAAGTGAATACTACTTATTCCTTCAAAAATGTTTAAAGAAAATCATAATGACTCTACATGTGTATTTTCAAAGAACACCTTAAGCTTTCTCATGACTGAGTACAATTTCATGTAGAAAACACTATGGCTGTAATTCTCTTTAAAAACGTTAGAAATATTTTTCTTTATTGTGTCTGCAGAGCAAAAGTCAGTGAAAAGATATTTTTTCAAGCATTCCAACTGAATTGACCAGCTATTTAAATCATTTAAAATAATTAACTCACTTGAATGCAAATATATTTTTGATTTCACAAACATGTAACACATTACAGAGGCCATGCCACACAATTTTGTCTTCTGCCCAAATTCTGCTACCGAGTATCTCTTCTTGCTGTACCAATTGTGCACAGCCTTCCTTGAATCCACCCAAAGCTGAGAGATGATGAACAGACTTCCAGGGGCTCTCAGAGATGAGCGCCTGCTGACCAGGGCTATCCTGGTCACGTCTGTAGCCCTCTGCTGATTTTGTGCAGATTGTCTGATAAATCCAGGAAGCCAAATTATTAACTGCAAAGAGAGATAGCTTTAAAAGATATTACGACTGGTCTTCTTCGGATTGTTATAAAATCTTATGGTTAGATGAGTCTTAAACATCATTCAGTGATCCCTTGTTACATATGAGGAAGCCAGTATGCAGAGGAATTATCCTGCTTGCAATGTGCATATCTAATATATTAAAATTTCCAAAATAAGGCTGTTTAGTCCCTTACCACCCGTTTTCAGTATTTGCCCAGATGTTTGTAATTTCTAGTTACACAGACTTAATATCAAGATAGTTTAACAAAAAAATGAACCAGGTTTTGAACGTTTATTTGATTGTTAATCATAAAAAGGTAGTATTCTTCTAAATGCTGAAGAAAACAACTATATAACTCACTGATAGATCCTTTTGCCAGTTAAGATTAGCAGATTATTTTAAAGGTAATGCTATTTTACTGTGGCATTTATTGCATTTCCCACTTCTATACATCAGTGGGTTTTGTTCACAGTATTTCAATTTCAATTATTAACCCTCAGTTTTCCCCAAGGAAACTTGTGTAGACATCACTAGTAGCATTTCCGTGAGTTAGTTCTTCGCGTCATTATTTCTACACTAGAGAGTACATTTATTTCTTGTTATATCAAATGCACATACCTCGTCTTTGCCACTTTAATCCAGTAATTTCAAGACCTTGTATCAAGTAAACACTTGCAGCTTTTAAAGCTATTTTATTCAACATCTGCTAGATTCTTAAGTATGCATACTTGTAAAGTTTTATATACATATAAGTAAAGTTATATATATACATATACATAGATGTATGTCTAAAGATATGCAAATACACACAACCACATTGAAAAAAAATACACTTACTATATTTCTGACATCTTCTCAAATGAGTTTCTCTATTCACATATAAGGCTACCAGTTTTCTTTTCTTACAGCACTATCATTTATCTTTCCAAGGCTTGTAAAACAAGAATCCATTATGGAGCAAAAAGCCTACACTTTGCCTTTCTGGGGTGCTTTTCCAGCCCTCTTGTTCCATATGTTCTTTTACTTTAGGAGTTACTAAATGTCCTGTTTTTTCCTGTCTTGTTCATTGGGCAAACAGGGGTAGATGGTCCCCCTCCCTAGATAGGAGACGACCTCCTAGCCCCAGGATTCAAATCCAGCATGCGTCTCCGGAGAATGACAGGTACTTCCTCCTCCCAGACGAGTGGCTTCCAGAGGCTGCCAGGCCATCAGGTGGAGGGTAGCCAGACCTGTGTGGTTACTACGCCTTTCTTTCAGGGGGCAGAGCCCAAGAGGTGGAGATTCCAAAACTGAATGCGTCCACCTCTGATGAAGCACCTCAGAATATTTTCTGAAATGAAACTAGCGTGCACAGGGCGTGGTTCAAACAAAGAAAGTTGGGTCCAGTGGGAGGATTGTCTTTTAATGAGCATTTATTTCAGGGTTTCAGTTTTCTAGAAACATATTTAACTATTGCTTTTCTTTACACTTGACTAAAATTCTCAGGTGCTTTAAGATATTTTAAAGACTATCACAGAGCCTGTTTTTTTTTTTTTTTTTGTCCTGATTGATGGTTTGATCTTCACCATCTTGTTTTGTAAATGATGAAGTTTAGGCTTTTAGATATATTCCCTGATTTAAAGTAGAATACCTGGTTCTTAACTGTTTGATGAATATTGTGCTTTTAAGCCAAATATTGTCAAGGGCTAGGGTCAGTCATCAAGGTAGGGTTTTGAAACTAACATCCGTGCTCTGCACCCACTCCGTGCTGGGATGTCGTAAGTGCCGCGGTGTGTTTTTCCCTTGCCTTGTTTTCCTCCTGGGCTGTTTTCAGAGTTTGCCCATTCTCCTGTTTTGTGATAGCTGTTATACATAGCACATATCTTTTCCCAACTGGCCGTGAAAGGCTACGGGTGTTTTGGTTGTTTTACTTCGGGTGAAGCAGAAATTCAGTCAACACACTGGTAACGTTTATTAAGCAGACAAGCAGATAGAGTATCTCAGATATGGAGTCATGCCAGCACATAGGTTTTTATTAATTTATCTTTTAGTATGTGTATATATAGTAAAGTAATTGTACCTTTAGTTAAGAGTGATATGATTTATTTTCTGTATCTGTAAATTGTTAAGATATCGTCAGGATTACAATTTGAAAGAAAAAGTGAACATCATCACTCAGAAAAAAATGAATAAGTCACCTTGCAAATGTTGGACCCCAAGATGATATTTTTGGAGGCTTTTCAAATATGTTATTATGCTTAAATCTTTAAGACCTTGATATGACTTACATATTTGGAATCTAAATCTAATGTTTTCTACTTCTGTCTGATTTCTATTAGAAATAAGAATATAAAATAATAATGTAAATTAAATTTTAAAATGTGCATCCACAGTGCTGCTCATCCATTCCACAGATATTGTGTGCTTATTTATGTGCACTGTTCTAATGGCTAGAATCACAGCAGTGTTTAAGAAAAACAGTGTCATGGACACCAAGGAGATACCATTTCCTTTTATGAAAGGCTGTTCTGGATTTCATTTTATATGATGACTGCTAGAGTATAAGACGATCAAGTATGAGGGTCTTTGTAATGAATATAAACATAAGTTTAACTGGGTTTCCAATGGGCAACATGGAAATCCAAATAATAATTTCAACTCTTAACATATGTGAGATGAGGATTAGTTGAAAGTTAGTTGTCTTTTAACAACCTGAATTAACTATGATAATTGGTTTAATAGATTATATATATCATTGTAAAGGTAGATTTTAGAAGCAGAAATAGTCCTTTTAGATAAGATTATTAAATGAAACTCTTCCTAATAAGTAATAATTTATTCCTAATAAGTAATTCTGAGCATACATTTTACTTGTTATTATAATTTATTTGTAAGTTCTGGGTTCAACAAAGGGAAATACAGTTTAAATGGCTTGATCNATTTTTTTGCACGCATGTACATATTTTTGTACATGATATTTTTAAGGATGCAGTTTATTGATGTGACTTTGATAAAATGGAAAATATTGAATGGAATAACACTATTTTTTTGAGAGTTTAATTATTAGAAAAAATAAAGTATCCCACTGAGTTAAAGATTAATTCTTGAATTACTCTGCTGTTCAAGTTCTAATTTCTTTTCCAAGTAACCAGATTTCTGTAGTTGTCCACACTTGGAACTTGGAAGCAGCTACTTGCCAAGGAATTTTTAACCAAAAATATCATGTGGTTCCTCTTATTCAAAGTGGATGGATCTTCTTTCTCCACTGAAAATATTTCTAGGATAAATAAATTACCCACTTTTCCACTTCCAGAATTCATGATACTTTTGCAGTGTAGATGCAGAGTTAATGTGGAACCACTTATAAATTCAGTATATTACTAGTCATTTTTGTTTGCTTCATAACATTTATTATCTATGCTTTTCAAAAATGTCCTTTATTTAAAGGAATGAAATATACTCATATACTTAGTCTTTTTAATGGCTGTAGTCAATACATAAATGTCAATAATAAGCAAAAGGGTAAATGTATCTAAATTGTATGCGTCCATCTTTACTGCATATGAACATTGCTTAAATAGATTCTTAACATAAATTTAATATTTTCTTCCCAAAATTATGAGGAAACAAATTTTCATTTCACATCAGACCATCTGGAGAGTCAACCAGACTATATACGGAAATATTCTTATAAAATCAGTGTTAATTATAATTAAAAAATTATGTAGTAGAGCTTATTATTCCCCAAAGCAGAACATATTATATTTTTACTTTATTAGCATGCTAATTTTGCACTTTAATAGAGTTGTAGTATCTTTAGAAAAGTGGTGTTTATCAGTGTCTTCAGGGAATTGTTCTAATTGAGCCTAGTTATTGATGAGGAAAGGAAAGTATCACAAAGACAGATTTTTAACAATTGCCTTTCATTTCCTTAGTACATTTTATGAATCTTCACGCTAAATCTAATAGAGAATGATAATTGAAAATAGGACTTCCAGAAAATTAGCTTTGATTAGGAACACCCCCACTCCTTTGATTATTTCTCTTGCTTCCACTTAATGATACAATAATTGTTGTCATAACATATTTGAATAGACCTTTATAGCTTTTAAAGAACCTCATTTGTGCCCTAAGAACTGGGCACAGAAATCTTACAGCTAGCTATAAGTTGTGATTAAGAAAGAACAACAACAAACTTAGGATTTTCTGATTCTTGCGTACCTAAACCGAATAAACATTCTTTAAGAATAATAAAAGATAATTAAAAATTTTAATGTAACAAAATGCATGTTAAAACCCCAAATAGCTAAGACATAATGGAAATGCTATCACTGTTTTTACTTGATTTTGTTGAGGGATCCCTTCAATGAATTTCAAATCACTCAGAGTTGCTGGATGGCAGAGGGGCAGGATCGTGGGCCGTGATAGCAGTGTCCTCACCAGTTGACTGTGGCTTGTATTTCCCTCAACTAGTCACTCAACCTTCCTAAGACTCATTTCCCTTTCTGTAGATTTAGGTGGGTATAGATGAATTAGCTGATTCTGACATCCCTTCAGACCCTAAACAGAATCCATGCTGCCTGGTTGCATCATGATGAACATGCATTGGGCCAGTAGTGATAACTCTTCCTTATGCATAAGGCAGTAACCAGAATGCGTTTCTTATATTTTATGTTATACTGATGATCAGAAAACAGTGTATGTCTAAATTGATTGATATAAGCTGAATTGTATAATCCTAGTTAGATTTTTACTTGTTATAATCTTTTAGACTCTTAAATTCCAGTAGCATACTCAAAATACTACTTTTTAAACCACCTATTTATTCAACATATATTTAATGAGAAGCTACTATGTGCTGGATATTGATGTTACAGTATAACCCAGACACAATACCTGCCGATAAGGAACTTAGGAAAGAATGGTGTAAGTTAGAAGGTATTTCTTTTCACTGTGATCCTTTTTATGATTCTGTGGCCAGTAGTTTCAGGAAAATAGTACATGAATATAAATTGATGGCTTTCACCCAGATGGCTCAGAGGTTAAAGTGTCTGCCTCCAATGCAAGAGACTCGGGTTCAATCCCTGGGTCGGGAAGATCCCCTGGAGAAGCAAATGGCAACCCACTCCAGTATTCTTGCCTGGGAAATTCCATGAACAGAGGAACCTCACAGGCTACAGTCCATGGGGTTGCAAAGAGTCAGACAAGACTGAATGACTGGGCACAAGCACATTTACACTACAAAACTCTTCCAAGAAAAATCTGTCTTTACAATGTATAATATATTCAGAGAAAAGACAGTAGAATTCTCTATTTTCTTCTCTATTCTTGCTTTACACTGAATTATTACAGTTAAGTGTATATCATTTTAACTTAACTCCAGGATTCTTTTAAGTGGTTAGAAAAATTATAAGGACATATCCTTTGTAGAAATCTTTAGAAGACTCTTCAATAGAGTAATTGTCTGTAGCATTTGAAGAGAAAAAAGGGGCATCCTTAAACAGAGGGTTAAAAACAAAAGCAAAAACACAAGTTAGACACATGCTTTTATCTGAGACCCAGTCCCTCCCTCACGTCTCTGAACTGTGTTTCCCTGGTTGACTTTTTCTTGTTCTCATTATCGATCTGACCTGTTATACAGTTTACTTGTTTGAGGGGTTCTTGTTTATTGTTTGTCTTCTACCATAAAACACAAATTGTGTGAGGGCAGAAATTTTGTCTACTTTGTTCACAGACGTAGCGCAAGCAGCTAGAGCAGCATCTGGCATATAAACATAGTGTTCAATGAATGAGAGAGTGAATGAATGAATGAAAACCCTTAGTGACTGTGAGTTTCAGGAACTGGCCTGAAACTCTGTGTCTTCACTTGGTTCTCACGCTTCTCAGAGGGGACAAGGGACTCTGGCTCTCTCGGTCCCAGGACACTCTTGGGACCAAACGCGTGTGTTAGTCATTCAGTCATGTCTGACTCTTTGCGACCTCGTGGACTGTAGCCCACCAGGCTTCTCTGTCCGTGGAATTCTCTAGGCAAGAATACTGGAGTGGGTTGCCATTTCCTTCTCTGGGGGATCTTCCTGAGCCAGGGATCAAAGCTGGGTCTCCCACATTGCAGGCAGATTCTTTACTGTCTGAGCCACCAGAGAAGCTTGGGGCCAAGTATAAATTTCCCCAGATGATGGACCGCATGTTGTTTAGAGCTCAGGCCCCTGGGTCTGCAGACCTCTTTCCTCTGCCTTCCCTTCTGATCGCTTCCTGCTCTGCACCTGGTACTTCCCTCTGCTCCAGGAGAAAACTTTGTCTATCAGTGACTTTCCTCATTGATCACAGGTGTGTGCTCAGGACTCCTCTGCTCTCCTGCGCCCCTGGGCCTGACAGAACTGGACGTATGCTGGACACTTAAAGCATCTGGCATTAGTATATCAAAAGAACAGAGATGAGAGACTAGATCTTAAAGGTTCCCATCACAAGAAAATTTCTGACTTGAGTGATGATGGATATAGACCAGGCTTATTGGGGTGGTCATTACGTCACACATCTGAAACTAGTATAATGATATATGCCAATAACATCTCAAAAAAAAAAAAAGGCAGAGTTTTCTCCTTAACATTTTTGGAAGGAAAGGATATCAGAAAATAAAAATATATTGTAGGCAACCAGTTATCTGAAGTGAGAGTCATTCAGTTGTGTCTGACTCTTTGCAACCCCATGGACTGTAGCCCAACCAGGCTCCTCTGTCCATGGAATTCTTCAGGCAAGAATACTGGAGAATTCTCTTCTCCAGGATAAACTTTATTGCTTTTATAGTTTCTCTCTGTTTTTTTTTTTTTAAATAAGTGAGCTTCTTGACCACAGTATTTCTTATTTATTTCAAATATATTGTAGTCCAGACACATTTTAGGATAAATAGACATATGTAAGGTGCCTTGGGGAGGTCAGTTGTATGTATAAGCATTATTTCTATGGGAAGTTCATTTCAAGTTTCAAATGTTCAATATACATAAGTACTTTTGGAATATAGAGTAAATTGCAAACTTTGTTAGTTCTTTGGTTTGCGATGGATGATTAGCTTTTTAAAATACTACACAAATACAAAAGTATATGATAATTTTAAAAATAATTTGAATAGTTGATTTTTAAATAGTTTTCTTTATGTCAAACACATTTCCCTAGAGCATATTTTTGGAGGAGAAAAAAAGCAAAGGAAAACAACTTTGTAGCACCAGGTCTGAGACTTTCAGGGTGGAGAGCACTTCCCCCGTGTGTGGTCTTTCAGCGCCTAAACCACGGCTGTCGTCATGTTTCTCGTCACTGCGTTTCACCATTGAGTTTGTCTCCACCTCAGTTGCCAGCAGGAGTCTCCTTGACATCAGGACTGTAGACTTTCTCGTCTACACTGGTGGGGTGTCAGCTTCTGTGCCTCCTGGTGGGAAATTGTGTCTTCTGCACAACACCAGTTCTCATTTTTGTTTTATTTTAAGAAAGTACGGATTGACAAAACCATGTAGGTAAAATAGTTGCCATTTTCCATGTCAATTGCTTTTTATCATTGTACAAGATGACCAGATGACTGTAGTGTGATTCATCATATATTTTGTGTTTCTTTAACATTTCATTCCACAGGCACTCCAGAAAGTCTGAAAGATCTAGCATCCAAAGCCAGACTAGGAAAGGCACTGCCTCTGATGCAGAAAGGTAGGCTTGGTGTTGTGCTGTGCAGCACCTTCTGTTTCGCTAAGCTGTTCCGGGGCACCTCCTCTCTCATTTTGCAAGATTGGTGTTTAAACACAATTGCGATGCTTAGAGAGACATTCCTGTTGAGAAATCTCCTACATGGGGACAGCCTCATTCAAAAAATGAGAGATGGATAGTTTGAAGGCAACCCCTAAGTCTTAGGGCTTAAGAAAAGTCTCATGCATTTCTCTTAGTGATCATTCTGATCACTAAAAAACGATTAAATGCAGTGTAGTCCTATATACATATTAAGACATTAATATTTTGTTTCTGGGATGATTGAAATGTTACTGATGAATATGTTACCTGAAATATGCAAGTATTTTGAGTGTCTGTTATTTATCCAAATGATGCCGTCTTCTTTAAAATCTGTTCTACAAACACGTAATCTGAGTCTACTCATAACTACAACTTAAGATACTCGCTAAGTTAATTTAGAAATTAAGTGATTTCTTATATTTTGTTTGCAATTTTTATAAAATTTTAAAGTGCTTTTAGGTTCAAGATACCGACAGAATTTTTGCATAGCTGTAAAAAAGAAACACCAAAAATCCAATTAACATATATCCACTCATCCCATCAGTATTGAGAATGTGCAGGGTGACATAGATGTAAGTGGATACACGCATTCAGGTGTCACGGCTGCCATAGAGGTGCCACGAGGCATAGTGAGAAAACGAGAAAAAGAGAGGCTGCAGGTGAGATCCGGTGAACTAATCGAGGTGTATAAAAGTCGGTGTCAAGAGGAGCGTGTTCTGTGAGAAAGAAACAGCATGTGAAAACACTGAGGACTGAAATACCCTCTTGAGTTTGTGGAACTCATGCTTACTGGGGACGATTCAGGAGATGGGAGAGAGGTTGAAAACAAAACGGGAGAAATTCTTAGAGATTGCTATAAATGACCTCACACTCTGTGGTACAGAATTGTAACTTCTACCTTATTACTCCTTGAGCCACAGCAGTTCCCGCTACATGATTGTTTTTTGTCCCAAAGTTGTAGATCAGTGGAACAACACTTTGGAAAGTGGATTGAAAGACCCAGGGGTAGATGGGAAACACCAGCAAGGCTGTCACAAGAAGGGAGCTTGGTGGACAGGGAAACTGCAATTCAGTGATCCATGCAGTCAATAAATATGTGCCAAGCTGTGTGTCCAATTCAAGGAATAAAATAGCGAGCAACAGAAAAAGGAAAGCTTTCCAGAGTATAATACCTCTTAGATGAGGTTAGAAAAATGAGTAGGTATTAGTCACATCAAGCATCGTGGGTGAAGAGGAGGTTGAATTGGTTTCTGGCTAATGATCTATGGAGATATGGACTATGTAGGCAACTTAGCTTACAATGGAGCAAGCATCCCAGGAGCCAAAAAAAGTGCTGAGTAGAAATTCAGTTTTGCAGAGACATTGAATAAATAGATACATACCCATCTTATAGAGAGAGAAATAGATAGACAGATAGATAGATAGATACTGACATAGATGGACAGGTAGATAAAATAGACCAATAGTGATGATAGTGGTGGTTTAGCTGCTAAGTCGTGTCTGATTCTTTGTGATCCCATGGACTGTAGTCGGTCAGACTTCTCTGTCCCTGGGATTTCCGAGGCAAGAATACTGGAGTGCGTTGCATTTTTTTCTCCAGGAGATCTTCTCAACCCAGAGATTGAACTGTCCTTTTCTGCACTGCAGGTGAATTCTTTACCACTAAGCCACCAGGGAGACCCTCAATAGATATGTACGTTCATAAAAACACAGATGGATAGAGAAATAGATATATAGATGAGCAGATAGATAAACAGATAAAGACAGAAAGATTGCCTGAAGACCTATGGGTGGAGGTTTGTAGCATTGTACAGGAGGCGGTGACCAAACCGTGTCAAAGAAAAAGAAATGGAAAAAGGCAAAATGGTTGTCTGAGGTGGCCACACAAATATCTGAGNTGTACAGGAGGCGGTGACCAAACCATGTCAAAGAAAAAGAAATGGAAAAAGGCAAAATGGTTGTCTGAGGTGGCCACACAAATATCTGAGAAAAAAAGAGAAGTAAAAGGCAAAGGCGAAAGGAAAGATATACCCAACTGAATGCAAAGTTGCAGAGAATCCGAGGAGAGAAAAGGAAGCCTTCTTAAGTGAACAATGCAAAAAAAAAAAAAAAAGAGGAAAACAGTAGAGTGGGAAAGACTAGAGATCACTTCAAGAATATTGGAGATACTAAGGGACCATTTCATGCGAAGATGGGCACAATAAAGGACAGAAATGGCAGGGACCTAACAGAAGCAGAAAAGATTAAGAAGAGGTGGCAGGAATACACAGAGAAACTATACAAACAAGGTCTTAATGACTCAGATAACCACAAAGGTGTGGTCACTTGCCTAGAGCCAGATGTCGTGGAGTGTGAAGTCAAGTGGGCTGGAGGAAGAATCACCATGAACAAAGTTAGTGGATGTGATGGAATTCCAGCTGGCCTATTTGAAATCCTAAACGATGATGCTGTTGAAGTGCTACACTCAATATGTCAGCAAATTTGGAAAGCTCGGCGGTGGCCATGAGACTGGCGAAGGTCAATTTTCTTTCCAAATCCAAAGAAAGGCAGTGTCAAATAATGTTCAAACTACCATACCGTTGCAGTCATTTCACATGCTAGCAAGATAATACTCAAAGTCCTTCAAGATAGGCTTCAGGAGTACGTGAACTGAGAACTTCCAGATGTATAAGCTGGATTTAGAAATGACAAAGGAACCAGAGATAAAATTGCCAACATCCATTGGATCATAGAAAAAGCAAGGGAATCCCCCCACACAAAAAAGTCTACTTCTGTCTCATTGACTGCACTAAACCCTTTAACTGTCTTGATCACAATAATCTCTGGAAAATTCTTAAAGAGATGGGAATACCAGACCACTTACCATACCTGCCTCCGGAGAAACCTGTATGCAGATAATGAAGCAACAGTTGGGACCAAATGTGGAACAACAGACTGGTTCCAGATTGGGAAAGGATTATGTCAAGGCTATAGTCACCCTGTTTATTTAACTTATATGCAGAGTACATCATGTAAAATGCAGGGATGGATGAATCACAAACTGGATTCAAGATTTCTGGGAGAAATATCAACAACCACAAATATGCTGATGATACTGCTTTAGTGGCAGAAAATGAAGAGGAATAAAAGAGCCTCTTGATGAGAGTGAAAGAGGAGAGTGAAAAAGCTGGCTTAAAACTCACCATTCAAGAAATTAAGATCATAGCATCCGGTCCCATCACTTGATGGCAAATAGATGGGGAAACAGTGGAAACATTGACAGATTTTATTATCTTGGGCTCCAAAATCACTGCAGATGGTGAGTGCATCCATGAAATTAAAAGACTCTTGCTCCTTGGAAGAAAAGCTTTGACAGATCTAGACAGCATATTGAAAAGCAGAGAAATCACTTTGCTGACAAGGTTCACATGTGGATGTTAGAGTTTAACCATAGAGAAGGCTTAGTGCTGAAGAATTGATGCTTTTGAATTGTGGTGCTAGAAAATACTCTTGAGAGTCCCTTGGACTACCAGGAGTTCAAACAAGTCAATCCTAAAGGAAATCAACCCTGAATATTCATTGGAAGGACTGATGATGAAGCTCACTTTATACAATTTAAAGTGAATTTTCCACTTTTGCTCCTCCCAAAAAGACTCTAGAAGATAGCTTCTGTAGGCAACTTTGAAATTTCAGACTCAGAACTTACATAGAGCACAGCAGCAGCAAGTGAGTACATCAAGATAATTCAGAAGGGATTGTTTTCCATTACAGAATTCCTAGTTTGCCATAATGGCCTAGTAGAAACCAAGATTTCCTGAAAAAGTGAGTGTTTTTCACTCAATACTTTGGCCACCTGATGAGAATAACTGGCTTGCTCATTGGGAAAGATCCTGATGCTAGGAAATATTGAGGGCAGGAGGAGAAGGGGGGCACAGAGGGTGAGATGATTGAATGGCATCACCGACACAATGAACATGAGTTTGAGTGAACTCGGGAAGATAGTGAGGGACAGGGAAGCCTGGGGTGCTGCAGTCCATGAGGTCACAAAGAGCTGGACACAACTTAGGGACTGAGCAACAACAACATGCATACACACATACGTGCATACAAACATGCATTCATACATATGTGGACAGGCAGAGAAATAGATACATACATACATATGTGGACAGAGAAATAGATACATACATACATATGTGGACAGGCAGAGAAATAGATACATACATACGTTGATGGACAGACAGAGAAATAGATACATGGCTAGCTAGCTAGCTAGATGATAGATGAGAAGAATGTAATGAAAACACTGATTGTGTAACTGCATTTTCTTTACTCTCAATAAATCTAATTATAATACAGTCTCTTTACCAGGTTGTAAATTACTTAAGTTCCTCCCATTTATTTTCACAAGATTAAAAATTTTCCTCAAGTTACATATTTATTATATTCCATTGAGGCCTCTTTAATTCATTTAACAATTACTAGTTAAATGTCTACCATGTGCCATTTTCCAGAATCAATGAACAAGGTTTTTTTGACAGTAAGATACGGTTTTACAAAATGTTATATGATTCTAGAGTCAACTGAACATGTTTCCCTCCCGATGAGGGATATTGAGCATCATGCCTGGCAACACTGAACACGTGTGTTGTTGCTGTAGTCACTCAGTCGTGTCCAACTCTTTGCAACCCATGGACTGTAGCCCTCCAGGCTCCTCTGTCCATGTAATTCTCCAGGCAAGAATACTGGAGTGGGTTGCCATTTCTTTCTCCAGGGGATCTTCCCAACCCAGGGATAGAACCTGGATGTCCTGCATTGCAGGCAGATTCTTTACATTCTGAGCCACAACATGCATGTGGATAATCACAGATCTTCCCTCCAGTAAGAAGAGAAGGGATTCCATTCCCCCTAGTCTCAAATGTTTGCTTAAGGGCCGTATTCGTATTACTCTTTCCATTACTTACTTTGCTCATAGGTTTCATGGAGAAAACTCAGGCCTGTTAGGTATTTGAATTTGTTTGATTATAATTAAAGCTCTTCACTGATTTTTATTAGAGTGTAAGTCACATGCTTAGCTTTCAAGGGAATTGATGAATAGCTCATTACAATAGAAGAATTGGCCTGGATTTTCTAGGTTTACCTTAGCACTCATTTCTTTTGAAGATACCTTCTAAGTTGATGTTCAGCTACAGGTGAGTGAGGCCACAGTATGAATGCTCTGGACACTGTTTCTTGGCCTGAGGAATTGACGGCTCCCCAGAGGAGCCCCAGCACACCGACCCATCTTGGCCTCAGGCAGAATTTGCTGTGTGATGACCATAACTTTTAAGGCCCTGTGTTGGCCTCAAAAAAGTGACCTTTTCAGGAATAGCTGTGTAAGAAAATGTTTTGAAAGCTATGATAACCATTTCTAGATAGAAGAAAGGCAGAACTGATTTCTGACTTACATGCCTAACCGTTGAAGCAGAGCTTCAGCCCCTCTGAGGAAGCTCCTTGGTAAATAAATGTGTATCTTTTCACCCTCATGTGCGTTGAGCTTTGCGGACTGTTAGCGCTGCTGCACGTCCTGCTCTGGGGACTTTTCTCCTTGTGGAGCCTGCTTTCTGAATCCTGACTGGGGGATGTTTGGCCAGGACTGGTATTTAGAATTGCGTGCGCGTTCATTTTATGCTGGGCTGGTGCTCCTGAAAAAACGCAGTCACCGCGGGAGGAACCATGGTGGCCTTAAGTACCTCATGTATGTCCTAACAAGTAATTTTTAAAAAAGGACTCTCTTTTTAAGCAGCAATAGAAGCAATTTACTGCAAGTCTCCTTGCAGCAACAGAAATGTCTAACAAGCTAAGATTTTGGTGGGGAAATACTAACTTTCTTTCAGGAACTCTAGTCTTAGGTGAAGAGAGTAGGCGGGGGTTGAACTCAGCAGTAAATATTTAGAAACTCGTTTGGAGACTGTTAGTCTCCAACTGGAGTTGTAGTTAGATTGGATTCATATTTTGTTCTAGAACCCTCACTATTTTTATATCAATAGTATGTTATGTGTAGACATATGAAGTAGAGCTGATGTTCATTAAATACCATTTTCCATATATTTTGTTCCTATAAACTCTTAAAATACGATTCTATTAAATCTTGTTAAACAATCTGTTACTGGACATGCGTTTATGTTTTGTTTTGCAAGACGAACAATACACCCAGGGATGTGATATCACCATATTTCATCTCATGATAATAGAAGCCAGTCCTGTCTCAAAGGCAGAAAAGAGAGCAGTGTTGGCGCTTCATACACTCTGTGGGTCCTGCCTTTATCAAGCTAGTTATTCATCTTTTTGCAATTCACACTACGAGCCCCCAGTTTTCCCATCTATAACATAGGAATGATAATACTTTGAAGAGCTGTTGTGAGCATACAAAAAGGACACATGTATATATGTGATATGTACACCACAGCACATGCATGTACACAGACAGACACGCTAGAGCCTGGCATGTGTAGACAGCACCATGTGGATGCCCGATGAGGAACACTTGCTCCCATCACCCTCCTTCTCCATCGTTCACTCCCTGTCCATCTTCTGCCCTGCCCCTTGCTGGTCTCTTTCCCTCGGATACCTTTACTTTCTCAGCACGTCCCATTTCATGGAAAAGTCTGGATTTCCTCCCATCTCACTCCCGGACCTCAGAATTTCCTGATTCACCCTCCTTCCTCTCCTCTGAAACAAACTCCCCTTGGCTCCACCGTCTCTTTCTCCAAAGCCTGGCCTGTCTCTCTCTAGCCCTTGCCTTGCCACTCCCCTCTGCCCCGCTCCTGTGATCCAGACTCGTTTATCCTCAGGCTGAACGGTTTCCACGCCTCCTCGGAGTCTGTGCTTCCTTACTAGGTATAGATGGACGGGTAGCAGAAGCTGTTTTGTTCCTGAGGGACTTGTGATTGGTTTCAAAGGAAAAACAGCCCTGGTGCTGAGTAATTAACCCCCAACAGGGCACACTATTCTTGGGCCCTGAAAGCTCGTGGCTTGGGAGGATCTGTGTAACATTCATTGAGAAATGAATTTTCACTTATTTGCCCCTGAAATTGCTTTTCTATATTTATACAAAAAAAAAAAGTGGCAAATTAAATAGATAGATAGATACTTGACTGTGTCTCAAGGCATGGGAGCTCTTAGTTCCCCTAAGAGGAGTTGAAACCATGCCCTCTTCAGTGGAAATGCAAAGCCTTCACCACTGGACCACCAGCGAGCTATGCTTTCTATATTTTTGTCATTTACTTTGGGGCCATATAGACTCATCTAATTTATTCACATTTCAGGTTGCATTTAGGAAGTTCTTGTAGTTTATGAATTGCATTAAGAAATGAAGCAAGATTTTAGTGAAATTGCAAGATCTGTGAAATTTGTCTGGACGAGGGTAAAAGCTATATTATTAAACTTTCAAACCACATTAGAGTGTCTTTTGTGCAAAGGAGTGTTGAAGTTTATTCTCATGATAGTGACTTTTAAAGAATAATAGATAAAAACTCATTATTTATCATTGGAAAGGACTTGATCATACCTTGATCCTCCCCATGTAAGTTAACTATGTAGAGCTGAGTTCATTGAGAAGTTAACCCGGAATGAATGAACAGTTTTGACACATGATGCCAGGGCTTTCTTCCATTAACTCAGAAATCAAAATGACTGTCCAGGTTTCTGGATATGCCTTAGGGTCTGATGCAGCATTAATCCAGAGCTCAAAAGGTTAAATGCACATTAGATACCTCAGCTGTACCTTTTTATGCTGTAAAATCTGACATTTTCCCATTTTATTATAGAGGATATACCCCGAATCAACATAATCACAGCTGCAAAAGACATTCTACTTAAGAGAAATATTGTCAATCCCAATGAAAGTTGAATAAAGCATTTGGCAACTAATGTGTCACTACTTTCTGTAGTGATCAGTATGGATTCTTGACTCACCACTTTAAATTACTTAATTGAATAGTACAGCATTGTTTTCAAAAGGATGAAGTGTTATTTCTTGGCTTCTGTGACTATGAAAAATAATACAGATTAGGTATTTTAAATGTGCACTTTATTTAAAATGCAAAAGATGATAAAGCAAAAATGTGTTTGTTTTAAAGAAGCATATATATAATATATACACACATCTATTCACATGTAAACATCAGTTTTTAACTCTTAATCCTTAATTTAGAAATTGGCTTCATAATAATTTTGAACACTATATTAAAACAGCTGTCAGTATACGGACAAATATCCTTTCTGATACTTTTTTGCATTAGAGGATGTGTTTTTATCCGTGTATCAGCCACTTGCATTTAGTCAGCTCAAAAGCAAAGCATTCCCTACCTTATATCATTTTAATTTGTTGATCTATTTAAATTAACCTCAGAAGACAGCTTTTCTTTGCTGTTTGGTAGGAGCTTCCTATTGCAGAGTACAATTATGAACCTTGTGAATGCGCAGTGTATAGCTCCTTTATGAAGCCAAGTGCTTCAAGTGTCCCCTTCTGATGGCACTCACTCGTGCAGCCCCAGTCTCTTTACTGAGGTCTTGGTCTCTGTGCTGCTGTGTTCCAGACACCGGAGATCAACTCAGTAAGACACAAGAGTCCGAAGTCTGTGGGCCTTGCAGGCTTGTCTCCTCGGAGGAACCCAGATGGGTCCTCTCAGGACCACTGGGCGTGCACGTTCCCGAAAACGCGTCGGCTTGATGTGAAGTCCCGTTCAGTAACATGGTGATGGGTTTGCTCCTGGGTGTTAAAAATCACTGTCTTGTACGAGTAACCAGGTTTTCCCTGGACAGATGTGCTGGTATCAAAGTGAATGTGACCTGCTGACTGAAGATCTTTTCTGACCCTAATGTTTTAGGGTTCTCCCACCATGTCTTTCTAGAAGGGGATACGCAGCCGCGAGAGCGACTGATCAGCCAGTCCTTAGGGGGAAACATCCCGCTCGCTCCCGCTCGAGCGAGCACCCTAGTGTCAGAACACTGTCTATGCACCACCTTGCCCCCGGAGGGTCCGCGCCACCTTCTCCGCTCCTGACAAGGTCGCTGTTCAGTGTCTGCCTCCAGGTGTCGCTGTGGTGTTGTGCCTTCCTGAGCTCTCGACACTGTCACTCATTACGGCACCATAGCTCTTGATCCTTTCTTTGTGACACTTAAACCCCTCCACATCCACCCTTGCCTGCATCTGCCTTCACTGTGCTGGTGACCCCTTCTATACTTCCTGCCAACTAGCCATCACTGAAAACTAAACTTGCCTGTGTTACGTCCTTCCATCTGTTTGTGGCATATTCATATATACTTTTTTTTTTAATTATGTGAAATTCTTTATAAGAAATTGCCTGGAATTAAATGTATCTTTGCTTTAAAATGTATAAGAGGAATTAGAAGAAAAAAGTCTTTCATCTTTGTTTACAAAATTCTGAGAGTGCTTTAAAGTTCTTTAGTATTAAAAAAAAAAAAAGTCTGAATAACAGCAGATAGAGGTCAGCTTACTCCAGTACAACAGTAATGTATCTGCACGCTTCTTAAATTTATATTTGTAATCTTGATCTGTTCCCCAGTATATTTCGTAGCATGTGCCCCGGGTTCTTTTTATACATATCTTTTCAGACTTTTCCTATTGAAAAATAAATTGCAAGTGGATGGTAGCTTATAAAAGTCTGTAGCTATAACTGCTCTCGTCACTTATATGGGTTTAATTGTAGCAGTCTAGCAGCCTTTCTTAAATAATTGACGCACGTTGTTAAAATTCAGAGGCTGTGGGTAGATACATTCCGTCCAGTACTACTGAAAATGGATACCTGAACAGCAAGTCACAGCTTCACACCCAGTTATGAAAAGGAGTGTGTTCAGTTCTGCCCTGTTCAGGAATTCATCCCGCAGAACTGTCTGTGGCGGAAGTCTTCCTTTCTCTCTTAGCCCCTTTTTGGCCATACTCATTTTATGCACCCATGTAAGATAATTTGATTTTACTTCGAAAGGCCCACGTAGGGGTTTGATGTCTCGTGGTAGTAGCAGGAAGAAGGAAGGGGTTTTCGCCGGGCCCTCCGGGGTTTCATCGTGTGATTTGCCCCTCTCTGTCTCCCCCCGCAGGACGCACCGGCAGGCGAGCCCCACCCGGTCCCCGCCCGCGGACGCCGCCTTCAGCAGCCGCCGGGGCAGGCAGCTCCCGCAGGTGCCCGTGCGAAGCGGCAGCATAGAACAAGGTATCCACAGAGGGAGCCTGGCCAAAAGCCTGGGTTCGAGAAACCCCTCTTTAGACATGCCTTCTGTTAACAGAATCATATTCTGGTTGCATGTAGTCTGATCAATCCTAAGAACTCGTTACCTAGAGCTTGAATCTCAGCACCTGGTTATAACAATTGGTGCCTCTGTGCTGTTTTTGCTAAGTGAGTGAATGAATAGATTTTTAGATGGTCAGTTAAAAGAAAAAAACGAGCCCTTAGAGATATTTCTTCCAACGGTACCAAGGTGGGGGGGGGGTACTTTAAAGACCTCAGTACAACACAGTATTTTTGGTGTTAAAGGAAGACCTATTTAACCTTATTTTAAAAATATTTTTAAATGAAACTCGTATTGAAGGCTTTGCTAGTGTTTTTTCATTTTAACTTACTTGCAATATCTCGTATTTTTCATATGTCTGATGATTAAAAACTGACTTAAAAAACACATTTTAGTGTCTTTAAACAGTTAACATCACTTAAATTTCCCTTATTTTAAGCATATACCCATTGTTTTTATCTTCTAGATAGAGAGGGGGTGGGAGTGGGGGATATATTTTCCTGGAACTTCAGTTCACTAAGCTACCTGGCCGAGAGTTAAACACAGTTGAAAGAGTCAGGTTTCTTCATGTGACTCAAAGTACCTTCCCATTTCTCAGTAAGTGAAATGATATGTTATCAGTAAATGTTATCATAAATTTCTTAAACAAGTTAGTGAAATAATGTTTAATTTGGGGTTGTAATGTGAATACAGTGGACTTATATTTAAAACATGTATTAAAAATCTTCATCCCTGTGAAACAACTGAAAGGTTAACATTTTGAATATTTTTTTCAACAGTGTTGGTTGTTGCTGATGTAAAACTTGTATATTTCCTTCTATATTGCTGAATATGTGTTCTACTCACTCAAAGCTCTTTACTGAATGTATCGTTGAAATATTAGTGGTCAAAGAAGATAAATATGTTTTTGCAAAGACTGATATGACAGAGTTTGTACACAGAGTACTTGATTATAAGAAAATTAGTGTAGATTTTAAGAAGTGTCATCTTATTGACAGAAAAATGTTGCTACAATAAATTCTGAATTTGTATTCTTTTATAAAAATCATGCGTCCTGTTGATATGCCGTGCTTTAATATTCAGGATCACTATAAGCTTATTCATTTAGCTAATCAGAAAAATAAAAGGCTATGTGAAACTCTGACTTTCTTTTCTAAAATAGCAATTAATTCATGGAAATTCTCAATTCATGTCTTTAACAAACTTTCTCTTATTTGGGAACATTTTGAGACGATAATTCATAATTATTGTTATTAAGGCTGTAATTAGCAATAGTCTAAATGAAATTGTCTTAAAATTTATCTTCAAAAATGTGGTGTTTGTTTAAATTATCCGGTCACGGACTCCTGTTGCACAACCAAAAGAACTACAGGTTCTGGGGTTCAGCTGCAAAGTCACTACTGGCCACAGTGTGCTAAAGATTGATATCCAAAAATCATGTGTTCCTAAAATTCTTTGCATTTCCTCCAGTTGCTAAAACACTTAAGATTCAAAAGCATATGAGGGCATTGAATATAACTCTCATATAGTGAGATTATAGTTTTATTAATCTATAGAAATAAGACTTGCTTCTACAAAATAAGATGGAATGTATGCTAGACTTTGCGTTTTTTTAAACTCATGTTTGGTTGTTAATGTCAATCAACATTATTGCTTTATGATATTCATATTCACAGTTGTCTTTCAGAGAAATCACCAATTTGTAAGGATTGAATTGAGGTGGGAAGAAAGGACTGACTGAGAATGAAATTGGTGGAGTTATTTTGATAGTTAATATCACAAATACATTCCTAGCCACTTGCTATTTGAGGTTCCTAAAGCTTATCATCTTAAGAGTCATATAGATACAACCTTTTAAAAATATAACAGCAAGCATGTACTGTTTTATCTGTGTATTCTATAATTAAAATGGATCTGGTTTACTGTATGATGTTACTATGTGCTTCGGGACATTGGTAAATGATGATACTGCCCACCTTCATCTTATTATGGATCTATTTCAAACTGAACAGGTCACATGACATCTTTGTATTTCCTAGAATATGTTTTTAAAAATCAACATCTAATTTTATTCGTGGGCTTAATAGAATTTAGTTCATTTTACTGAAGATGGAGTTCATTGATGTTCTTAAGGCTATATAATCATGTCATTTTCTTCTTTAATATTATATGTTAAAATTTACTTCTGTATTCTGTGAAGACTAATGCCAAATGCAGTTTGTTTACAATCAGTGAATGCCCTACCATACTTGACTTCCTTCTTTCCAGTCTCATGTTATGTTTATTTTTACTTTAAAAAAAATTTTAACAAAGGATAATTGTATTTTATTTAAAAAACTGAGTTGACAATTGGTTGGTAAGAGTGAATATTTCAAATGATTTAGATTCCTGAATAGTGTTATAACTTCTTGATGAACTTATAATTTTTTTTCATGCATAATTTCTGGATATAATTATCTGCATTATTGTGTTTAGGATCCGTAGATTGTTTGGATGCTTATTTTCTTCATTGTAATTCAGTTCTACCATTCTCGCTTTGNTATATATATTTTTTAAAGGCTAACATCATGTGAAAAAACACATTTAATTAAACTTCTAAAAATGTATTTTAAATTTTATTTTGAAAATTAGGAATGCTAGCCTATTTTCTACATGGAATCTGATTATGTTACAGTTAGGGAGGAAGCAGAGGTATGGTTATGATACAGATTTTGAGATAAAGTAGCTGAAAAAGTAGCCTTAACATTTAGGTAACTCTGAAGGTATGTGATAATTGAGAGCAGAGGCTTTCAGGAAACTCCTCTGGACATGTTCCAATGTTGTATTCCAGTGTAACCCGAAGGTAGTGTGAGACGGAAAGCAAGAGAATCAGTTGCATTACAGTGGATGGTTTTCTGAAGCCAACCAAGTGATTTTATACGTGTGTGTGCAGCATAGGTTTTTTTTAAGAAGACCTATTTAAAGATCATTCATAAACTGAAACAATGTGCCCATTATTTTGTTGTTGTTGTTGTTCTGGTATTCTGCTGCTTAACAGGACTGCAGCGACTTAGCAGCAGCAGCAGCAGCAGCAG
>SJYQ01004993.1:511685-527717 GCA_006410935.1 Redunca redunca
TGACACACCGATAATCCAGAATTGATGTCATTTCACTTTATAATGTACAGTTGAAAAATAAAATGTACAATTCAGAAAATATGTAGAAAAGCTAAAGAACTGCCCAATTCACACTGAAGCCTCTTCATTGATGTTTACGAAAAGCAATTTTATTGCAACATGACCACTTGTATCAACAGTTATTTTAGAACACACACGAATGTGCACACCATCTGGAAATAAAGAGAAATACTCTTTAAAAATGTGAATTACATGTAATTGCCTGACTTTTTTATATAAGTGAACAATAAGCTGTTTGCATTTCACTTCTGATCTTGGAATCCGAGAGCAAGCACTGAGGACATAGAAACGGCATTGCTGCTGATGAGTCAAGGGTGTCCAGTCATGATTTTGAAAAGAAAACGATTTGGAGATTTTCTTTCTTTGACAGCTTAGAGGATGTCAACTTTCATTTCTTTAGGAATAAAGATAGTATATGAATCACTTAATCACTTTTGGGAGGTCAGAGTGAAGTCATTGAACCATTGTAGGATTCAGTTTGTTGTTGGTATTTTTAAAGTCTTTAAAAATCCTGCTGCTGCTGCTGCATTCGCCTTTGGTATCTGCCGTGGCCCCGTCCTGCCTCTGAAAGCAGAGGGCAGACAGCCCTCGCCACCAGCAGGTCCTCTTGAGAGCGACACAACACAGACAGCAGCCTCGTCCAGGGGGAGGAGGGGGAGGAGTAAGACCACATTTAATAGAGGCAAGGAAAAAAAAATGAGAGTAAGAAAGAAAGGAAATCTCATTTCTTTTTGTAAACTTTAGAAGAGCCTTCAGAATTGCTAGTCTGGATGGAGTTGCCTTTAGAAAAGAATACAAATGAAATATAGCTGGAGATATGTAGCTGATGACAAACTAGCCTGTCTGTAGGGTCTTCCTGGTATATTACATGGAAAGCCATCCTTAGGGATGAAACACCTGGTCTTCTCTAAGGGACAGCTGTAACCTATGTGTACTTTGCTAACCACACATCACCTTTAATCTGAAGCATTTTCCTTAATTTTTCCATGACTTTTGGCCACCCTGCTGTGTGGTTCTTAGGCCCACCCCAGGAATTCTATGTCTCTTATTTAAAGAAATGAGGTGCTTTCCTGGCAAGGTTAAGTCACCAGAACTATTTCAGACTGCTTTAGGCTGTAGCTCTTGGGTGATCTTCTCAATGCTCTTTCGATGATCGTTTCAATGCTCCCCACCAAGACTTGCATGATGCTAAATGTGGAGATCACAAAGCTACAGGCTAACCTATGTCAAAAATGTCTTAAAAGGTCTGTCATTGCTGAGAATATTAAGCTGACATCATTTAAATCTGCTTTTTTCACAAGTAGAGATCACTTGGATTTAAGTGTTAATTGTAGAGTACAGCTGCTTACAGTTCATCTGTCTGCCTCAAAGCCCAAAGCAGATGACTGAGGAGTTACCCGCATCACAGGCCGATGGCAGACAGAAGACTGGGTATATGGCTTACTATAAGTACAGCTCACATTTTCAATAATTTTAATTCTCTTGCATAGCATTTTGCTTTGTAATACTTATTATGACTCCTTATATATTGTCAAGTAATTAATAACATTTAGAAACTGCTCTTCCCAAGTATTGAGCCACACTTTAATCACAATAGTTATCATTTACAACCACGAGTCAACATTTTCAAAGCAAGTGTTGTGACTGCTTCATTCACGTAACTGTGTCATTAGGAGTTGATAACATCTGTCTAGTACACTGACTTTAAGCAAAGCAAAACATCTATTAACTTGGTGTGAAAAGACAAAACATTTACCATACATTTCACACCATGTACTTATCTCATGGGCTATTAGTCTGTACTTGGACACACAGCAAAAGTAAATATTTACTGAATTTCCATGAGTGTCAGTGTCTTTTATCAAGGATCACAGGCCATGTTTAATCACTGCAGTGGAAAAGATTTGTTAGCAAGTGTCTTTATAAACTCCTGGTTAGAAAGGAAATTGACAACCAGGTCAATTAAATGTATCAGTATTCCCATTCTCCTTTAAATCCCAAAACCTCTTGGCAGAAACCCCAGTACATTAGTTACAAAACAATGGGTTTTGGTCAGATATATGTGTGTGTAAGCAACTTAATAATAAACTCTAGCACTTGTTGCAGAGATTAGCAAAAGATAAGTTATAAATCATAAACATAGTCCTCATATAACACAGGTAAATGTACACAACTGTATTCTTATTTTTTCATTTGTAAGAATGTAAAAATTAAAGACAGGGTCTTTAAGCTCCTTGTGATAGATTCTGACTTAAAACAGCTCATACTTTACTGAAGGTAGTACTTCACATCTAAACAGTCACACCTGCTACACTACTTAGAAGATTAATAAAGGCTTAACTGGAATACACTCATTTATTTACAATTTAAATTAAAAACCTAAAGTTCTATATCACATTTTTAAGAAGTATGAATTTCATTTTTGTGGTCAGACAGAGCTTTCAGAAATAGAAAATGAAACTTTAGCAAGTCCAGTTTTTAAGATTGGCAAATATTCATGAAAAACGGTTGGTAGAAATGAAGGATTTAATAAGAATGCCTCAGAAAAGCAGATGCTCTTCCGTTTGAAGAGTTTTTAGGTGCCTGCTTCAGCTGACAATGTTACCTGGTGTGCATGCGTCTCAGTAAACACGTGTAGCTTTGTGTGATGTGTTCGCTTTATATGTACAAGCAACCAGTTCATTCAATAGGGAGCATATTTTCACAAATTCAGTTTTACATAATCATTTATGAAGAATTGATATTATTTCATCTCTGATAAAGACATAGAGTCCTTAGCTTTTGTTACTAACCTTTGTGTTCCCCATCCTGTGTGATTTGAGTCACATTCTTTGTTAGAGCCCCAGTTCCTAGCATTTGATCTTCTGCCTTTTGTTTGTTAATCATGCCATTTTGAGATTTTACTTGAAGTCATTATCAAAAGCATTGCAATCTAAAACCATTCGGTTCCTCAGAGGTGCTTCGGTGTTTTAACGTATTCCCGTTGTGTGTTTTTGCAGCAAGCTTAGTAGTGGAGGAGCGAACGAGACAGATGAAAATGAAAGTGCATCGATTTAAGCAGACAACAGGGTCTGGTTCTAGTCAAGAACTTGATCGCGAGCAATATTCCAAGGTAAAACCAGTAACTGACCAACAGTTTCCCTGGTAACAAAAAAAAAGTACAGTGTGGGTAGCAGGTAGGACCAGTGAGCCCTTTAGTTACAGGAGAGAAATTATGCTTCCGATGATGGTCTTGCACCGTCTTCTCTCCTCTTAACATGGTCACAAGATAGAAGTTTAGTAACCTATCATTTATGAATTTGGATTAAATGTTTTCTAGAAAAAAGAACATGCATGATGTTGCAGTCACTTAATGATTGTCAGTAGTCAAATTCACATCAGTAAGGTAAATGAAGCCATTTTATCGCTTGAATTTCATTCAACATTCTATTTTACATATTAAGATGTAGATTTATAGTCTTAAATACTATTTGAAGTTGATAATTCCTATGGAGATTTCACAGTGAGTGCAAATTGTGTGATGTGAGATTTCTTATTGATCTGTCTTTAGTAAGAAAATGGATTTAAACTCTTAGAAACTGAAATCCACATAATTTTAAGAGATAATAAAAACATATTTCAAAGTTATTTTCTAAAGATGCATTGAGGAGTTTATACACTGCTAAATAGTATCTGATAATTTTGATTAAAATATGATTTTTAATTAAAATAGAGTTTTATGCTTCATTAAGCAATTTTGAATATATTATCTGATTTATTAAAAAAATATTTTTTAAAAAGACTACAAAAGCGGCAGTAGCTACTACAGGATGTGCTAAGTCGCTTCAGTCATGTCCAGCTCTTTGCAACCCTGTGGACTGCAGTCCACCAGGCTCCTCTGTCCATGGGATTCTCCAGGCAAGAATACTGGAGTGGGTTGCCATGCCCTTCTCCAGGGGATCTTCCTGACCCAGGAACCGAACACTCAACTCTTACGTCTCCTGCATTGGCAAGTGAGCTCTTTACCACTAGCGCCACCAGAGAAGCACACCACAGGATAACCTGTGTTATAGTTCAATATCTAGAGCCCTTTTAAAAGTAATGACCTTTTAGAAATTCAGAATTAAGTAAAAACTATACTAAATTAATGTTGTTAGCTTGTTACATGAACCTAGTAAAACCTACTCATTTTAAAATATTGAGGTAGTTCATTATGTAGCCAGATATTCAGAAACTAATACAGAAATCTACAAGCGGTAACAAAATCAGATTTGTTACCAGCCCACCATACAGGGATGTGTGTTGGACATCGTCTTATCATTTTATGACTTGATGTCTCAGTTTAACTGCAGTGGGTTCCAACTGGACAAAGCTCAAGGTCACTGTGATCTAGTGGAGCCCAACTCCCTAGGGGTCTGAAACAATATTTTAAAAAGTAAAATCCGTAAAGCAAAAAAAAAAAAAAGAGAGAAATATTAGTAAGCAGATTATCTTGATGTTGCTCAAAGTTGCTGATTCCTGCTCCACGTGTTTTTTCCTCTGGTTTGTACTTTATGATATTATCACTTAATCAGCTATTTGTCTGTCGTTATGGATATCATCATCATTTTTGTTTTCCTTCACACAAATGTGGTACGCATTATAAAACAGGTTAAGTTAGGGTTTCTTCCTCCACTGTGGCACGTACTTATTTGGGGAGGATCTTTAAACTAGAAAAGCTTAATCAAAGATGGAAATGCTTTCTTGATTTCTTAGCGTCATGTCAAAGGATGAGGTCAGTCTGAACCACAGCGAGAGGTAGAGCCGGTACGGAAAACAAGAAAGAAGTGAATAAAGAATCAGCATAAAATCCTGAAAGCCTTGCCTCTAGTCATTCATCAGGTGATCAAAAAAACTCGAAAATGAAGTGCCCTAGACTCTAAACCACCCCAAACCACCTCTAGCACTTGTTTTCACAATGAATCAAAAGTAGGTTTATCCTGATTGAGAGGTTCCAGAATCTAAAAATACATAAAAATGACCGTCTCTAGTCCAGCTGTCTTATTAACCAAATTTATGAAAACTGAGGCTCTCTCCAAAGAAGGGAGATACTTTCTCTTCATTAGCAGACTTCCTGTTTGGTCATCAGCCCTCCATTCCCTAGCTGGAACTTAGATGCCCTTTGGTCTTCCTATGACACCAATGAAATGTATACATGACTCCAGCCTGATTCAGAGGCTCTCCTATGGCTTTTAATCTGTATGTAGTTGAATTATTATATTCTAACATTCCTTTCTTGTTTGCATAGACATCCTTTTCCTTTTTCTCTTTCATTGCATTTGAATATTAAAACCCTTTACTTTTAAATATGTTACAATTGCTTTTACTGCATATATTGATACTACTATATTACATAAATAACATTATTATAAATTATACTGATAAGAGTGAAATCAAAGATATGGTATCTTTAAAAACATGAGACTATAATACAGGAAAAATATATAGGGTAAGATAACAATTAATTAGCTTATATTTAATTTTATGGGTTAAGTAAAAGGTAAATACTCTGCATGATTCTAATATTCTTAATGCTTACAATAAATTTTTACAATAGTTTCCAGTAGTAATTTCTGTTAATCCTCTCTTCTTTTTTCTTTCTTAAATTTACCCTTTTACCCCAACCTTTTAACAATTTACAAAGATCTATTTTTATTTGTATAGCTGAGAACCAATAATTTCATAAATTTAATATACACTAAATTTTGAACTTTATTCCCTTATTGACTTATTTTTAGTCATTCAGCACTTTGCCTAAAGCAAAGCACCTTAATTGAAATTCTGCCAAATTAGAAATTGGTTAACTGTTTTCTAATATTTATAATGAAACACCAACAGAATTTGATTTTCTTCAGGACAAAGAATTACCAGACAGATGGAGTATAATTCCTAAGATGTTTCAAACCTGACACCTCCTTAAAAGTATTAAACGAACCTAACTCCATCCTGAGTAAGGAATTAGCAGTAACTTGGCTTCTGAGAAAATAAAAAACTACAATCACTGTCCCTGAAATGTGACACTGGGCTACATTTCCATTGATGTTAGAGTCACATGCCCTGGCGATGGAGTGAAATTCGTCAATGGAGTGAAATTCGTCAATGGAGAGTGAGTTTTCATGTAGGTCTCACATTTGAAAGAGCACTTCTCTTTCTGTAACTTAGGAACAGCAAGCAGAGTTGACGTGATGGGTTTTGTAGGAGCTTCTGAATGTTTATTATAAGTTACGAAAGAGGCAGCCCTATTATCAGGGCTTCCTTCACATCCAGAACTGATTTCCCTGCTATATGATCAATATGAATTTCTCCTGAGGATGCTACATTTTTCAAAATACATTTAACGTATTTCCATTAAAATATTTAATTGTTAAATAGGATTTTTAAAGATTCATGCTTGATGAAAAGTCAAAGTTATTAAACTTTTAACAGATTTTGAAAATAAGCAGATATAGTAGTATAAAGTGAGTGTAAAGCCTTTCCTTCAAATTACAAATCTGAAGAAATCTGTGACATTGTGTCGGAATGGTGAATTATTCTTTACCCCAATATAAAAAAAAATGTTAACATGACAAACAGTCTTTCAAAATTTTTTGTTTTGTCTCTTGACAGGAGTAGCAGAAGTCTATATACAAAAAGGAAAAGAACAGATAATTTATAGGAAAGGAGAAAATCTTTAGTTGGAGAAATAATTCCACGCATATTCCCTTACCCTTAGTTTATAGTCCTCACTGCTTATTATTGGCATTTGCCAAATAAGGGGAGACTTTGTTCTAGGGGTCAACATCATGCCAGAATATTTCCTATAGCTATAAATTTTTATTGTATTAGAAACATTAATTCATATTCTCTCAAGTACAAGCTATCGTTTCAATGTTTGCAAATATTACAGAAATGACATATTTACATAGCAAAATAGTTTTAGAGACAAGTAATATTGGAATTATGTTTATACCCCAGCAACAGTATTAAATTCAGCTTCCGCCATGTGAACATGTTATGTTTTTACATCTATGTAAATAAAAACCAGTTCTGATTGAAATGAATCCTGCCAGTTAGTGTCATGCTACCAGATATGACAATTTGATGATAAAAATTACCAAGCTACTTTAAATATATTATCATAAGTCATGTTAACTTTAGGTCACATACAAAGTTCTGTAAATAGCTCATTTCTGAACATATTAACATATATGCATTTCCTTTTGCATTACTATTTAGTATATGGCTTTCAAAAATAAATCATGCAATCATGAAAAAATTATTTGAAAATAGAATTTTATAGACATTCTATAAATTTGGAGTTGTGAAATTTTTTGCCCAACACATACATGTGAGAGATGGAAAATTAAAGCTAACATCTAAATACCTTCACCCTGAACTGCTATCATATGAAGAATTATTAAATAAACATGGTCCTTTTTCTAGAACTTTTAAAGTAAGTATTATTGTCCTATAATTGTCTTTGTATATACAGAACCATAATTAAGCATCATTTTATGTGGTATTCTTTAGCAAGACAATTGTTTATACAAATTGTTGAACTAGTTAGGATTATTTTAGATTTGTTAAAACTCACATAATATGGAGCATAGAGAAAGGGTGACTCTTTCTACAAGTTTAAAAAACATTTGATATTTTCACACCTGAGCACATAAATGCAAAATTAAATTGCTTGATAAGAAACATAAATAGCCAGTGTTGGTCATGTGTCCCTTTAGTCATATGTTCTTTTATGTAAGAAGTTATCTTACCTTCCAGTACCTAAAATAGAAAATCAATTATGTATTTGTTATTTCAAAATTGTAGATACTTATACAACCTTACTATTTATTATGATTTAAACACATAAAAATATAGACTGTATAAAGCTACTCACTATGTGATTCGTTGCAGTAAGACAGTAAAGTAGAAATAGAAAAAAAATACTTTTGACATCTTCACCAATTTTAACTTTTACCTTATGATTTCTACAACTTTAGATAATAAATACTTAAGACAGATACAGAGACACATGGAGGGGCTTCGCTGGTGGTTCAGTGGCTAACACTGTGTGCTCCCAATGCAGAGGGCCCAGACTTAACCCCTGGTTGGGCAGCGAGATCCCACATGCCACATAAGACCTGCACAACTAAATAAATTAATTAATTAAAAAGTAAAGACATTTACATGAGTTATAGCATATACTGAAATTTTAATAGGAATCCTTTTTTTTTTTTTTTTACTTTCAACACTTAGTTAATAGTTTAATCTGAAAATGAGTAATTAAACCATAGTAGAGAGAAAGTCAAAGTTCTGTCTTTGCCTCTATCACTTCACTTGAATTTGGGATAATCCCTTTGCTTTCTTATCAAATCTTTTTTTTTTTTTTTTGAGTTATATTTTTTGGTAAAATGTGAAAGAATGTGACATCTTAAAATACGGAGAGTGTGTAGGGTAAATTATATATCAGTTTTAGAATGCTTCAAGAAGCACAGACAGATGGAGGCCGTCTATTTCATGGGTAGAGTAGAAGGTGAGTAGAATTTGTAGGCAGTGATGAAAATCAACAAAAGAGAAACTGACCTACTGGAGAAGAGGAATAATGCAATTTTGAGGTAGTAAGTAGGTGCAAGTCATTTATTTAGTGGGTTTCCACCCAGGCATCGACACTTTTGATTATTTTGTCAGTCATTCCTCAGAGAGCACTTCTTACCGTTCAGAGGATGCAGGATAGTTCTGTTGGAAACCACACATAATGCTAGCGCTGGGTCATTTTAGATTTCACACCTAACTTTATGAAAGTGCACTTTTGCTTGATGCGGGCGGAGTAGCCGCTAGCCTCACGGTGTGTATCTCTGCTCCCCCGACGCGGTAACGGAGCTCACACGCTCTTGTTTTCACTCCTTAGTATAGCGCACCCACAGATCAGTACAGAAGCTGCGAGAACGTCTCCGCCAGATCCTCAGACAGCGACGTCAGCGACGCGTCCGCCGTGTCCCGAACCAGCAGTGCCTCCCGCCTCAGCAGCACCAGCTTCCTGTCCGAGCAGTCTGAGCGGCCTCGGGGCAGGATCAGGTGAGTGGCCACCGCTCGCGCCAACCAGGCAGAAGTGCACCTTGCCTCCTGCGTATTCTCGCTGAGTTTAGGTAGAGGAGCCAAAGCATTTCATTGAAACGACCGGGACTAGGGTGGCTTCAGCCTTGGTTCACTGTTGGGTAATGTTGCCCAGATTCTGTGGTCCTTCCTATCACGTGGGGCCTGTAACCACAGAGCAATCTCTGAAATGCCTTCTAATATCATTAAATCCACAAAGCATTCTTTAGTCCTGTGTTGGGAAGCCTCTCTGTAAAGGGCCCGGTAGTGAATACTTCAGGCTCTGCTGGACAGCCTCTCTTGCGATGATTTACAATGTCATTGTACGGAAACTCTGCAAACAAGTGAGCACAGTTGTAGTCCAGTAAAGTTTTATTTACAGAAGGACAGAGAGCAGGCTACATTTTCCTGTAGGCTATAACTTACTGAGCCCGTCTTCAGTCCCCAAGCAGTTGGTGCACCTTCAGGTGGGGGTGATAGCCAAATACACATTCCTCTTGTTTACATTAAGGGACTTGCATGCAGTTTGTTTAAATCACCAGCGATTATCTTGGTTCTCAGGAGGTAAATAACTCTGCTGAAGGGGAATAGACCTCAGGAATCTGGTCCTGTCTTCAGTAAAACAGACTCAGTATGAACAAGGCATATTTTGTATTTGCTCTTAACTAGTTCCCAGAAGTAAAAGTTTCACTGAAGGCATTTTGGGGCTGTTGAGAGGCCCATGAAATGTAAATGTTCAAAACAGGAGTAGTTATCTTCCTAACACTCTGAGAGCTGGAATGATGGCACGTTTGGGTGATGATCCTGGAGCATTCTGTCTTCCTGGATTTCTCTGCACCTTGCTCACCTGTCGATGTAATTTGAGAGCAGTTATCTTACTGTTAATTGAGTGTCTCACTGAGAATCTACACGAGAAGTTCTGATCAGTCAAGATATCAGTGGAACATTTTATCTCTATTTTGAATATTCTCTGCCTCTGGTCCTAACAGAGTATTAAGCTCTCTAAAAGTGAAGAAAGAATTAGAAGAGCTAAAGAATATATCTATTGAGCTGGTTAGGATAGACGGTGTAAAAATGATTCTAATTGATCCCTTTGTATTGAAATATTATTAAGATACTGTGTTTCAGAACCTATTCAGTTTAGCAAGAATATTGATAAATAGGGGATTAAACAAAAACTTTTTCACTTTTAATCACTAAAAACAACTTAATTTATATTCATAACAGACTCTAGTGGCGTGAGTCCTATGGTATAAAGTATAACTAATTAATAGAATTCACGTTACACACCAACTCTGAGAATGCTATGTGGGTACACTGTCATTCTCTTGAAATTTCAGGAGAATAAAGTCTTCAAAAATTTATCTTCAGGAAAAATTTGGCAGCATGGCTTTTAAGGAAGAAAGCAAAAAGAAATTTTAATCAGCTCAAGGGCAAGGTACTATGATTTTGTACAAAGGGTGAGAAGGAACTACATGATAGTGACTGGAGCCAAGGTCATTTCATGGGAAAATGATAGTTTATCAGATCAGTTCAGTGCCGTCGCTCAGTTGTGTCCGACCCTTTGCAACCCCATGGACTGCAGCACGCCAGCTTCCCTGTCCATCGCCAACTCCTGAAGCTTACTCAAACTCATGTCCATCGTGTCGGTGATGCCATCCAACCATCTAATCCTCTGTCATCCCCTTCTCCTCCTGCCTTCAATCTTTCCCAGCATCAGGGTCTTTTCCAATGAGTTCGTTCTGTGCATCAGGTGGCCAAAGTATTGGAGTTTCAGCTTCAGCATCAGTCCTTGCAATGATAACACTCACTATATTATACCATGATATGAAGTAGAAGATAGATGATGTTTTGCCTCCTTGAGTCATATGATTTCTATTTATTGAAGTGGATGAAGACAGAAATTATACCTGCAAACAGTACAAGTGAATTTCTTAATGACAAATCTGTTTTCTCTGGTCATTTCCCTGTTTTCAGCTCCTCTTTCTTGTCTCTGTAGCTTGGAGCATGTTTGAGTTATTTTTATTTAAGTGGATTATATAAAGGCAGGCAGTTAAACTAATGGCTAAACAAGTTTCCCCTGAAGCTAAGGTGAAGAAGTATTTTCCTGTGGCCCGATGCTCGATGTCATAATTGGTAGATGTTTGATTTCTTAGAACACTTAGGAATAAAGAGGGTAGGATACGATATGGAAGGGTAAGACTTTCTTTTGACATTTAAAACCTAGTTATCTTTTGATATATGTTCTTCCCAAGGAATATCCATAGGTGCACAAATGCACATGTTAACAAACACACTCACACACACAGTTCAGAGTTACTTTGCATCCACCATTAGCCTTGTGGTAAAAACTTGAGAGGAGGGTTTGTAATGAAGAAACAAAGAACAAAATATCAAATGGTTGCAGGCTCTTCAATCTTAAATATCCCCAATGCTTATAACACTATGAATATTTATTTTTCTCAATATAATGTTGTTTTGCATTTCTTTATTTTTAGTAACTAACTACCTTCATAGGTTTTAAAATTCTACGTATTCAAGCTCATATATAAAGTATCTGATCAATATTATAATAGAAATATTTACATTTCATAATAGGTGCCAGCAAGCCTTTGAGATCCAATCAAGCATAAGGACTTTATTATTTCCTAAGACTTCATGATAGTATAATACCTATGCTACACACTCAAGGATATTGTAATCTGTTTAAGAGTTTAAAACCTATTTTTTTATGTTCTGGTTCCCTATACAAGAGGTCAGATCTTTGACAATGTGGGCAGGAAGCTGAGATGGTTGACATGAAACCAGGAGTCAACCCTAGTCTTTTCCTTCCACATTGAACACAAACTCTTCCCCACACTTAGTTAATTTGAAGATTAAAATATGTGCTATATTTATTGGAAGAATCATCATATAAACCCACTCACTTCAAAGCCATGTTGTTTAGGGTTCACATATAAGTATCTTTGCTTATATCTTCCTATGAAACATGAAATGCTTGGCTCTACGTTGCCTAGGATGGGTTTTATACTGAAAGTCATTAAAAGGATTAGAAGACACTGTAGCATCCCCTGAAGACAGTTTCAATATCTAAAAGTCCACCAAGTGTCCAGTACACTCCTTAAGGACCCGGAGAGAGAGAGAGACCACTGGCTTCATCTTGTCCATATCATATGGACCCATCGTCTGCGGGCAATTAAATGCCGTATACGGTTCTGATTCCATCTCTCCAAGTATGTGATGAACCAAGAAAATGTCGAGATGGCACCTCTGAGATGAGGACAGTGTGATGCATGGGCCAGCATCTCCCCAATACTGCTTGCTGTACTTGCCTGTTGATGATTCACAGGACAAACTACATACAGTTCTTGAGGTTTGGAGTTCTGCCTTGTAACAGCTTGTTTATCTTTGCTTACTCCAGCATATACCAAGCTTATTTCATTCTAGAAGACCTATTTCCCAGAGACATTCATTAATGTGTTATATAGTTTTTAAGTAAAGTTTGAGAAATTCCATTTTAGATAGCCAGCATCCTATTGCCTAAGAGATAAAAGGCTGTAAAGAGAGCTTCAAAAACCCTGTTTGGGGAACAAATGAAATTAAGCCCTTACAAAATGTGTATAGGTTGAAGAATATAAATATATTTAGATGCCCAATCTCTTAAAGATCCTTTTCAGAATATTAGGAATTCACAGACCATATCCTGAATCTTTTGTGTTTGACATAATGATTAGGCAAAAGATACTTGACCCCTGGGGGTGGCACCAGCTAAACCATATGTTTCTGTGTGAACTGAAATAAGGGCATCTCTCCCCCTAGATGCATTGTAAATGCTTCATTCAAAATAACCCAAAACGTACTTAATGTTTTCAACGGTTATATAAACAGGAATCTACGGTAGAAAAGCATATACTATACTGTTTATATTAATTAACCTTTTGTAGATAGAATGAATTAAAAATTCTTTAAAAACTGTTGTCATGGATTCAAAGTACTTAAAACTTAAGTAATTTCTAGGATGATTCCTACAGGACAAAATCAACACAGTAATCCAAAGTGCATGCATGCTAAGTTGCTTCAGTTGTGTCTGACTCTGCAACCCTAGGGACTGTAGCCCACCAGACTCCTCTGCCTATGGGATTCTCCAGGCAAGAATATGGGAGTGGGTTGCTATGCCCTTCTCCAGGGGATCTTCTCAACCTAGGGCTCAAACCCATGTCTCATGGCTCCTGCACTGGCAGGCAATTTCTTTGCCACTAGTGCCCCCTGGGAAGCCCCGTTCAAAATAATAAGCATCAATAAAGATTTGAGGTCCCTTCTTTTTCAGATTTGTTCTGCATGTGACATGTAAGTTTCATTTAGTATTAGCTTAAATAGTTCTCGAAGAACATTTTCCCTTCCAACCATAAAGAATGTAAAGTGTATTAGTAGAGGGAGCGTGACAAGTGGAAGTCACTCTGTCATGTCCAACTCTTGGTGACCCCATGGACTGTGTGTAGCCTGCCAGGCTCCTCTGTCCATTAAATTCTGCAGGCCAGAATACTGGAATTGGTAGCCATTCCCTTCTTCAGGGAGTCTTCCTAACCCAGGGATCAAACCCAGGTCTCCTACATTGCAGGAAGCCCATAATTGATAATAAGAAATGCACGTGTTCTGGAAGCCAGAAAGAATATGTTAAGTTTCTGAGTTTTATTTATTTATTTATTGCATCAAAGAAAATGCTTATCGCAAAAAGAGGCTGAATTTTTATGATATAGCTCTGAATTTTTTTCATCTTTATCATGTATCAATTTTTTTCCAGGCAGACAAATTTCAGATGTTTTACATAAGATCAAACTACAAAACCAAATACAAGCATAATCCTATAAAATCCTTTAATTGTACTCAGATGATACATAATTTTGGAAGTTCTGTCAAAATCAACAGTTTCCCAGCGACCTTCACATATAAACTTTTGTCAGCATTGACAAAGGTTTGCCTTGATCTACAAGGTCACCTCTCTATATCAAAGTGAATTTTGATAAACAAACTTGCTGAGCAAATTTGATGCAAATCGTTTTCGGTCTTTTTATCGTCTCTTTTTGGAAGAATATTTTCAAAAGCAGTTTTTTTCTTCAATCATAGTTTGGAAGATATGAGAGCTTTTTAAGTGAAGCTTTCTCCTATACACAAATAGTAATTTCGGAGCAGGAAATTTACTAAAATCTGGCAGTTGATGTCAGTAGGCATACTAATAAGTAGGCACATACTTAAGGAAATATACCTATTGGAGGATTTTAAAACATCGTAGGTTAAATTATTTGATATTTTAAATTGTGATAGAGAATGAGTGCATAGTTTAATATCTTCTGGAAAATCAATCTTGATATTGCAGTTATGCTTGAAAAATATTACAGAAAATTTCAGATGCCTTTAATTTCATGGCAGTTCTTCAGCTCCACAAGGGAATACAGGGTACCATTTAAAATAATCTTTGGAAATCTTGTGATGGTATTTGAAAAATACTTAACTGCAAAATTATTTGCTATATTGATAGCTCAAAATAACAAATGAAACTTTCATTTTTATATACTTATTATTATGCCTACTGACATTGAATGTAGTCAAGAGGACCACGAGGGAATTTTAAAGCTGTCCACACAATTTTGCATGCCCTCCTGTTCTCCTATGGAAAAACAAAGTCAACTGAGATCTGCAGAAGTACTAAAAAGAAAGGAAAATAACATGGACATTGGGTGATGGGGAGAAACTAACTGGAACACAGTGAGAGATGCTGTATATTGAATATCTGAGGGAGGAAATATATTTTGGCATTCTTCTTTCATGGCATTTCTTTGTTTTAATTGTCCTAGACTGATGGGAGGACTGTTATTATTTCCTGTGACCAGATTGAAGCAGTAGAGAGATGGAAAGACTGTGCCACGTGCCCTTTAAAAACTCTCTGCCTTTATGGTGAAATTACTAAATAATACTTGTTAGTATACCGTATGACCGAAGGGGCCATACAACTGAGTTGTTAAATCATGCCATGTCCACCACATAAACACAATTCTCTTGACCTGTGAGTGTAAGTAACAGACAGTCCTTAGAGTAGCGAATTTGAGCTCTTGGGGCAAGTGAGTAGATTTTCCTGGTGAGAGTCTTCATTGCAAACCTTTAGTACTACTACAGGGGTCTGGTTCCATTCCTAGCTGGGGAACTAAGATTCTGCAAGCTGTGCAGTCAAAACAAAAAAAAAAAAAAAAAAAAAAGACTGTAGTTTGAAGGGAAGCAGCACCAGCAGTCTGATTTGAACAGCTCCATTCTGTTTGTTTTTACTGATCTGTTCTGTCAATTCCTTATAGGTTTACTAAGATGTTTTGTTGAAATCTGGGAAAGTTAGCAGAGTATTAGATTAATGCTTCCTACTTAATAGGCAATAAAATGATAAAGTTTCAAATTTCGATGGAAACCTGGAATACCTCATAAAGATGAAAGTTACTTGTCAAAGTGATCATTTGTAATTAGATCTCAGCGACAACTTCTGTCTCTTAGGGAAAAATAGCTACACGCATATGGAGTTTTAAAGTATGCTGTAACGTTTTGTTATTTGTAGAAATCTAATTCCCTGTGAGGATTAAATCAGATAATTTTTAGCATTTCAAATATTTTAAAGAGCATGCTCAATGGACATTGTAGATACTGTTAATTAGAAACTTTTCTTTAATGAGAAAAATAAGACTGTGTGTTTGGAAGAATGTATTAAAAGATTTATTTCATTTATTATTTTATTTGAGGTGAAAAAAATGTTTTTGAAAGTTCAAACCAACAACTGTATTAATAACTTTGCCTGTAATACATGCTTATCTATTTATGATACTAAATCATACTTGATTTTATTTAAGA
>SJYQ01004993.1:535996-554663 GCA_006410935.1 Redunca redunca
TTTTTTTTTTTTTAATCTGTTGTTACAGGGCTCCAGCCAAGAACTTAGACATGTAAAGGAAAAAGATACTTTTCCTCCCCAACATGATCCAAACTAAAGCTCTAAGAGAAAAAGAAACAGAGCCTCAATGGCAATATCAAATTGTCTATCATATGTGGAATTGAGTCCAAGAAGGAGAGGAAAGAATGAATGGGCACAAATAAATCTCTTAGAAAAATAATGACAGAAAAATATCTAAGTTGATGAAAAACAACTTCTGCAGAGCCAAAAAGAAAGTCACACACACCTCAGCATATCATAACTGAGTTGTTGAAAAACAAAATAAACTTTTAAACAAAGCCAGGCAAAAGAATGAAGGCTAAGCCTCACGGGAAAATGACAAGATAATGGATGATATTGTTAAAGTGTTAAAGGAAAAGTATCAATCTAGAATTCTGTCTCTACAAAGTGTTTTTCAAAAATAAAGGGAAATAAGTCATTTTCAAACAACTGAAGCTGAGAGAGCTCATCAGTAAGTATCCCTGAGTTTCGAGAAATGCTGAAGAAAGTTTTTCATGCTGAAGGGGAATGATATCAAATGGAAAGCTGGGTCTTCCAGAAGAAATAAAGAACACCAGAAATACTAAATAATACCCTTTGAAAGACTACTGTCTAAAGCAAAAACCTAACACATATATGCTGGGGTTTATAATATATGTGAAAGTAAAATACATGACAAAAATAGCACAAAGTAAGGAAGTAGGTCAGTGAAGCTGTATGATTTTTGAGATCCTTGTATTATACTTAAGCTAGTATAAAGTTAAATCAGGGTAAACAGTGATAAATTAAAAATATGTATTGTATGTTTAACCCTGATTGTTCAGTCGCTCAGTAGTGTACAACTCTTTGGGACCTGAACTGCAGGACACTAGGGTTCCCTGTCCTTCACTATCTCCTGGAGCTTGCTCAAACTCCTGTCCATTGAGTCAGTGATGCCATCCAACCATCTCACCCTCTGTCACTCCCTCTCATCCTACCCTGAATCTTTCCCAGCATTGGGGTCTTTTCCAATGAGTTAGCCCTTCACATCAGGTGGCCAAAGTATTGGAGCTTCAGCATCAGTCTTTCCAGTGAATATTCAGGGTTGATTTCCTTTAGGATTGACTGGCTTGATCTCCTTGCTGTCCAAAGGACTCTCAAAAGTCTTTGCCAGAATCACAAATTGAACGCATCAATTGTTTGGTGCTTGGTCTTCTTTATGGCTTTATAGTCCAACTCTCACATCCATACATGACTACTAGAAAAACCATAGCTTTAACTTTACAGACCTTTGTCGGGCAAGTGATGTCTCCGCTTTTTAATATGGCATTTAGGTTTGTCATAGCTTTCCTTCCAAAGAGCAAGTGTATTTTAATTTTGTGGCTGCAGTCATCATTCTCAGTGATTTTGGAGCCCAAGAAAATAAAATCCGTCACTGTTTCCACATATCCCTCATCTATTTGCATGAAGTAATGGGACTGGATGCCATGACCTTAGTTTTTTGAATGTTGAGTTTTAAGTCAGTTTTTTCACTCTCCTCTGTCACCCTCAAGGGGTTAAACCTTTAGTTCCTCTTCACTTTCAGTCATTAGAATGGTATCATCTGCATATCTGAGGTTATTGATATTTCTCCCAGAAATCTTGATTCCAGCTTGTGATTTATCCAGCCAGGCATTTTATATGAGGTACTCTGCATATAAGTTAAACAAGCAGGGTGACAATATACAGCCTTGTCATACTCCTTTCCCAATCTTGAACTAGGCCATTGTTCCATGTCCTATTCTAACTGTTGCTTCTTGGCCTGTGTACAGGTTTCTCAGGAGACAGGTAAGGTGGTCTGGTATTTCCACCTCTTGAAGAATTTTCCACAGTTTGTTGTGATCCACACAGTCAAAGGCTTTGGCGTAGTCTATAAAGCAGAAGTAGATTTTTTTTTTTGAACTCTCTTGCTTTTTCTATGATCCAACAGTTGTTAGCAATTTGATCTCTGGTTCCTCTGCCTTTTCTAAAACCAGCTTGAACATCTGGAAGTTCTCAGTTGTGAAATGTTGAAGCCTGGCTTGGAGAATTTTGAGCATTACTTTGCTAGTTTGTGAGATGAGTGCAATTGTGCAGTAGTTTGAGCATTCTTTGGCATTGCCTTTCTTTGGGATTGGAATAAAAACCTTTCCAGTCCTGTTGCCATTGCTGAGTTTTCCAAATTTGCTGGCATACTGAGTGCAGTACTTTCACAGCATTATCTTTTAGGATTTGAAATAGCTCAGCTGGAATTCCATCATCTCCACTAGCTTTGTTTGTAGTAATGCTTCCTAAGGCCCACTTGACTTCACATTCTAGGATGTCTGACTCTAGGTGAGTGATTACACCATCATGATTATCCGGGTCATTAAGATCTTTTTTGTATAGTTCTGTGTGTTCTTGGCACCTCTTCTTAATCTCTTCAGCTTCTGTTACATACTTACTTTTTCTGCCCTTTACTGTGCCCATCTTTGCCTGAAATGTTCCCTTGGTACTCTAATATTCTTGAAAAGATCTCTAGTCTTTCCCATCCTATTGTTTTCCTCTATTTCTTTGCATTGTTCACTTAAGGTTTTCTTATTTCTCCTTGCTGTTCTCTGGAACTCTGCATTCAGTTGGGTACATTTTCCCCTTTCTCCTTTGCTTTTCACTTCTCTTCTTTTCTCAGCTATTTGTAAAGCCTCCTCAGGCAACCACTTTGTCTTCTTGCATTTCTTTTTCTTGGACCTTCCTGGTGGCTCAGATGGTAATCCCCAGAGCAACCATTAAATAAAATCATACAAAGAGGGATAGCTGAAGAGTCAATACAGAATATAGAATACTAATTCCAAGTGGCGAAATGTGAAAAAATAACCTAAAATAAGAAGAACAAGGGTTAGATGGGACAATAGAAAGCAAGTGTCTTGAACAGATATTTTAAGAAAGAAGCTATTTGGTTAGGAATAAAACACATGAAAAGGTGCTCAACATCAGTCGTCATCAGAGAAATACAAAACTGCACCAAGATACCACTATACGCCCAGCAGTGGGGCCATAGTTAGAACTACTGACAGTGCTAAATGTGGTCAAGAATATAGAGCTAGAACTCTCAAATATTACTGGCAGAATGTAAATGTATAGGTACCCTTGTTATTTATTTTTTGGGGGCCATGCCACCTGGCTTGTGGGAATCTCAGTTCCCCAACCAGGGACTGAACCCAGGCCTCAGCAGTAAAAATCTGGAATCTTAACCACTGGGTGACCAGGGAGCTCCCTGGGTACACCTTGTTTTATTGTGCTTTAATTTTTTTTTTTTTTTCACTTTTTGGCTGCATTGCATGGTGTGATATGTGGGATCCTAGCTCCCCAGCTGAGTCCCCTGCAGTGGAAGCCAGAGTCTTAACCTCTGGACTTCCAGGCAAGTCCCTGTGATCAATGACCTTTGATGTTATTATTATAATTGTTTTGAGGCCTAGTGAACCAGATTCACATAGGACTGCAAATTTAATGTGTGTGTATTCTGGCTGCTTCCCTGTGGACTGTCCTATGTCTCTCCCTCTCCTCGGGCCTCCCTGTTCCCTGGGATGCAATATTGAAATTAGGCCAATTATTAATGATAACCCTACAATGACCTCTAAGTGCTCAAGTGAAAGGAAGAGTCACATGTCCCTCAATTTAAATACAAGACTAGAAATGATTAAACTTAGTGAGAAAGGCATGTGGAAAGCTGAGACAGGCTGAAAAGTAGGCCTCTGGCACTGAACAGTTAGCCAAGTTGTGAATGCAGAAGGAAATTAAAAGTGTGACTCATGAACACATGAGTAATGAGAAAGTGAAGCAGCCCTACTGCTGACATGGAGAATGTCTCAGTGGTCTGGAGAAAAGACCAAATGAGCCACAGCAGTCCTTTAAGCCAAAACGTGAAAGTTGTTCAGTTGTAAACTTTGTGACTGCACGGACTATGGCCTGCCAGGCCCCTCTGTCCATGGAATTCTCCAGGCAAGAATACTGGAGTGGGGTCTTCCCAACCCAGGGATTGACCCTGAGTCTCTTGCGTTGCAGGCAGATTCTTTACCATCTGAGCCACCAGGGAAGCCCTCCCTTAAGCCAAAGCCCAATCCTAATCAAAGCCCCAGCTCTCTTCACTTCTGTGAAGGCTGAGGGAGGTGAGGAAGCTGCAGAACAGTGTGAAGCCGGCAGAGGTTGGTTCATGAGGTTTAAGGAATGACGGTCTCTCCACAACAAAGAACTGTAAGGCGAAGCAGCAAGTGCTGATGTAGAAGCTGTTAGCAAGTTAGCCAGGAGATCCAGCAAGGATCCTGAATGGAGGTGGCTATATTAAACACAGTCCCTGCTGGGACTTGCCAGGTGGCGCTAGTGGTAAAAAGTCTGTCTGCCAATGCAGGAGACCTGGGGGAAGATCCCCTGGAAGGAAATGAAGCGACGTAGCACAGCACACTAAACAATGGATTTTCAATGTAGAGAAAACAAATTTTTAAAAATATATATTCTTCTTTTTTATTGTTTGCAGGGTCTTAGCTCCCCGATGAGGGATTGAACCTGCACCCTTGGCAGTGAAAATGCCCAGTATTAACCACTGGACTGTCAGGGAACACCTTTATAATGGAAGAAGGTGCCATACAGGACTTTCAGAGCTAGAGACGAGAAGTCAATGCCTCAGAGGACAGGCAGACTTTCTTGTTAGGGGCTAAAGCAGCTGGTGACTTCAAGATGAAACTGAAGTTCTTTTACTGTTTCCAAAACTCTGAGGCCCTTCAGAATTATGATAAATCTATTCTGTCCATGCTTTATAAATGGAATGACAAAGTCTGGATGATAGCACAGTACCTTACAACATGGTTTGCTGAGTATTTTAATCCCACTGCTGAAAACTACTGCCCAGAAAAAAAGATTCCTTTCAAAATATTGGCTTCCCTGGTGGCTCAGAAGTTAAAGCGTCTGCCTGTAATGCGGGAGGCCTGGGTTCAGTCCCTGGGTCAGGAAGATCCCCTGGAATACTGCTCACTGACAATACACCTGGTCACCCAGGAGCACTGATGAAGATGTATAATGAAATTTGTGTTTTCATGCCTGCTAACGCAGCAGCCTTTTTTTTTTGGAAAAAATTATTTACTTATTTTTGATTGCACTGGGTTTTCATTGCCACGTGTGGGCTTTCTCTAGTTGCACACGGGCTTCTCACTGCAATGGCTTCTCTTGTTGTGGAGACAGGCTCTAGGAGCACAGGCTTCATCAGTAAAGATGCACGAGTTTAGTTGCTCTGAAGCATGTGGGATCTTCCCGGACCAGGGATCAAACCCATGTCCCCTGCATTGGCAGTCAGATTCTTATCCATTGTACCACCAGGGAAGTCCCACAGCATCCATTCTGCAACATATGGATTGAGGAGTAATTTCGATTTTTGAGTTTTATTGTTTAAGAAATACATTTCATATGTTATAGCTGCCATAGGTTGTGATTCCTCTGATGGAGCTGGGTAACGTACAGTTGACCCTTGAACAATACAGGGACTGGGGGTTCCAACTCTCCTCACAGTTGAAAATCTGTGTAGTGCTATATCAGTACTTCAGTGGAGGAAGTAACTGTAGATGTGGCGGAAATAGCAAGAGAACTAGAAGTGGAACCTCAGACTTGCCTGGTGGTCCTGTGGTTAAGGATCCGCCTGTCAATGTAGGGACACAGGTTCGATCCCTGGTCTGGGAAGATCTCACATGTCACAGAGCAACTAAGCCTTCGTGCCACAGCTACTGAAACCCATGCTCTAGAGCCCATGTTCTGCAACGAGAAGCCACCATAATAAGAAGCCCCCACACTGCAATTAGAGGGTAGCCTCTGTTTGTCACAGCTCGAGAAAAGCCCGTGTGTGCATGCTAAGTCGCTTCAGTTGTGTCTGACTCTTTGCGACTACATGGACTGTAGCTCTCCAAGCTCCTCTGTCCATGGGATTCTCCAGGCAAGAATACTGGAGTGGGTTGCCATGTCCTCCTCCAGGGGAGTCTTCCCAACCCAGGGATCGAACCTGCATTTCCTGCAACTCCTGCACTGAAGGTGGATTTTTTTACTGCTGAGCCATTGGGGGAGTCTAGAGGAAAACCCAGGCAGCAACAAAGACCCAGCACAGCCAAAAATAAAAATAAATAAATAAAATTATTTTTTAAAAAAAGTGGAGCCTGAAGATGTGACTGAGTGGCTGCCGTCTCATGATAACACTTTAACAGATGGGGAGTTGCTTCTTATGGATGAGCAAAAGAAAGTGGTTTCTTGAGATGGAAACTACTCCTGGTGAAGATGCTGTGGAGGTTGTTGAAATTGCAACAAAGGATTTAGAATATGACAGAAACTTAGTTGATAAAGCAGTAGCGCAGTCTGGGAGGACTGACTCCAATGTTGGAAGGTCTACCACTGATAAAATGCTGTCATACCACATCACATGCTACAAGAAATCATTCGTGAAAGGGAGAGTCCGTTGATGTGGCACACTTCATTGTTGTCTTATTTTAAGAAATTGCACAACCACCCCAAACCTTCAGCAACAACCACCAGCCATCAACACAGAGGCAAGACCCTCTATCAGGATAAAGATTACAACTCACTGATAATGGTCATCATAACTTCTATATGCACTGGGAAACCAAAAAAATTCACATCACTTACTTTATTGTGATATCTGCTTTATCACAGCTATCTGGAACCAAACCTGCAATATCTCCAAGGTGTGCCTATATAGCCATTTTGGAAAGCGCTTGACTGTTTGTTATAAAGTTAAATGTATACCTACAATGAAGGTTTATAATAAGGTGAAGTTAAAGATATACATATCTGGTGCCTCATCATTTTCACTCCTAAATATTTACTCAGGAGGAAACAATATATCCACAAAAAAATTCTTGTACAAAAATGCTTGCAGCAGCTTTGTTCATAATAGCCAAAAACTGGAAACCACTCAAATGTCCATCAAGAGGAGAATGGATGAATCAACTGTGGTATAATGCAATGGAATGCTCCTCAGCAGTAAAAGGGAACAAACAACTTGAATACTCAACAACATGGATGACTTAAAAATAGTATATCCAGTGATAGAAGGCAGAATGAACAAGCAAAACCAATCATTTTTAAATACAAATTGGAACAGTGGTTGCCTCTGGGGTTGGGAAGGGATTGAGTGGAAGGAACCTCAAGGGAATTTCTGGGGTGATGGAAATAGTCTAAATCTTGATTGCAGTGGTGGTTACAGATTGAGCAATTGTCAAAACTCATAAAACTGCACATTATGATTTGTGCATTTTATTGAATGTAAATTATACATTGACTTTTAAAATGTACAAGCAAATTAAAGTTAAATTTTAGTTTTTAAAGACATATTGGTGTTAAAGTTGTTATTTAATTTGAAACAAAGCACTATATTATATAACTACAAGGATATATTGTACAACACAAGAAATATAGCCAGTGTTTAGTCTTACCTATAAATGGAGTATAACCTTTAAAAATTGTGAGTCACTATATTATATACCTGTAACTTATATTGTACATCAGTTATACTTCAATTAGAAAGTAAATACATGAACTTAAAAAAATTATAGGGTGGACTTTGACAAGACAATACACACACAATTTTTTACATCCAATTGATTTCAATTTTCTGTTTCAATGGTATGGTGGTGGTTTAGTCCCTGAGTTGTGTCTGACTCTTGCAACACCATGGACTGTAGCCTTCCAGGCTCCTCTGTCCATGGGATTCTCTAGGCAAGAATACTTCTCCAGTTCAACGGTATAAATCTTGAAAATCTTCACTTTCAAAGATAAATATCTAAGCTTCCAGGGCTTGCTTTACTAGAAGAAGATAGGCTTTTCTCAAAGAATACCAGCATTCTTCAAGGCTCTTTTAGTTAAATTCTACTTGTCATAAGTATATTTTTTCTAAGAAAAATGAGTTCTTTAGCTAGATCACAATTCAGAAACACACTATCTCAGAAAGAAAAGACTGTGGATTCATGGTTCAACTTTGATGCCCTAAAGATCGAAATTTTCCCTGGTTGCTCAGCGCCAGGATCAGTGCTGAGAATCAGCATTGCAATACAGGAGACACAGGTTCAATCCCTGGGTCAGGAAGATACTCTGGAGAAGGAATGGCAACCCACTCCAGTATTCCTGTCTGGTAAATCTCCTCTGGATGGAGGAGACTGGCAGGCTATAGTCCATGGAGTAGCAAGAATTAGACAAGACTTAGTGACTAAACAACAGCAACAATTGAAACAATTTTTGAAAGAGTTATGAACTGTTGCTAGGTATTGGCAAATTTTTCTATGCAAAGAAATCAATATTTTGTGTCTGGTCTCTATCCTAAGAGAGCACTTTTCCAGCCCAGATGATTTGCAAAGGTGTTGTTGGCACTATATTCTCCTTCCATATTGTCAGTTTGTGGATTTTTAGGAGCATCATAAATGATGACTTTGGGACCTCAGAGAAGTCTCTTTCATATGGTTAAATATATCTAAGTAAGCCAATTCAAGGATAAAATTTTTTTTTATTCAAAATATTGCCAGAAGTGCCTTTCTTTTTCTTTCAGAAGACAGAAAGACTTCTGCTGTTTGTTTGAATAAAGCACTTGTCCTTTGAAAGCCAGTGAGGAGCACTTTCTGGACTCTGTTCCCATTTCCTGACAAGCTTTCTGCAAATGGAGTGATTGAAGGACCTGATTCTTCAGAAGTTGCTGGCTTTATGAATGTTGACAAAACATCTTTCAGAGACATTGGAAAAGTCTTTACTGCCTGTGCATTGAGAGATGACGACATGGAGAGTTTCATCACTAAGTCCAAATGAAATCAGCTTTGCAGGAGGTCCATCTGGGCAGAGAATGAAGCTTTTCTTCCCAGGCAAAGTTCTATTTGGCAAAGACCCTTTTTTACTGCTTCCAAAATGTCCACTGTCTTTATAGTTTGCAAAAGCCATTCAGAAAGTAAGGATTCTTTGGTACTGGCAGCATGCCAACAGTGAGGCAAACAAGAAGACCCCTCTGTTGGGACTGATGAGGCAGCTCTGTCCTCAAAGACCTGCTTCAAAATGTTGAAAGACATGTCATCTATTCTAGAACGTATCACACCACATGACAGGGTAACTGCTTCCTGCGTTTCCTTCTGATCCAATTCCCAAAACTGCCTGATAATTTCTGTGCACGTGCCATCGGAGTCTAATATGTCCCTCCGAAGGCGTGGGAGATTTTCCTTTGGGCCCCTGGTGAGCAATTTGGAGGATGCTCCAATAAAAGCTTACTGTGATGTAGCAAATCCAAGTGTTGGAAGTGCTCCAGCTTTTTTGAATTAAGTTTTCCTTACATAAACCCCACTCCCACCCCAACATCTTTTAATGATTTTCAGGACGGATAGATGTGCCATGCCCTTTCCATTTTGCTGATTCCATTCTTCCATTCACAAGAATTTTTCAGTACAGGAAACACTGTGGCTTTCGTATCCTGTCATGTTCATTACTAAAAGTGAAACTGTTATGACTGATTCATGTTGATGTATGGAAAAAGCAACGCAACAGTGTAAAGCAATTATCCTTCAGTTAAAAATAAGTAAATAAATAAAAAGTGAAACCAGATAATACATCCTCTGTATCGTAACGTGACATCTTACAGAGACCTTGCTGGTCTTCTGATATGTCAGCCTAGCCAAGCGAGAGTTCCCAGTTCTTTAGTTAAGCATAAACTGGATGTTGCAGAGAAGATGTTTGTAGATGGGCTGAAAGTCCATAGACAGCTGATTTTAAGTCAAGGAGATTATCCTAGCTATTCTGGGTGGGACTAATTTCAAACAGTTGAAAGGCTTTAAGAGCAGAGTGTTAGATTCCCCAAAGAAATTCTGTCCATGTACTTCCAGCCCTGTCCCTTCCCAATAGCCTGCCCTATGGATTTGGGACATGCCTACCCCCACAAGCCTGAAAGCCAGTTCCTTACACTTACAATGCAATAAATCTCTTGCTATATACAGCTGATTCTCATTATTATTTTTTGATTTTTGTATTTGCGAATTCAACCACTTGCTAAAATCTACTTGTAACCCCCAAATCCATGCATGGTGTTTTCAAGATCATACAAGATCACTCACATGCTCCTCCAGGACACGTGCAGAGAGGCAGAACTTGTGAGACGTCCAGCATGCATCTAGTGAAGTCGAATAAGGTGAACCTGTTTTGTGGTATTTTTTTGGGGGGGGGACCCTACCTTTTTTTCTTTTTGCTGTGTCACATGGCATATCAGCTTAGTTCCCTGACCAGGGATCAAACCTGAGCCTCCACAGTGGAAGTGTAGCATGTTAACCACTGGACCATGAGGGAAGCCCCGACTCTGCCTTTTGGGTTCAGCTCTCACACTGTAAGCAAGTGTCCTTATGACAATCCATTTAGTGCCATGGTTTTGCATTTTTGTCCTTCTTGTTGGTGACTTTGCCATTTGAAATGGTCCCCCACACAGTGCTGAAGTGGTGTATACAGTTCTAAGCTCTGCGCAGCGTGCCTTCAGGGGAAAATGTGTTACATGAGCTCCACTCAGGCCCGAGTCACGGCGCTGCTGGCTCTGAATCCAATGTTAATGAATCAACATTTACGTGAAAGTAGACATATGTACATGTGTCTTTAAACAGAAACTCATGTAGGCAAGGTTATGTATTGACTGGTTGATGACATCTTCCCCAGGAGCAATGCTTTCGCGTTCACTAACCCAGTGTGTGCACCGATTTTATAGAACATAACTGCTGCAAAGATGAAGCATTAACTGTATCTTCTGTGACAGTTTCTCTGCTCAAACCCTGACTGATAGTGACAGTCACAGAACTGCCACGATTACTGTGGTTTGTTGCCTATGTTTGCAATCAAAGGAAACTTAAAAGTCAGGGAAGGTGAAGTTGCAAGTTTTATTCCCATCCAAGTTTATGGCTCCCCTGAATTCGTGGCCCCCAGGTTAAGACACATCTAAATAGAGGGTCATGGAGAAGGATCACATCAATCCTGGCAGTCAGGTGGTGTGGGCTGGAGGTGGGGAGGTTCCCACAGACTCTGCAGAAGCCAGTGAGGCAGAGAAGGCCCAGTCGGGCTACTTTAGCCCTCCCTAGCATGTTGCCTGAGGTTATTCTTGCTTCATATATATATAAACCAGTCAACCCTAAAGGAAATCAGTCCTGAATATTCGTTGGAAGGACTAAAGCTGAAGCTGAGACTCCAATACTTTGGCTACTTGATGCGAAGAACTAACTCATTGGAAAAGACCCTGATGCTGGGAAAGATTGAAGGCAGGAGGAGAAGGGGACGACAGAGGATGAGATGGTTGGATGGCATCATTGACTCAATGGACATGAGTTTGAGCAAGCTCTGGGAGTTGGTGATGGACAGGTGTGCTGCAGTTCATGGGGTCACAAAGAGTTGGACGTGACTGAGCAACTGAACTGAACTTTTAAAAAAATTTATTTGGTTGCGCTGGATTTTAGTTGGGGCACACAATATCTTCAGTTGTGGCATGGGAACTCTTAGTTCGGCGTGTGGGATCTATGTTCCCTGACCAGGGATTGAATCCAGGCCCGTCAAATTGGGAGCACAAAGTGTTAGCCCCTGGACCACCAGGGAAGTCTCTCCTGTGGATATTCTTCAAAGGATGGCCGGGTGACCCCATCTGGAAGAGCAGTGTTTGCCTCCAGTGCTGAGGAGCTGCCCTCAAGGAGGGGAGTTTGGCTGGTGTAGCCCTGGGGTCCCTCCCTGGTGGAGTCTCAGAAGATACAACTGGGTGGTGGGTGAGCCTTGATTGTTTTCAACTGGAAGTAATCCTCATGATCAAGAGACATTTTAAGGTGGCAGATTTTGTCCCCTCTGGTTCCACCTTTAAAACTTTTGGTACAAAGTTTCAAGGTCCAGAAGCAGCACTGGTAGATAATTGATCTCAGGGAGCCAGTCTGTCGGCCAAGGAAAACAAAGGTTCATGGTTGGAACACATGATAAGCCCAGATTCTTAGTCCTGAGCGCTGCCATTGGGGAAGATTTCTAAATGTCAGGGTCAAAGCATCTAGAGCAGTCAGAACTGTCTCTGATGAGTTCAGCCATGAGGATGAGGTTGGTTTAAAGAGGGGCAATTGTGTGATCTCTCTCCGGAGTGTGTTAGGTGTTCAACTTACCTTTCCAGGGCTTCAGGAAAAGGGCAGCTTTGATTTATTTATGTATGAATTTATTTAGCTGCACTGGGTCTTAGTTGAGGCTCTCAGGGTCTTTAGTTGCAGCATGTGGGATCTTTTATTTTTAATGTTTAATGTTTATTTATTTGGCTGCTCTCAGCCTCAGTTGAGGTATGCAGGATCTAGTTCCCTGACCAGGGATCGAACCCGGGCCCCCTGCATTGGCAGTACGGAGTCTTAGCCACTGGACCACCAGGGCAGTCCCACCGTTTTGGTTTTTGATGACGCCAAGTCAAAAGTGGGAGAGAAGTTGGAAACAAGAGTTGGAAGAGTGGTAGCCAAATTTTGGAGAAAGCTAGAAGAATTTTAGGATATTGTCTAGTTTATAGGGGTCACTTAGGGGCTGGACACCATCTGTCTTTTTTTATTTTATGTTTGGCTTCCCTGCAAGGCTTGTGGGACCTCAGTCTCTCAAGGTATCGAACCCTTGGCTCCTGCAATGGAAATGCAGAGTCCTAATCACTAGACCACCAGAGAAGTCCTGGGCACTATTTGTCTTCACTCATCTATTGTTCTACCTATGATTTTAAACCTCCTTCTGTGTGGACAAACTCACTTTTTGTCTTTTTGTGAAATTAACCAGTAAACCCTGGTTCATCAGACCAAGGGGATCCTTTGGCCACCTGTGCACACAGGCCCTCTCTGCCATCCTGGAAGGTGAGGAGGACCTGCTTGGCCAGGCTCATTACAAAGAGGGGCTGGTAATCCATCCTGTGCAGGCCTCTGTGCCCTTCAGCTTCAGGTGCTGGGAACATGAGGACTTGCTTTTGGCATTCTTGGGCCATGAAGCTGGACCTTGGTCCTTCTTGGCTGGGCTCGAATTTACCTCCAATTGTTGATGCTTCCTTAAGCACAGCTCTGTGGACCCAGGGTATCACTCTCTATTTAGGTCTTATTGTACCCATTTTGGGAGAAGGCAATGGCACCCCACTCCAGTACTTTTGCCTGGAAAATCCCATGGGTGGAGGAGCCTGGTAGACTGCAGTCCATGGAGTCACTAAGAGTCAGATACGACTGAGCGACTTCACTTTCTCTTTTCACCTTCAAGCATTGGAGAAGGAAATGGCAACCCACTCCAGTGTTCTTGCCTGGAGAATCCCAGGGATGGGGGAGCCTGGTGGGCTGCCATCTATGGGGTCGCACAGAGTCGGACACAACTGAAGCGACTTAGCAGCAGCAGCAGTAGTACCCATTTTGTGAACAAGAACTGAGCTTTGCAGAGTAACTAGCTGACCGAGCTGACCCCACCTGACCTCACCCTCTGTCAGATCGCAGCTTTGGCAGAACCTTTACCTCAACATCTGCTCTGTTGGGTAAGGATGTGGCTCTGCTTTGGGCCCCAGGTCAGTGGCGTTCCATCCCTGAATGACCCGTCCTCACCCCCCAGCATGAGGTTGGGGGTATGCACATTTTCCCTAAAGCCCTCGGTGCCCACCTCAGGCTCCTACCTGGGGAAGAGCTGTCACCCAGTTGGGAGCACTTTTGCTCTTCCCCTGCAGGAGACTGCCTCTCACACTCTTCCCAGTGTCACAGCTATGCACATCCCATGACACGCGGCTCAGGAGTGAATGGAAGAAGGCTTCAGAAAATACCTCACTCCAGGTGGACCTATTGTCTTCAAAGGGCTCGTCTGTGACCTGAGCTCTTTCCTGGAGGCTGTTGGGGCTTTGTTAGCATCTAGACAGCTGTCCGTGAGCCTGGGAGAAGTCTCAGAAGGATCTGGGTGAGCTTCAGGTCTTGGCACCTGCAGTGTTGCTTTGACAATCCACGGATCCTCTCCAGAAATACCCACAGAGTCATACACATAGAGTCTTTAAAAATTTTTTTTTATTTTATATTGGATTTTTTTTGGTGTTGTTGATTAACAATGTATTCATTTCAGGTGTAGAGCGAAGTGATTCCATTATATGTACACAAGCATCTATTCTTTTTCAAATTCTGTCCCATTTAGGTTATTACAGAATGTTGAGCAGAGTTCCCTGTGCAATACAGAAGGTCCATACACATAGAATCCTGCGGGCAACTTCAAAGGGCTCAGGAACCCCCGCACCGCCCCCCGCCCCACCCCGAGTCTTTCAGTCTCATCTCCTATTTCAGGCATCACTTGGTCAGGCAAAGTGAGGACAAAAAGTAAAAGGTATTGCAATTGCTCTAAGACATCAGGATTGTGAATCTAGGGGCAGAGTCCTGGCCATGGGGAAGGTCAGATAGCATGTTGCCCACTTGCAGTGGTCCCATTGGGATAAGGTAGGAATGGAACTGTCCTGCCTGGGAGTTAGCCAAGGTTCAAGGTTAAAGGCAGAGCCCTCCAGACCATCACATGTGCCTGAGACGTCTCACACCAGCTGCGTCAAGTTCAGCCAACTGTACTATTTGAGGGAACAATCCCCCACCCCAAGACTGCCCTTACTGCAGGTGCCAGCTGCAGGTTCAGGGGCCCTGGGACCACCTTTACTTTAGATCAGCTGGCTACAAATTTCAGGGTCCTCACAACCACTCTCAGGTCTGATGATTTGCTAAAAGGACTCATAGAACTCGCTGAAAACTACCATACTCAACAGCCACATTTATTACAGGGAAGGATACAAATTAGAATCAGGAGTAGAACGGTGGCATCCAGGGATGTCCGAGTGTGGAGCTTTGCCCTTCCTTTCCCTGTGGAGACATGAGTGGCATCGCACCTCCCAGCCACGATGTATGACAAAATGCACAGAGAATTGCCAACCTGGAAAGCTCACTAAGCCTCCGTGACCAGCACTCAGAGGGGAGTCTCACTACGGAGGCATGAATCAGGGGCCTCTTGGTTAGATGCTATCACCAGCCCAACCTCCTTCCCTGGAGGATTAGCTGACATCACACAATAAGTCACTTTGTTAGAATAAAGTATATACTGTGGTCCAGAGTCCCACCATGAATAACAGATAATCTCATGTCACTTAGGAGATTCCAAGAGCTTGGAGTCCCAACCCCCCCCTCTGCCCCCGATCCAGGACAAAGGGACCCAGGCCAGATCTTTCTCACGGGGAGGCCAAATTTCTTAATACATAGCTCCTGACCTCGGTCTTCTGCACCTCAGTTGGGTGTTCACCTCAATTCTTTTTTTTAAACGTTAGTCACTCAGTCATATATGACTCTTTGCAACATCATGGCCTGTGGCCCACCAGGTTCCTCTGTCCACAGAATTCTTCAAGCAAGAATACTGGAGTGGGTTGCCATTTCCTACTCCAGGGGATCTTCCTGACCCAGGGATTGAACCTGGGTCTCCTGCATTGTGGGCAGATTCTTTACCGCCTGAGCCACCCGGAGTGGTTTAATTCTTATTATTTTAAATTTGTGTATTCGGTTTTGGCTGGGCTGGGTCTTCATCGCTGTGTGGGCTTTTCTCTGCTTGCAGAGAGCTGGGGCTGCACTTCGTTGCGATGGCTTCTCTTGTGGAGCGTGGGCTTAGGGCATGCGGGCTTCAGTGTTGTGGTACACAGGCTCAATTGCTCCACAGCGTTTGGGATCTTCCCAGGCCAGGGATGGAACCCGTGTCTCTTGCATCGGCAGGCCGATTCTTATCAGCTGAGCCTCAAGGGAAGTCCCTCGCCTCAATTCTCATTGTACATTCTGCTTGGTAAGTGACCCCATAAGTCTCCTCCAGGCTGTGAGCTTGCAGTGGGGGAAGTGCTGGAGCAGGTGGCTGAACTCAGGGTCTGGTCCACTGATGGGAAGTGACATTTGCTTCTCTCCCAGTAACTACCAGTTTCTTCCCCTGCATCCCTGCTGGTTCATCTGTGGAGAGAACCAGAGTCCTGACTGGTCACTGTGGAAGGGTGACAGGTGGCCACTTTTACAACCCCTGCTCTTAGCCTTCCCCCTGTGGGCACTCTGTGGACGTGCTTACGCTGATCCACGTCCTGTCCAGCCTGAGTCCTGCTCCATGTTGACTGAGCTTGCGGTGCTTAGAATTGGGAGGCCAGAGCAGAGGACTGAGCACGGCCCAGTTTCCCATCATCCGAACCAGAGGCTGATGGGGATGGAAGCAGAGTCAGTGGACTGAGGAGTTCACCAGAGACGGGAATGAGAGACAGGAAGTAGATGATGCTCTCAGAGGCTTGGGGCCCGAAGGCCAGAGTAAAGACAGCAGTGGCTGCAGAGGACCACAGAGCTGAAGGAGGCTTTTTGCTGTATTTGTTTTTAATTGTGAGAGACTTGAGTCCATTTAAACGAACATCGAGAAGGGGTAGGGAAACGATAGATGTTGAGCACAGAAGAGAGAGATTTGGGGGCTTGGGAAGCTGGGCTCTCAGACTTGGACGGAGTGGCTACCTGAGAGAGGAGGGAGGGTGGGCCTTCCATTTCATTTTATGTATTGTTTTATTTTGCTGCACTTTGAGGCATGCAGGATTGTAGTTCCCCGAACAGGGATCCCACCCACGCTCCCTGCGATGGAAGCACAGAGTCTTAACCACTGGACCACCAGAGAAGACCCAGGGGTCTTCCATTTTGAGCAGAAGGTGATCCCCCATGAATCCTTCCATACCCTTGTGAACTGAAAGGCAAGGTCATCTGATAAGAAGTGGGTAGATGTCAGGGTCAGAGGTTTGAGAAGATTGAAGAAGGTCTCAAATAGGCTAGTATATAGGAAGCGTGAAAATAGACCCAAATGCGCAGAAGAACTCAGTAGATAATAAATATAGCAGTTCAGATTGGGGGAAGAAAGAGGGGCTGGTTTTGGGACAGCTGGATAAACACCTACCGAAAGAGACATTGTTCCTAATGCCTTACATTAAAATAAGTTTCAAGTGCATCAAAGGTATCGATGTGAAAAGTAAAATATTAAGAAGTAGAAGAGGGAATTCCCTGGTGGTCCATTGGTAAGACTCTGAGCTTCTACTGCAGGGGGCATGGGTTTGATCCCTAGTCAGGGAGCTATCCTACATGCTGTGTGGTAAAAAAACACAATAAAGTTCTAAAACAAAACACAGGAAAATTTGTTTTATAACCTCAGAGTTGGAAAGGACTTTCTGAGAATGACATAGAGCCTAGAAGCCATAAAAGAAAAGGTGGTAATTTACATAAAAATATCACTGAGTTATAGAAAAATTATGAACAAACTTGAAAGATAAATGACAAATATTTGCACGGTATATTGGTAAATGTCTTTGATGAAGCCCTTCCACAAAACAATAAGAAAAAGACAAAGCCAACAGAAAAATGGACAGGTCCAGCAGTTAAGACCTCTATTCCACTGGAGGGGGTGCAGGATGGATTCCTGGTTGGGGAACTAAGATCTCACATGTCATTGGCATGGCCCCAAATAAAATACAATAAAAGATAAATTTTTTTAATTGCAAAAAATTTTTTTTGAGTGGACAAAGATTGTGAACAAACCTTTCTCAGAAAAGGAAACACAAATGACTCATAAACTCATGAAATAGCTGTTAACCTCACTCAGAGTAAGAGAAATGCAAGTTAAAACACCACCATGTGCCCTTTCCTACCTATTAGATGGTAGAGCTCACTGAGTTTGCCTCAGACTCTTGGGGCAAGTGTACGGAGACTGGGCTCCCTTGTGCGTTGATATAAGGCATGTAGGTTGGTAGATCCTGGGGAGAAAGTGAGTTGGTAACAGCTTTCTCTTATGGGCTGAGTTGTGGGCCCCCCCACAAATTCATGTTTGAAATCCTAACTCCAGTACTTCAGAACATGAAGAGAGGGTCTTTAGGAAGGTAATAACATTAAAATGAGGTCATTAGGGTGGACTCTATCCACTACGACTGGTGTCCTCATAAGAAGGGGAAATGTGGACACGCACACATACACGTGAAGACACAGGAAGAAGACGGTCATCTATGAAGCCTCAGAAGAAACCACCCCTGCAGACACTGTCTCAGACCCTGGGCCTACAGACTGTGAGGACACAAATTTCCGCTGCTGAAGCCATTTGGTCTGTGGTATTTTGTTATGGCAGCACTAGCTGAATAATACACCACTAAAATTTAAACTGATGTGGAAATTTTACTCATAGGAACTTATGCTCCAGTTAGAGCGGCCCATGGGTTCATGAGCACGCACAAGGATATGCAAGCAACCCTGTTTGTATCATTCAAGGTTTCAGGAAGACAGAAGTCACTCTAGGTGTTTCGAGTAGAGAGAGGTTAATACAGGGAAGTGGAGACTTGCAGCAGCACTGGAGGGGCTGGGGAGGAAAGGACAGAAAGACAATGGGACTGAGGGGGTGGCAGGGAGGTGCCACCCGTGATCCCAGGTGCCAGCAGGACCAAAGCAGGGGTTCCCCAGGAGGACACTGGGAGCCTCTGGAAGCTGGCGCCAAGGATCCCAGTTGCGCATAGCACTGAAGTGAGGGTCTTGCAAGGGGGACCCCAGAGGTCAAGAAAGACCCCAGCAATGATTTTTGCTGCTTACCC
>SJYQ01004993.1:554903-590719 GCA_006410935.1 Redunca redunca
AGGGGCCTGGGGTTCGATCCCTGGTCAGGGAACTAGATCCCATGCCACAATGAAGGGTTTTCATCCTGCCCCTATGATCGAAGATCCCGAGTGCAGCAACCAAGACCTCGTGCAGTCAAATAAATAAATACTTTAAAAAATTTAAAAAGCAAATGACCAAAGAGAAACAAAGAAAACTTCCCAACAAGACAGAGGGGAACCTGAAAGCCCCAGCCAGCCCCTGATGAATGTACCCCTCTGCGTGGTTATGTGGCTTTTCTTGCCCAGGGACCGTCAGCAGCAGCGGTGGCCAGAGAGGATGCCCAGGGAATCTGAGGAAGCCAGGACATGTCTCAAGCACAGAGCCTGGGCCAGAGACAAGGCTGGCTCTGTCCACCTGGATGTCAGCATTTGCCAATCCAGCCCCCAGGGAAGCTCTGTCTGAAGCGAGTAGTTCCAGGCTGGAGCTTGGGGTCGCTCTAGGCTGCAAGTTTGCCTGCAACCCCAGCGAGCTGAGGTGTGTCTGGCCCTCTGCTGGCCCAGGAACGTGGTGCAGACTTGACGTGCAGCCATTGTTTGACAGGGCGGCTGCTGGTCTTTGGGGCAGGAGTGCCTGGCCGGCGGCAGGGGTGTTGAGTCCAGGGCCTGCCCTCTCCACCCCAGGCCCTCAGTCTGAATGTCCTTCTACAGGTTCAGACTCTTGGCTTGCCTTTTCCTGGGTTTTTTTCTTTCTTTTTTTTTTTTTTTCATTTAAAAAAACATGTCTAGAAATGGTTTTGCTGTCTCGGGTTTAGACATACCTGTCTAGCACACCTATAGTTCTGAGTTTTTCTTTTCTTGTTATTATTGGGTCACACCGTGCAGCTTATGGGATTCCAGTTCCCCCACTTGCAACTGAACTCCGACCATGGTGATGAAGGCCCTGAATCCTAACCTCTAGTCCACCTAGTAGCTCAGTCGGTAAAGAACCCGCCAGCAATGCAGGAAACCTGAGTTTGATTCCTGAGTTGGGAAGATCCCCTGGGGAAGTAAATGGCAACCCACTTTGGTATTCTTGCCTGGAAAACTCTATGGACAGAGGAGCCTGGAGGGGTATAGTCCGTGGGGTCGCAAGTGTTGGACATGACTTAGTGACTAAACCACTGCTACCAGACCGCCAAGGAACTCCCCTGAGTTTTTTCTTTTAAATTGGCTTATCTTTTTTCTTGGCTATCCAATTACTTTATTATTTCGCTTTTACATCTTCTTCTTTCCTTGAATCTTGCATGTCCTTTACTATTTTCAACACTTGTGTAGTTTGGTTATTATTTATCCTTTATTTTTCTGACCATCTGGTTTCCTGTGTTGAATTGCTCATCTGGGCCAAGAGTCGTGGGGTCGCTGTGTGGCTGGAAGGACTCCGAGTCTCCAGCCTGATATCAGGAAGGAGGGCCTGGCCTCACAGGCCTGGGGGCGGGAGGCACAGGCAGTTTCCCTTCCTACCCTACCCTTGACCTCTCTCACCTCTGAGTCCTCAGATTTTTCTGCCCCTCACCAGCGAGCCCTGACTACATACACATCACTTCCCTCTCCAGTGCCCACAGGCTTCAGCAGCACAAATGACTGAAAGGTGAACACTCGTCTATCTAGCATCTTGCTTTGTAACTTTCTCTGTTGCTTTATGCAGAAAATAATGACTTGTTCAGGACGGTTCCCACTGCTTTTGTGACATCATTATTATCTTTTACTTTTTGTCCTTTAATCCTCTGAACTTTATTATATGTTCTTTTTGTTATCTTCCAAATTATTATGTGTCCTCGAGCCATTTATTAAAAGAACAATTCGTCCTCGATAAAACCTCCGCTTTGTTATATATGACAATCTTGACTGTCCCAGGGTCAACTTCTGAGCTATTAAGTATCATTAATCTGCCCAATGTATTTCTGTACCAGACGATATTAACTGCTGTAGCAGCTAATCTGTAATGGGTTTTCAGTCTGGTAAAGCTAGTTTCTTTTCTTTCAAATGTTCTTAACTAGTCTCGATTACTCTTTCAGATGACTTTTAAAAGCTTTGTCAAATTAAAAAAAAAAGGAAAAAAGAATTTTGGATGGAGTTGTATAAAATGTTAAACATTAGGGAATTCTCTGGTGATCCAGGAGTTAGGACTCTGTACTTTCACTGCCGAGGGCATAGGTTCAATCCCTGAAAGGAGAACTAAGATCCCACATGTTATGCAGTAAAAAAAAAAAATGTTACACTTTAATATTTAGACTTCCATTTTGAAAGACATGCTGTTTAAATATTCTGTACCACAAAGAAAACATTTTTGTGTTTCTTCATATACCTCTCATATTTATCAGGATATTCGTCACAGTTTTTGTGGTTGTCTTTCTATATACTACCAACAATCAGAAATTAAAATTTTAAAAGCCTTGTCAAAAAAACACCATCCCATTTACAATAGCATCAAAGATTTTAAAATGCTTAAATATTAATTTGACAAAAGATTTGTAAGACCTGTACTAAAAAAATTGCTGAGAGAACTTAAATAGATATATGCACTCACATACATTTATATAGCATTCATAGATGGATCAGATGGCTCAATATTATTAAGATGTTAATTCTCTCCCAAACTGACATACACATACAGTTAATCCCAATCAAAATCTCAGTAGGTTTATCCGTGGAAATTGATGAGCTGATTCTAATGTTTACATGGAAATTCAAATAACTCAGAAAAACCAAAGCAACTTTGGAAAAAAAGGAATGAAGTTCAAGGATTTATATTACCTGATATCATAAAACTACAGAAGTCAAGATAATATATACTGGTGTAAAGATACACAAATGCACCAAAAGAATAAAGTCCAAAAATAGACTCCCATATATATGGTCAATTAATTTTTCATAGAAAGCATTTGGTGGAGAAAGCATAATCTTTCAACAAACAGTACTGAGACAATTGACAGCCATGTGTAAAAACCCCAAAACTGAAAAATTAAAAATTCAACCTGGATCATGCCTTCTCAGGGGAGGTGGTATTGCCTATAGGAGGCAGAAATGGGTTCTTATAAGGGGAGTGAAAAAACTTACCTGTTAACAATGGCTTGTGGCCCTCCATAGCTCAATCCTACCTGAAAAAATCTTATTCCTTAGTATTTAATTTCCCTCACTAGGAAAAAATTAAATTTAAATTTAAATCATTGAAATTTCAGTTAATTGAAAAATTACACTTAGATTCATACCTCAAATCACTAAACAAACAAAAAAATCCTCAAAGTGGATCATTACACCTAAATAAAAACCTAGAACTAAAACTTATAGAAGGGACTTCCCTAATGGTCCAGTGTCTAAGACTCTGAGCTCCCAATGCAAGGGTCCTGGGTTTGATCCCTGGTCAGGGAACTAGATCCCATATGTCACATCTAAGACTTGATGCAGCCAAATAAATAAATAAATACTTTTAAAAAGTTAATGATGGGGGCTTCCCTGGTGGTCCAGTGGCTGAGACTCTGCACTCCCAATGCAGAGGGCCCAGGTTTGAGCCCTGCTCAGGGAACTAGATCCCACGTGCTGCAACTGAGACCTGGAATAGCCAAATAAATAAATAAACATTTAAAAATAAATAAATAAAAAATAAAAAGTTAATGATGAAAATTGTAATGCCATTATCATATCTTAAAATTTAAACATCAGTTCCTAAATAGCATAAAATATTTTGTCAGGGTTATTTTCCTGATTATCTTATTTTTTCATTTGATTTATTCAAATTTGTGTTCAAGGAAGAGCTACACATGGCTCTGAAGTCTCCCTTCAATTTATAAATTCTCTTTCCCTCTTTTCAGTTTTCTTGCATTGAAGGCACTGGGTAATTTGCCCTGCAAGGATTACATAGGATTACATAGTTTTGCTGAGAATATCCTTGTGGTGTTTGTCGTGTTCCTCTGTCCCCTAGTATTTCTAGAGAATTGATCAGATGGAGGCTCAGTTTTTTGGCAAGTATATGTCAGGGTTGTGCTGTAGGGTGGGTTTCTGGGACCCTAGACTCTGAGAGATTTGCCAGAGGAAGTTTTTACTGGGGAGGGCTCTTGGGATTGAGGCCTAGGGGAGTGGGGGAGGTGGAATGGGGCAGAAGGAGTAGTTGGCCTGCGAGGCGGTGGAAACCAAGGTCTCAGCTGACCACAGGGAGCTCTGGAGCTGGGACAGTCCTTCAGAATCGTTCTGGTTGGAAGCAAGGGGTGGGGCTCTTGTGGCCTCGAGTGGGTGTGTCTTTAGGACAGGAGAATAAACTGTGGTTAATTTAGCAGCAGCAGCAGCAACAACCCCTGGGGGGACCCCAAGTGTCAGCAACAAGCAAGAACACCACTCTGGCAGCTGGGGGAATGCCTGCCAAAGTCTTGGAGGTGGCAGCTGAGTGGTGTTCCGATCAATATTTCTTATGGCCTCACATGGGGAGCATGGGGGTGGGCGGGGTGGGAGACAGTCTCTGGCTGCCTCTCTTGTAATGTTACAATTGATCAGTGGGGTTCAATTCTTGCCAGCTTCATCTATTCATCACAAGCTTCCCATCAGCTTTTCCTCACTAGTTTAAGCAGCCAAAGTTAGATCTTTTATTTCGTGGAGCATTAGGAGATGGTGATATTCTAAGTCTAGCATTCTTGTCTCATTTAAAAGCTAGACGTCTTCTATAAATAACTTCCTCATAAACTGTTTGGTTATCTTGAGGTACAATTCATACAGAACAGGCAGAATAAACACTTGATTCCTTTCCTTGATTTTCCAATTAAAATACATCCATCTAGGGATGCTGAAGCTGGTGATCTACGAATCATACTTAGATTGGCAGCTTAGTATCACTAGAGATTTTGGTAGAACTTCAGACTCTCAGGTTTATAACCAGACCTACTAAATGAGGGTTGGCCCTTCAATGAAATCCCACATGTCCATTAATGATTGAAAATGGCTGTAAAATAATTTCCCTTACATATATCAATAAATATTCAATTCCATACTGGCTATTGAATTTTATGAAGCATCTTTTCATTGTATATTGAGAAGATCAGCACACCTGTGCAGTGTTGAACTGCATCTTTTGAGTCTTTTGTGTATGAATATCCTTTTTATTTCTCAGTAGCATTTCATGGCATGCATATCCCATGGTTCGTTTATCCGTTCATCGGTTGATGGACTCCAGGTTAGTTTCTGGTTTTTCTTTATTAGTTTTGGTTGCACTGGGTTTTCCTTGCTGAGTGCAGGCTCTCTCTAGTTGTCGTGAGTCGGGGCTACTCTTCCTGAAGTGTGTGCGCTTCTCAGTATGGTGGCCTCTTTTGTTGCATAGCACAGGTTCTAGGCCTGGGGGCTTCAGTACTTGCAGCACACAGGCTCAGAAGTTGTGGTTCAAGGGCCCTAGAGCACGGGCTCAGAAGCTGTGGCACACGGGCTTAGTTGCTCTACAGCATACGGAATAACCCATGTCCCCGACACTGGCATGCGGATTCTTATCCACTGCACCACCAGGGAAGTCCAGTTTCCAGTTTTGGGCTATTACAAATAAAGCTCCATGAATATTTGTTACAGGTTTTAGGTAGAAACATGCTTTTTCTTGGGTAAATACTGAGTATTGAAATGGCTGAGTCCTAGATTCATATTTAATTTGGAAAGATTTCATTCTTATTTATGGTTGAGTAACATTCTACTGTGTGTGTGTGTATACATACCGCATCTTCTTTTTCCACTCATTTCACTTATTGATGGACACTGAGGTTACTTCCATATCTTGGCTATAGTAAATAATGTTGCAGTGTACATAGGGACACATATATCTTTCCAGTATAGTATTATTGATTTCTTTGGGAAAATACCCAGAGGTGGAATTGCTGGATCATATGGTAGTTTTATTTGTAATTTTTCAAGAAACCTCTATACTATTTTTCATGGTGACTGCCTCAATTTATATTCCCATAAACAGTGCTCAAGAGTTCCCTCCTCTTCACATCCTCCCCAACACTTGTTATTTGTTGTCTTTTTTTTTTTTAATAAGAGCCATTCTGATAGGTGTGAGGTGATATCTAATTATAGTTTTGATTTGTTATTTTTTTGCCATCCCAACTGAGAATTTATTGGCATAAATGCAACCATATAAAAACATAAGTAATGAAAAACACAGTCATGATGTGCCCTCCACACCCCAGCGCATAAAACCCCCTTCTGCGGGAGGGAGTGAGGGGTAGGGGGAGCCCCAAAACCACCTAAGATCGCCACAGCCCCTGGGGCCTTTGCAGGACCAGCCGGGCTGGGGTGGGAGAACCCAGGCACCTTAGTGCACCCAGTAGTCGGTGGAGCAGGAGAGCTCGCAGAGCTGGCTCTTGGAGTCTAGGCCAATGGTGAGGTCCAGGTCACGGCTGTTCTTGGCATTGGGCCACATGCTGGTGGTGCCGAAGATCTCCTCGCCTGTCTTCACTGTCAGGTGGTCCTCCATGTAGAGCACCGGCTGCTTCCAGGGAGGGGATGGGGACTCAGGGCTGTGCAGAAGCCAGTTCTCTTGTGGCAGCAGGTGAGCTCGATGTTGAAGTCAGCCACCAGTGCATGCATGTAGCCGTTCGGCTTCACTTGCAGGCAGAAGGGGGAAGCGAAGGTCAGGTCTTCCACCTTGACTGTGGAGATGTCCACTTCCTTTATGAGGCAGGTTGGTGACCAGCTGCTTGGGGTCCACCACGTCTGCCAGGGGCTCCATGATGGCCACGTCTTTGATGCAAGACGTCAAAGCTGCACATGTTCTCCCACCAGTGGCTCACGTAGTCTTTGTTCTGCTGGTCCTCGATGGCTCTTACATACCAGCGTGGCTCGGTCTGGGAAGATGAGGCCATTGGGCACCAGCCACTTGTCTCGGGCATAGACCGCGGTGTTGAGCATCAACTCATAGGAGAGGCAGTAGCCCACCTATGGTGATGAAGTCCACCTCCTCCACCTTCCCCTTGAGGATAGTCACCACGTGGTCTAACTTGTTGGCTTTCAAAATCTTCATCATGTAATCAGAACTACTGAAACACTCGACCCCAATGACCATGCGGGTCCTGGCCTTGGCAGTAAACATACAGAGGACCCTTGTGCCTGAGCCAGCGTCCAGCATCATCTTGTCTTTGAAAAGGTCCAGCCATGAAACATGGAGTTGCGGTACGCGAATTTGCAGACCTTTCGGCACTTCCTCGTGGATGCTGAAGTGAGCATAGTAGTCAAAGTAGCAATCTTTGGACATCACATCCTCAGCATTGGGCTTCTTTCTGCTTTCAGTCTGGCCACAGACCACCTCTCCAGTTTCTCTGCCCCAGTCTCTAGCTCAGCCCACAGCTGGGGAGGGGAGGGAAGGGAAGGCAGAAGTGGGGGCAGACACAGGGAAGCACAAAAGTGGGGGGGGCATTACTTCTTCAAGAGGCAGCTAGAGGCTCAACTCATTAGCCAAGCTGGCTACAAAATTCTCCAGGATGCAGTTTGAGGCCTTGGCTGCCGCTGTCTTCAGCCGCGCCTGCTCTTCTGGCTGCTGAGACCCCTCCCCTCTTTTGATTTGTTAATTTTTTTTCTTAAGAAACAATTTTTGGATTCTTTTCAGTTCTACTGCTTTCAAATTCATTAATTCAGCTTTCATCTTTATTATGTCATTATTCTTTCCTTTTTACAGGCTTCAGTCTGTTTTATTTATTTATGGCCACACCACATGGCTTACAGGATGCTCCCTGACTAAGGACTGAACCCAGGCCATGGAGGTGAGAGCACCACATCTTAACCATTAGGCCATCAGGGAACTCCAGCTTTCAGTTCAGTTCAGTCGCTCAGTCATGTCTGACTCTTTGTGACCCCATGAACTGCAGCATGCCAGGCCTCCCTGTCCATCACTGACTCCTGGAGTCCACCCAAACCCATGTACATTGTGTTGGTGATGCCATCCAACCATCTCTCCTCCATTGTCTCCTTCTCCTCCTGCCTTCAATCTTTTCCGGCATCACAGTCTTTTCAAATCAGTCAGCTCTTCACATCAGGTGGCCAAAGTACTGGAGTTTCAGCTTCAACATCAGTCCTTCCAATGAACACCCAGGACTGATCTCCTTTAGGATGGACTGGTTGGATCTTCTTGCAGTCCAAGGGACTCTCAACGGTCTTCTCCAACACCACAGTTCAAAAGCATCAATTCTTCCACGCTTAGCTTTCTTTATAGTGCAACTCTCACATCCATACATGACCATTGGAAAAACCATAGCCTTGACTAGATGGACCTTTCTTGACAAAGTAATGTTTCTGCTTTTTAATATGCTGTCTAGGTTGGTCATAACTTTCCTTCCAAGGAGTAAGCGTCTTTTAATTTCATGGCTGCAATCACCATCTGCAGTGATTTTGGAGCCCAGAAAAATTAATTCAGCCACTGTTTCCCCATCTATTTCCCATGAGGTGAAGGGAGCAGATGTCATGATCTTAGTTTTCTGAATGTTGAGCTTTAAGCCAACTTTTTCACTCTCCTTTTTCATCAAGAGGCTTTTTAGTTCTTTACTTTCTGCCATAAGGGTGGTGTCATCTGCATATCTGAGGTTATTGATATTTCTCCCGGCAATCTTGATTCCAGCTTGTGCTTCTTCCAGCCCAGTGTTTCCCATGATGTACTCAAAGAGTCGGACACGACTGAGCGACTGAACTGAACTGAACTCTGCATATAAGTTAAATAAGCAGGGTGACAATACACAGCCTTGATGTACTCCTTTTCTTATTTGGAACCATTCTGTTGTTCCATGTCCACTTCTAACTGTTGCTTCCTGACCTGCATACAGGTTTCTCAAGAGGCAGGTTAGGTGGTCTGGTATTCCCATCTCTTTCAGAATTTTCCACAGTTTATTGTGATCCACACAGTCAAAGGCTTTGACATAGGCAATAAAGTAGAAATAGATGTTTTTATGGAACTCTCTTGCTTTTTCAATGATCCAACGGATGTTGGCAATTTGATCTCTGGTTCCTCTGCCTTTTCTAAAACCAGCTTGAACATCTGGAAGTTCACAGTTCACGTACTGCTGAAGCCTGGCTTGGAGAATTTTGAGCATTACTTTACTAGCATGTGAGATGAGTGCAACTGTGCAGTAGTTTGAGCATTCTTTGGCTAGTGGAGGTGATCACTGAGGAAGGCTTTCTCATCTCTCCTTGCTATTCTTTGGAACTCTGCATTCAAATGGGTATATCTTTCCTTTTCTCCTTTGCCTTTCACCTCTCTTCTTTTCACAGTTATTTGTAAGGACTTCTCAGACAGCCATTTTGCTTTTTTGCATTTCTTTTTCTTGGGGATGGTCTTGCTCCCTGTCTCCTGTACAATGTCACGAACTCTAGCTTTAGTCTGTTTTAAAGTTCTTTCCCTGAAATTTTGAGTAGAAATATGAGTTCAATTATTTGTATTCTTTTTTTCATAGATAATGAATGCATTGAAAGTTGTTAAATTTCACAATATTCAACTGCTTTAGGCCCAAGGTCTAACACGTGACACCTCTGAAGTCATAATGATGCAAATTTGTGTTATCAACATAAATACAATGATGTGGTAGTCTTGATTTCAAAATAACCTGCCTCTGTAGCTTTCTCTTTGATGCACAGTTATTTAAGAAAGAGATTAGGATTGTTGTCATTGTTCTTGTCATTTGGTTTACTTTTGTGGGTAATTTCTCGTTTACTGTCTCATGCACACAACGCTTGGTCTGCTCAATTTCCACTTTGAGGGACTCTTGATATTTTCTTCCTAATATACATAGGTGGTAAAAGTTTCAGGAGCAGAAAGGATGTATGTGCTGACTTGAGTATTGTACAGACTTTGATATGAATCTTTGATTCAGTCCACTTCCTTGCTGGCTGCCAACCAGGGCTTGCTCTCAGCTTCTATTAATAGAAGGTTTTCTCACTCTCTATCACTTGGCCAACCTTCATCTTCAATTCCATGTTGTATATGGAATTGTTTTCTGCTTTGAATCTCTCTGACTTCTTCAGCTGGCAGGAGAAAACTCTCCACTTCTAAGGGCTTCTGGGATTTAATCAGGCCCATGCAGATAACCTCCCTATTTTAAGGTCAACTGTAACATATAATGGGCTTCCCAGGTGGGGCAGTGTAAAGAATCTGTCTGCCAATGCAGGAGACACAAGAGTCTTGGGTTCAGTCCCTACTGGGAAGATCACCTGGAGGAGAACATGGCAACCCACTCCAGTATTCTTGCCTGGAAAATTCCATGGATAGAGGAGCCTGGCGGGCTACAGTCCATGGGGTCACAAAGAGTCAGACATGACTGAGTGACTGAGCATGCATGCAAGGGGTCAAGGGAAACACATAATGCACTGTAATTGTAAGAATGACACCTCATCAAATGTGAAAGTTCCTGGGAGCAAGGAAGATATCTTTGGGGGATGAGTGTCCTGTGATCAACAATGGCTCATAAGTCTTCACTATAAAAGATACATTTTTATCGGTAACCTCTATATTTTAAGTGCCAAAGAACATTGGTTCAAATTACATAAAACAAATCTAGCAAGAAAAGTTTGACTAGGTCTGGGTTTGGTGGGATGCCTGATTCGAGTCTGGCCTTTTAGCCAGCAGCTGGTACTAGTTAACTACAGGCAGCAATAATGGATGGTCAGCTGTTTTCAGACTTGCCTCAAAGTTTTTCAGGCCATCTGCCTGGAGTCAGTGTGGTGGTCAATGTGAAGCTTTTGCAAACTAGCTACCTGAGCGTGGATCTCAATCCATCACTTAGTCCCTTGACCTTTCACTCACGAGAGCCAGCAATCCCTTTTAAAGTTTCAAAAAGCCTGAGCTGAATTTTATGCCATTTGCAATCAAACTTACCCTAAGCAATGCTGGCTATACATTAGCTTTTAAAAATATATATATTTATTTTTAATTGGAGGATAATTGCTTTACAATATTGTGTTGGTTATATATTAGCTTTTATAACAAATGGATTATTGCGTTGGTTGTGTAGGAGTGCTTACACAGTAAACACAAGGAGAGTAGCTTATTTTCAGATTCTAAGATTTCCCTCCTCTGACCTCAGAGGGCCTCTGAGGGTGGGCCAGCCAAGGTGATTTCTGTCAAGAGACTGTACTCCTCTCCTTGGTGGGTAATCATTCCTCCTTTTTCTGGAAGAAGCCCCCTGAGGGCCTCAAAGCCACTTTCACTCCCTCCAAGGCCACCCGTTCTGTCTGATTATTGGCCCATGTCTATCTTCTAAACTTTTTGTTGTGTAGTCCCTAAGTCATGTCTGACTCTTTGAGATCCCATGAGCTGCAGCATGCCAGGCTTCCCTGTCCTTCACTATCTCCCAGAGTTTGCTCAAACCCATGTCCATTGATTTGACGATACCATCCAACCATCTCATCCTCTGTAGCCTCCTTCTCATCCTGCCTTCAATCTTTCCCAGCATCAGAGTCTTTATCAATGAGTCAGTTCTCCGCATCAGGTGGCCAAAGTATTGCAGCTTCAGCTTCAGCATCAATCTTTCCAATGAATATTCAGGACTGATTTCCTTTAGGATTGACTGGTTTGATCTCCTTGCTGTCCAAGGGACTCTCAAGAGTCTTCTCCAGCACTACAGCTCAAAAGCATCAATTCTTTGGTGCTCAATCTTCTATGGTCCAACTTTCACATCCCTACATAACTACTGGAAAAACCACAGGTTTGACTATACCGACCTTTGCCGGCAAAGTGACCTCTCTGCTTTTTTATACCTTGTCTAGGTTCTAAACTTTATCCCTCAACTAAGTGGTAACCGTTGATGGTACAAAGCCTTCTTTAGACAAATAGGCGGAAAGAAGAGAATAAAATCCCTGGAATTCCATTGAAAGTGAAAATCGCTCAGTCCTGTCCAACTCTTTGCGACCCCCTGGAATTCTCCAGGCCAGAATACTGGAGTGGGTAGCCTTTCTCTTCTCTAGGGGATCTTCCCAACCCAGGGATCGAACCGAGGACTTCCACATTGCAGGCGGATTCTTTATTAGCTGAGCCACAAGCGAAACCCAAGAATACTGGAGTGGGTAGCCTATGCCTTCTCCAGCGGATCTTTTCCACCCAAGAACCGAAATGGGGTCTCCTGCATTGCAGGCGGATTCTTTACCAATTTAGCTATCAGGGAAGCCCTTACAAGGAAAGAATTCCTATTAAATAGTCTGGCGTGGAGATTTCTGGTATTTTTGAGGCATACATGCCCTTCAGTTCAGTTCAGTCGCTCAGTCGTGTCTGACTCTTTGCGACCCCATGAATCGCAGCACGCCAGGCCTCCCTGTCCATCACCAACTCCCGGAGTTCACTCAGACTCAGGACCATCGAGTCAGTGATGCCATCCAGCCATCTCATCCTCTGTCGTCCCCTTCTCCTCCTGCCCCCAATACATGCCTTTAGGGACCGCGGATAACTTGGGGTACAAGTATTCCAAGTTAACCAATTTCACATAACAGCTCTAATTTTTCCCCTCTTTGTCACTATGCCCACCGTGGCCGGCTGGGGGCGCTCTCCGCCCTGTCCTGGGATGGTTCTGGCTCCGCGGATGACTCCAGCCCTCCGGCCCCTCCCCGCCCCTTGGATCTTCTCAAGGGCCCCGCGCGGGGCCGCCGTTACGGAGCCGGCGCAGAGGGGTCTGCCCAGCGCCCGGCGCCCCCAGCCTCGCTGCGATCGCGGCGTGGGCCAACAGGTAGGTCTCCCTAGGAGATGCCGCACTCTCCACCTCTAGTCCAGGTCCCCGGGGTCCAGTGGATTCCACCACCACCCTCCCCTGGCCTCCCCTACCTCCGACGGCAGAGCGCGATGGTCCTCACCGAAGCCTAGGTGGTTCAGCGATGGCCTCTGGGTTCCTGGTTGCGCTGACCACCCTCCGGCGACCGAACCCTCAGTCCTGCCTGGGCGAGGGCAGGAATTCCGGGCATTCTTGTTAGATTCGACACCAGAGAAAAACAAAGCGCGAGCAGATTCCTGACCCATCACCTGCAGGGTCAGTTAATCCCCGCCCTGGCGTCGGCTAGAGTCACCTGGACGGAGGTTTGAAATACCTAGACTAGCGCCCACCTCCGGGGTTCGGAGGTACCCCGCCTGGGTTGGGGCCTGAACGCCAATTTTTTCCCCCAGAGCTCCGGGAGGAGTGAGAGCTTTGCAGACGAGCAGCGGGGCTGAGCCCCTTTCTGAAGGGATTGAGCTCTAGGCTCACCTGAAAGTGTAAAATTTATTCCAAGATGCAAGTTTGTTATCAGAAATATATGCAAAAAATGGCATTCTAAACCATAATGAGTCTGTGTTCGTTTTAATATAAAAGATGGTAAAAGATACTTTTCAGAAAAAAGAAACGCCTAACTCCTACNGGTGAGGACCCGACACACAAGAGGCCAGGGCGCCCAGCAGAGCCAGCGCTTGAGACTGCCCTGTGGCCGGAGTCTCCTTTTCTCCTAGCAACAGTCTCTGCCACAGAATGTCCGCTTGTGAAGGGCTCTGTTCATGGAACTGCGTGGTCGTACGGGCAGCGTTTCTCTTTGGAAGCTTCCTTCTGTCTGATGGTTGTACTAACCAGAAAAAGCCAGAGCAGCGGCAGCACTAGAAGTTTCTTCCCTTGGCTCTTGGATGAGAGTCTGGAAGGTAATGGTAGTACTTTGCTTGGCATCCGAGAGCCTGGAGGGCGTTGTCAGGATACGACAGGAATGCTTGTAGTGTATTGGAGTTCAGGTATAACCAGAGATATCTCGAGTCACCACGCCAGCCCTCAGCCAGTTGTTCAGCTGCTCAGTCATGTCCGACTCCTTGCGATCCATGAACGGCAACATGCCAGGCTTCCTTGTCCTTCACTATCTCCCAATTTGCTCAAACTTGTGTCCATCGAGTTGGTGATGCCATCCAACCATCTCATCCTCTGTCATCCGTTTATTCTCCTGTCCTCAATCTTTCCCAGCATCAGGGTTTTTTCCACTGAGTCAGCTCTTACCATCAGGTGGCCAAAGTATTGGAGCTTCAGCATTAGTCCTTCCAATTCATATTCAGGGTTGATTTCCGTTAGGATTGACTGGTTTGATCTTGCTGTCCAAGGGTCTCTCTGGAATCTTCTCCAGCACCAGTTCGAAAGCATCAGTTCTTTGGTGCCCCACTTTCTTTATGGTCCAGCTCTCACATCCATACATGGCTACTGGAAAAACCACAGCTTTGACTAGACAGACCTTTGTTGGCAAAGTGATGCTTCTGCTTTTTAATATGCTGTCTAGGTTTGTCATAGCTTTTCTTCCAAGGTGCAAGCATAACTTTTAATTACATGGCTGCAGTCACCATCTGCAGTGATTTTGGAGCTCAAGAAAACAAAGTCTGTCGCTATTTCCATTTTTTCCCCTATCTATTTGCCATGAAGTGATGGGACCAGATGTCATGATCTTAGTTTTTTGAATGTTGAGTTTTGATCCTTTCCAGCTTTTTCACTCTCCTCTTTAATTTTCATCAAGAGGCTCTTTAGTTCCTCTTCACTTTCTGCCATAAGGGTGTTGTCATCTGCATACCTGAGGTTATTGATATTTCTCCTGGCAGTCTTGATTCCAGCTTGTGCTTCATCCAGCCAGGCATTTTGCATGATGTACTCTGCATATAAATTAAATAAGCAGGGTGACAGAATACAGCCTTGTACTCCTTTCAAATTTTGAACCAGTCCAATGTTTCATGTCCGGTTCTAAGTTTTGCTTTGGGGTTTCTTTGCTTCTGTGGGTTTCTCAGGAGGCAGGTAAGGTAATCTGGTACTCCCATCTTTTTAATAATTTTCCATAGTTGGTGGTGATCAACATAGTCAAAGGCTTTAGTATAGTCAGTGAAGCAGAAGTAGATGTTTTTCTGGAATTCTTTTGCTTTTTCTGTGATCCAGCAGATGTCAATTTGATCTCTGGTTCCTCTGGCTTTTCTGAATTCAGCTTGTACTTCTGCAAGTTCTCAGTTGTGTACTGTTGAAGCCTCGCTTGAAGGATATTGGGCATTACTTTGCTAGCATGTGAGATGAGGGCAGTTGTGTGGTAGTTTGAGCATTCTTTGGCATTGCCCTTCTTTGGGATTGGAATGAAAGCTGACCTTTTCCAGTCTTGTGGCCACTACTGACTTTTCCAAATTTGCTGGTATATTGAGTGCAGCACTTTAATAGCATCATCATTTAGGATTTGAAATAGCTCAGCTGGAATTTTGTCACCTCCACTAGTTTGGTTGGTAGTGGTGCTTCCTAAGGCCCACTTGACGTCACACTCCAGGATGTCTGGCTCTAGGGGAATGGCTGCGCCATCCTGGCTGTCCAGGTCGTTAAGGTCTGTTCTGTAGAGCTCTGTTGTGTATTTTTCCACCTCTACTCAGCGTCTTCTGCTTCTGTTAGGTCCGTATCGTTTCTGTCCTTTACTGTGCCCATTTTTGCATGAACTGTTCCCGTGGTATCTCTAATTCCCTTGAAAAGTTCTCTCGTTTTTCGCATTCTGTTGCTTTCCTCTGCTTCTTTGCATTGTTCAAAGTAAAAGTGAAAGTGTTAGTCTCTCACGCGTGTCCGACTCTTGGCGACCCCATGAACTGTAGCCCACTAGGTTCCTCTGTCCATGGAATTTTCCCCTGGAGTGGGTAGCCACCTTCTCCAGGGGATCTTCCTGACCCAGGGATCAAACCCAGGTCTCCTGCATTTCAGGCAGATATTTTATGGTTTGAGCCATCAGGGAAGAGAAGGCTTTCTTCTCTCTCTTTGCTGTTCAGATGGGTATATCTTTCTTCTTCTCCCTTGCCTTTCGCTTCTCTTCTTTCCTCAGCTGTTGGCAAGGCCTCCTCAGACAGCCATGTTGCCTTGCTGCCTTTCTTTCTCTTGGGGATGGTTCTGGTCACCACCTCCCGTACCATGTTACGAACCTCCGTCCGTAGTTCTTCAGGCACTCTCGATCAGATCTCATCCCTTGAATCCATTTGTTACTTCCACTGTATAATCCTAAGGAATTTGATTTAGTTCATACCTGAATGGCCTAGTGGTTTTCTCTACTTTCTTCAGTTTTAAGTCTGAATTTTGCTATAAGGAGCTCATGATCTGAGCTGCAGTCATGAGCCAGTGCCTTGTTCTAAACATGAGTTGTCAGTGGCGGGCCTCTGGGTCATCTTGGGAAGGAAAGTGAGCCTTTTGGTGGGCAAGGGCCCCGTAAGAGGATGCTAGCATCTCTTTGAGGGTAGCACAGAGTTGTTGGGATACAAGAAGTGTTTGGAAAAGAAGTATGCAGCTGTTACCTGAGTGACAGTTCTAGAACCAGTTTATAGCCGTTCCTTGGGCGGTGAGGTGCGGTCACTGTGAACTCTTCAGGGGTGCTGCTGATGAGATGACCCGTTTCTTAAAGTGCATGGCTAGCCACCAAAGCTCAGGACTGTTACTACACAGAGATTTTTGGTCGAATAACCTAGAACTGTCCCGATGTGGGCCAGTGAGGTAATGGTCAGTCTAAGTGAATGACTTAGAGAGTAATTCAGTTTTATTTCTAGTCACAGTGCTGGTTTATATGTAACAGGTGAGACGAGCAAAGGTGAGCTCTTCTTGAAGAAACTGTTTTTGTGTTTGGCTGCACTGGGCCTTCGTTGCTGCCCGTGGGCTTTCTCTGTTTGTGACGAGGAGGGGCTCCTCTCTAGTTGGGGTGGGCAGTCTTCTCACTGCAGCGGCTCTTCTTATTGTGGAGCACAGGCTCAGAAGCTGTGGTGGGCGGGCTTAGTTGCCTTGCAGCATGTGGGATCTTGGACCAGGGATCAAACCTGTGTCGCCTGAATTTGCAGGCAGGTCTCTTAACCACTGGGCCACCAGGGAAGTCCCCTGAAGTGTGTCTTTTGTTGGAGATTGTTTTTTAAAAATTAGATCTGAGAAAATTCCTTTGCATTGATTGGTCCATATGTCACACTACTATTAAGATCATCATTAGCACTGATTTCTTTTGTAAAATCCGTGTTTGTTGGAGCACAGTTGACCTGCATGCTGTTCGTTAGTGTTAGCTTCTGCCACTTTGTTTCACATCTCCCTTTACTAGTGCTTCCCTGTTTCTATGTCTCCTTTTCTATTTTCCCTCGGATAGATTATTTTTGTTTTACTCCTGATTAAAAGTTACACTTTCTGTTTTCTGTGTGTATGTGAGACCTTGAACTTAAGACCTTCTGTCATGGGTGTTTGACCTTCCAAGCTTCACAGGGTCTTTGCTTTCCTTCAGTCACACAGGGGTCCTGACAACGCTCCTCTCCTGATTGGCATGCCCCCAAGCTCTGGCCTCTGCGCTATTTTATTTAAAAATGTGAGTAGTGATTGAAGGATATGTTAGGATTCTTGGGCTTCCCTGGCGGCTCAACGGTAAAGAATCTGCCTGCCAATGCAGGAGACACAGTTTTGATCCCTGATCTGGGAAGATCCCATGTGCCTTGGAACAGCTAAGACCGTGTGCCCCTCTCCTGGGCCTCTGCTCAGAGCCTGGGATCTGCACCTGTGAAGCCCTGGTGCCCGGGAACCTGTGCACCACAGGAGACAGGCCGCCACAGAGAGGAGCCTGCACCCCGAATACACGGTTTTTTGGAAAAAGGATATATTAGGGTTCCTTATCATGTGACTGGATAATGCAAAGCTTGTTTTAGTGGCAGTTTTGTAGCAATTCGGGGTGGGAGTGGTAGGTGGTTTCTGCCTCCATGAAGAAGACGGGCGGGATATGCGTGAGGCTGAGGTCAGGCTGCCGGCGAGAGGCGGAAGGGGCCCTGGGGGAGACTGCTTTCTGTTTTGTTGTTGTTACTGAAATCCTGTAGATGGTTTTGTAAATTGCAGATTATTTTATAGTAAGCCTCTCCAATTTATGAATCCTTTCTAGATCTTGCGCTTAGCTTTATGGCTGTTTCGTCAGTAACTGTTTTCCTCACGTCTTTGTTTTCCCGGCTTCTCGGCCTCTCTGGCTGTTGCGTGCAGCGCAGTCTGAGCCGGCTGTGCCTGGGTGCCTCGCGGCGGCGCGGCCGGGGGCAGCGCCTCATGCTGCGCGCCTGCGCTCTGGGTGCAGGGGCTTCGCTCACGGCTGCACACTGTGCCCCGGCTTAGCTGCCCCGCAACACGTGGGATCTTCCCGGATCAGGGATTGAACCTATATCTTCTGTATTGTCGGGCAGGTTCTTTTTTTTTTCTTTCTCCCCCGCCCTTTTTTTTTGGTAATATAAATGTATTTATTTTAATTGGAGGCTAATGACTTTACAGTATTATATTGGTTTTGCCATACACTGACATGAATCCGCCATGGGTGTACACGTGTTCCCATCCTGAACCCCCTCCCCCCTCCCTCCCCATCCCATCCCTCTGGGTCGTCCCAGGGCACCAGCCCCGAGCGCCCTGCCTCATGCATGGAACCTGGACTGCGATTCGTCTCACACGTGATAATATACATGCTTCATTGCCGTTCTCCCAAATCACCCCACCGTTGCTCGCTCCCAGAGTCCAAAAGACTGTTCTATACACCTGTCTCTTTTGCTGTCTCCCATACAGGGTTATCGTTACCATCTTTACTATACTGTATTGGTGTTTTGCTTTCTGGCTTGCTTCACTCTGCATCAGGCTCCAGGTCCATCCACCTCACTGGAACTGATTCAAATGTATCCCTTTTAACGGCTGAGTGAGAGTCCGCTGTGTGTGTAGCGCAGCTTCCTTATCCATCCGTCTGCTGAGGGACCTCTAGGTTGCTTCCATGTCCTGGCTGTTGTAAACAGTGCTGCGATGAACATTGGGGTGCACGTGTCTCTTTCGATTCTGGTTTCCTCGGTGTGTATGCCCAGCAGTGGGATTGCTGGGTCATAAGGCAGTTCTATTTCCAGTTTTTTAAGGCATCTCCACGCTGTTCTCCATAGTGGCTGTACTAGCTTGCATTCCCACCAACAGTGTAAGAGGTTCTTAACCTCTGTTAAGAATACTACTGAAAAAAACAATATTACAAAAACAGTATGTAATAATAGTACAAAACCGTGACCCTGAGGTGCTCACGGTGCTCTTGGTGCTCCGTTGGTTAGGGCTCCGTGCTTCTGCTGTAGGGGACGTGGGCTCGATCCTCGGTCAGGAAACTGAGATTCTGCGTGCCGTGCTGTGCAGCCAAAAAAAAAGTGATGATAATATCACATGAGGTGCAATTTACGCACAGTAAATGGACCCGTGTTATGTTTGTAGTTCTGTGGATTTTAATAGATATGCTGCCATGCTCAAGAAGCAGAGGATGTTGACATCGCCCCCACAGCTCCGTCTTGTTGCTCGCCTGTAGCCTGTGACCCCGAGCAGCCACTCGTCTCCTTGGCACCATGGGCTCAGTTGCTGTGCTTAAAGCTGCACATGAATGGAATCATTTAGCTTTACTTTTTTGTGTCCAGCTTCTTTACTCACCAGGGTTTTTGGCTTCATCTGCCCTCCCAGAGGTGCTTGCTCCTCTCTGCTGAGTAGTCTTCCGTTGTAGGAATGGCATCATTGATCTCTCACCTGTCTGCGGGTGTTTGGGCTGCTTCCAGTGTTTGGCTGCTATGAATAAGGCATTTGTGAACCTTGTTTACAGGGAGTCTTTGTTTGGATTTATGGTTGCATTTCTCTAAAGTTAATACCTGGGATTGGAATTGCTGGGTTGCGTGGTAAGTGGATGCTTAACTTTATAAGAAACTGGCAAAGGATTCTCCAGGGCGGCCGTGCCGTTTCACAGCCCTGCTCACAGTGTGGGAGGCCCTGCCTGCGCCCGTGGGCGCGTGGTGCTGGCAGCGTTTGAATCTCAGCTGCTCGAGTGGCGTCCCTTAGCGTGCGCTTCCTGACGACAGTGGTGGTCGTTTCCCGTGTGCTTATTGACTGTTTTAAAGTCTTTTCTTGCAAAGTGTCCAGATCTTCTGTCCATTTTTTTAAAAAACATTTTTATTGGTCTTAGTTGCAGCATGTGAACCCTTAGTTGCAGTATGTGGGATCTAGCTCCCTGTTCAGGGATCAAACCCAGGCCCCCTGCGTTGTGAGCACAGAGTCTTAACCACTGGACCACCAGGGAAGTCCCTGTCCGTTTTTTAGTTGAGTAATTTTTTATATTATCGCTTTCTAAAAGTTCTTCATGTTATCTCGTTAAGAATGCTTTGTCAGAGACTTGTGGCTCGGTGATAAAGAATTTGCTTGCTACTGCAGGATACATGGGTTCTATCCCTGGTCTGGGCAGAGCCCACTGCTACGGAGTAACTCAGCCCGTGCACCGCAGCTGTTGCGCCAGACTGCAGAGCCCTGGAGCCGCAGCGCTGAGCCCAGCGCCCCAGAACCCCTGCTCTGCAACGAGCGGGGCGCCCACGGTGGGAAGCCTGCACACCTCTGCTCTCCACAAGTAGAGAAACGCTGCACAGCAGTGAAGACCCAGCACAGCCAAAAATGAAAATAAATAAAATTATTTTTTAAAAAGAATGCTTTATCAGATATAGAGAACAAATACTTTTCTCCCTTTCTGTGATTTATCTGTGTATTTTCTTAATGATATCATTTAAAGAGCAGAAGTTTTCAATTTTGATAAAGTCCTGTTTATTGGGTGTTTTCTTTTTATTGGGCTGTGGGGGCGCGTTGGAAACCATCTCTGCCTTATGGCCGCTAGGGAAACGTCTGCTCTGGTTTTCCTGGGATGGCTCTCAGAGATGTTTCCTTTTCTTGCAGCCACAGCTCTTGCTGTGGCAGCCTCTTCAGGCCCACTGCCGAGTGCCTTCTCTTTGGGAGAGAATTTCCTCTCTTTCTTGGGATCACTCTTGTTTCCTGACTCTTCAGGGTCACTGTCTGGCTCCCCTTTGGGGAAAGAGCTCTTCGTTTTGGGAAGACTCACAGTGCTAGCTGTCTCTTCAGGATCACTACCAACCAGCTCCTTCTTGGAAAAAGGTTTCTCTTTCTCGGGTTTGGAGAGGAGACGTCTGGGCCTTCCATGCCGTTCGCCTGAGGAGCCTCCTGGGGCTGTTGCTGCTTCTCTTTGGCTTGTCTGCTCACGCTGCTCTGGGTACTGCTGCTGCTTCCCGAAGATGCCAGGGCAGTTGCAGCCGGCCATTTAGTTCCCTTCTGTAAGCATGTCTTCTCCTGTCTTTTGAGCAAAAATAAATACATAAATTATAATAGTAACAGTTTGCTTTTCCTTGTGTCTTATCTATTTCGCAAGTTTACAAATATTTTTTTCTTAGATTTTCTTCTAAGGATTTTAGTGTTGGTGTTCATGGTTGATCTGATCCATGGATGGTGTGAGGTAAGGGTTGAGGTCTGATTTATATATAGATACTCAGCTTTCCAGAGCTGTTTGTTAAAAAGGATTATACTTTCCCCATTGAATTGCTGTGGTACGCTTGGTGAAAGTCAGTTGGCTGTGTGTGTGTTGGTCTTCATCTCGTCTCTCTGTTTTGTTCTGCTGAACCACTAGAACCACACTCTCCTGAGTAATCTCACTTTATAGGAAGCCTTAAAATCAGGCGATGTTAGCACTCAAACTTTGTTCTTTCCTTCAAAATTGCTTTGGTTCTCCTGGGTTTTTTCCCATATACGTTTTAGTAGCAACTTGTCAATTTCTGTTTTTAAAAATCTGCTAGAATTTATTTGGGATTGCACTGAATCAGTAAACCAGTTTAAGAAAAAAGACCTGTGCCTTAACATGGTCTTCCCTGGTGGCTCAGCTGATGAAGAATCTGTCCGCGGTGCAGGAGACCTGGGTTCCATCCCTGGGTCGGGAAGATCCCCTGGAGGAGGGCCTGGCAACCCACTCCAGTATTCTTGCCCGGAGAACCCCATGGACAGAGGAGCCTGGCGGGGCGCAGTCCACGGGGCTGCAGAGTCGGACACGCCTGAGCGGCTAAGCCCAGCACAGCGGCAGTCAGCAGTCTTGTGTTGCTGGTATATTGAGACGCAGCTCCTGTTTGGACATGGACCTTGGAACTGGTAAGCTAGCTAGGTTCACTCTCGTTAATTCTAGTGGCTCTTTTCCATGCAGATTTCTAGGCATTTCTGCTTGCACAGTCATGTCATCTGTGAGTAAGGGCAGCTTTGCTACTCTTTTTAACCTGTGTGTGTTTCCCCTGTCGTCCGGCACTGCCGTGGATGAAGCAGGTCTTGAGCAGAATCTCGAATAGGCGTGCCTGCCTTCTCACTCCAGGCTCAGGAGGAGAGCGCGGAGTCCCTCCAGCGCATCAAGTGTGCTGGCAGCTGTAGGCTTTTAGTAGAGGTCCTTCATCAGGCTCAGGAAGCTCTCTTCTATTCCTAATTTATTAAGAGTCTTTGGTCATAGAAGTGTGTTACATTTTTTTCAAATTACTTAAACCCAACCATGTTACGTAAAATAATCTAAGTACTTTAATTAAAAGGCAAAGAATAACAGAATAACAAAGCAAGACCATATCAATTGTGTGCTGTTTAGAAAAGAAACACTTTAAATATGAAGATACAGATATGTTTTACAGATATGTAAAAGGACGTTGCAGGAGGTAGCCAATATGAACTAGCAGAATGGTGTGCTGTGTTCGTGTGGGACAAGCTGACTTCAGGACACTCGCCCACTCTGACTGAAAACAGGACACAGAGAGACCACCTCTAGCTGCCCTGCTTGGCAAGTTCTTGTTTGGAAAAAAAGCCCTGGTTAGGTGGGGGTTTCCCTCCCTGGATTTTGTGTTATCCAGGTACACAGGTCATTCTGTAGGGCTTCAGGAGAGAGGGCACCTGCTGTGTGTGGGCGCAGCAATCTTGTCCTGAAGGCCCGTCGAGTAATCGTTTTTTCTGGTCCCCTAGAATCTGTCACTAACCCCGCAGATACCCATCTGCACTCCTCACAAGAGAAATAAGGAAGGTGTTAGGATCTAGATGGAAACTGAGTGCAGAGACTTCCCTGGTGGCTCAGATGGTAACGCGTCTGTCTACAATGCAGGAGGCCCGGGTTCGATCCCTGGGTCAGGAAGATCCCCTGGAGAAGGAAATGGCAACCCACTCCAGTACTATTGCCTGGAAAACCCCATGGACAGAGGAGCTTGGTAGGCTACAGTCCATGGGGTCGAAAAGAGTCGGACACGACTGAGCGACTTTACTCACTCACTCAGCTTGTGGGTCCCGCACTGAATGTTCGAGTGGCCCTACGGCTGAGTCTGGCGGGCAGCTGCGGCTTTGGCCAGTGAATGTTCAGGCGGCCCTAGGGCTGAGTCTGGCGGGCAGCTGCGGCTTTGGCCAGTGAACGGCCTGAGCACAGGAGCGTGTGCAGAAGCTGAAGGCAGAGTGCGCTGTGTTGGGGGAGATGGTGCACTTGTGGCGAGGGTGGAGTTGGGGCGGCAGGGAGTCCCCAGAGGACCTGGAGGCACACTGGGGACAGTGCCCTGGGGAGTGGTGGGCATTTGGGGCCAGACAGGCTTTAACGCCGACGTGAGAGGAACATGAAGATGTCTGTGTTTCGGGAAAGGGAGTTTAATGCACCAAAGACGAGGCTGTGGAGGGCATGGCTGGACAGCTGAGGGGCCGGTGTCATGGGGTTCTGAGAGGTGGGCTTCACACACTCAGACTAGGGCTTCCTGTCGTGTGGGGAGTCCTTTATTCTTCTAAATAAAAATATTAGATCAGATAAATCCCCCATCTGTTATCATCATGATTTTGTAGGTAGTGATTTAACACTGAAAAGATTTGTAATCTCAAATAGAGGTTTAACTTGGTTAAAGATACAGACTTTGAGGACTTCCCTAGTGGCACGGGGGATGAGTGTCCGCCTGCCAGGGCAGGGTCCACAGGGTTGATCCCTTGTCCGGGAACGCCCCACGTGTGGGAGAGCAGCTGAGCCTAGCACAGCCGCTGAGCCCGCTCCCTCGACCCTGTGCGCGGCGGCGGCTGGCGCCCAAGGGTGCAGAGCCCGTGCCCTGCAGTAAGGGAGAGGCACGCGGCCTGATGAAGCATAGCGCTGCTCCCGGCGGCTAGAGAAAGGCGGCCGAGACCCAGTGCCACGACGCAAAAGGGAGTGATTGTGAGTTTTTAAAGGTACAGGCTTAGGTTTCTCACTTTTTATCTAACACAGAAAACTGTGCTGCAAACCAGCCTAGGCTCACAGACTGCCCCAGGGACTTGGTGAGTGGCCAGACCTTGTATAGTCCAGGCATAGAGACCCAGGCCTGGAGGCGGGCTGAGGCTGCGGCCTGAGGGCTGCTGGGCGAGAGGCCCGAGGTGGGGGGTGTAGAGCCTCGGTGTGCAGGCGGAGGAGGGGCTTCAGGGGCAGCCCTGGGCACCCGGCACGGACGCACAGGGGCAGGGAGGTGGGGGCGGCGGCCGAGAGACAGGAGAGCAAAGCTTGCTGCCCTCCTGGGTCCTGGAGACGGGCGGCCGCGACCTCCGCGGGGCCGAGTAGGGAAGCCTGAGGTCAGGAGGCAGAAGAGGCAGGAGCGGGGGCTGAGGCTGTGGCCCTTGTGGGGCTTCCCCGTGAAAGGCGAGACCGGGCAGGGCAGCGGCTTAGGGCCCGCTTGCTTGATAGTTTTGGCGGGCTTTAAGCTGTGTGGGCGGCTTCTGCATGCCTGGCCCCTGGTCCCGGGCGCTGGGATGATGAAAGCAGAGGAAGGGGTCTCCTGGCCTGTGGGCCTGCAGCAGCGGGGAGCTCTGGGGGGTCAGCCTGCAGGCTGGAGATGCGCTTCCAGAAACGCTCTGCTGCTCTAAGAGCTGGCTGCACAGGAGGGGCCGTCTCTCCTCATCCAGAAAGCTTTTTCTAAGATAGTGTACAGAAAATTAAAGATGTACATGATTCGAAGACATCTGGGAAGAGGTGGGTAGTGTTGATTGAGGAGGGAGGTGGACACTGGCAGGAGGTTTGTGAGTCGTGAACTCTCTGGGTGGAGGGGTATTCGCTGTCTGGCACAGGGACAGGCCTCTGCGGCCTCAGGCCCTGGGCTGTGAGCAGGAGCTCCAGCCAGGGAAGGAGGTGGGGGCGGCCCATGGGGGCACCCCCTGCTGCCCGGGCCGGCCAGCGTGGGCGTGGGACCCGCTGCAGGGTGGCTGAGGCCGGTGTGCGCGGGGTGGGGGATGTGACCCTCTTCTCTGTTTGCAGCTCTGTGGCCAGCACCATGTTCTGGAAGTTTGACCTGAGCGCCACGTCACACGTTGACAAGCTGCTGGATAAGGAGGGCGTGACGCTGCGGGAGCTGATGGACGGAGAAGACGTCCTGCAGGAGTGCAAGGCCCAGAACCGGAAGCTGCTGGACTTCCTGTGCCGGCGGCAGAGCATGGAGGAGCTGGTGGGCCTCGTGACTCAGGACCCAGCCCTGGACCTGGAGGAGAGGGCCCGCTTCAAGTGGGTACCGGGCCGGGCTGCGCTCAGGGGCCAGCGGGTGGGGCTTGAGGACGGCCGGGGCTGAGGTTTCAAAGGGAGCGGCTGACCCTGAACGTTGACCCCACCCTATGTGTGAGAAGGGCTGCAGGTGGGCGTTGTGTCTGTGATGTTTAAGGTCTGGGATCCCTGCGTGTGATTCCTCACCCTGGGTTGTAGTGAGCAGCAGTGCAATGCGTGGCAGCGTTTTGGGGAAATGCTGGAAAACAGCTGAGCCCTGACAGAGGCCGACGTGCGCGCTCAGCCTTGTGAAGCGGGCAGTCCCCAGTGACGGGCGGTGCACGGCTGCTGGACAATGGGGCCTTCTGCCTGGAGGAAACACGCTGTGCCCTTCGTTGTCCCGATTGGTCTCAGAGCCGTGATGTTAGGAGATGACAGAGGGGGCTGAGTGAGGACTTGGGACCAGGGCTGGTTGCAGACAGAGGAGTGTGAACGGCAGAGCCTCGGGGAGCGGGAAGGGCCCAGCACTGGCCTCTAACTCTGAGGGCGCCGCTCGGGCCCCACTGAGACTCGGGGACGTGCGGGAGCAGGGCTGGTGGCTCGGGTAGTCGGCAGACAGGGTGCCCTCGGCTTCTCGTGTGCCCCGCTGGGGTTGGCGTGTGTGGTCGCACCTAGAACGGGCCAGGGAGTTACGGCCCGAGGTCAGACCCTGTTTTTGTAGGACCTGTCAGCTGAGAATGGTTTTACATTTTTAAATGGTTGGGGAAAAAGTGAAAAAACCGTATTTATTTACCTGAAAATGGCAAAATTCACATTTCATTGTCCATCAGTAGTCTTGTTGGATACACCCATGACCTGTGACAGCATAGGCCTTCTAAAATAGTTGCTCTCTGACCCTCTGTCGAATGTCTTTGCTGACTCAGGAGGCAAATAAAGCAAGATGAGCTGACGAGGGCGGGGGCGTCAGGGCTGTGGTCCACACACCCGTCTGACTGGAGAGCTCCAGAGAGGGGCAGGGCTTGCTCGTGGAGGAGCTGGGCCACGGGGCTGCCACTGTGGCGCATCAGAGGCCGTTAGGCCATCTCCTGAGACGTGCCTGGTCTTATCTCTGCGTCGCTGTTAGTGACCCCATTCCTCTAATTCTTTTGCTCCCGAGTGGGTCCTGTTGCTGCCCGAACGAGGGTCTTCTGTCTGAGGCGCTGGCAGCAGTGGGAGGGGAGGAGGGCTGGCTGGCTGGTTGTGCTTCTGGGTAGAGGGTCCCAGCGCGGCAGTAGAGACCAGGAGAGCTTTACACTCAGAGTTGGAGATCGGCAGTCGGTGAGCACAAGGCAACAAGGAAACCTGCCGCCCTGGGCAGGGACACGCACAAGTAAGCATGTGGGACAGTGTTTGCACGTGTACACAAACAGGGCAGCCCCAGATAGGGATTTAATGAAGAAGTGGTATGATGTTATGGAGGCGGGGAGAGGGCAGTGGGGCAGACGGGCCAGATGATGAGAGAGCCCCGGCGCTGCGCAGGAGGGCGGCTCGTGGTGTCTGCAGTTGCTGAAGGCGTCTGTGTTGTATTTGGAAACATGCAGGTGAACAGTAGAGAAGGTGCCAAGAGGCTGTGGTGACCATCTCAGCAGTGTGGCCTGTGAGTGGGGTGGGGCCTCTTCCTCGGGAGCCTGGTCATGCCAAGTCGTTAAAGCATGTATGCATGTCACCTGTTAAAAAAAGTAGAACTTTTTAAATTTAAAAGTTAATTTTAAAATTAACTTATTAAAGATTTGTTTGCTTTTAGTTAAAATTAAATGTCCTTTTTGAAAAGAGAAATAGGCTGGGTAGATGGATGAGGTAGTAGCTGGAGGAGGGTGTGGGGTCAGGATTATTTTTCAGAGGTGCTGAGGGTACAGATTGGGCCTGTTTCAGGCTCTGAGCCATGGGTCTCTGTCGAGCCCCTCCGTGTGGCCCTCGGGGTGTGCAGCAGCGCCCGGTGAGCTGGGTGTGAGCGCGGTGGGCAGGAGCCCCTCGTCTCAGCCTCCAGACGGCTGCGCCAGCCCGCTGGCTGCGGGCTGGGCTGTGCGGAGATCTGTCCGGGAAGTCGAGGTGCCTCTGAGCTGCGAGGCCCAGGAGGCCACCCTGAGTGGTCGGCTGCTCTGCTAAGGCCAGTGGGGCTCCGTGCAGGTAAGGCCCTGTGCTGCAGCAGCCCGGGGCCGGGGCTGGCCCGGAATTCCCGAGGATGCTTCTGGCTCTTTCTTAAGGCTCCCCTGCAGTTTGCCTGCCGCGCTTTGGACCATTTGAGAAATGAGACGATAGAGTCCGCAGGTGGATGCCAAGCTCACACTGTTGTTTCTGACGCGGTGGTATGGCGATGGGTGGAGGAGGGCTTCCTCTTCCCGAGCCACAGACCTGCGTGCCTGTGGGGAGCAGGGCTGGGCCCAGCAGCCCAGGAAGGGCTCCCCGCACCCCCACCCCGTACTGCAGGGCAGCGCAGAGGAGGACGGCAAGCCGTGGGGAGCGCCTGGGGAGCAGCCGGGCAGGCCACAGAGAGGCGTGCAGAGGCCGGGCACCTCTGCCGTGATGGCCCTGGACTCTGCTTGCTCACCCGGTAATTGCTGCGGCCCTCCTGTGTTCCTGGGTTGAATGCACTCTTTTCTCTCGGGCTGGCTCTGCCGGGTCACATCCGGGCTGGACATGGTTCTCCTGTCGTTTTGAAGACTCCAGGGTTGTTTTTGTCAACTGAAAAAAAGGGCACGACTTAAAAGCTGAGAATTATGTTTTACTTGGCAGACTCTCTGAAGACTTTAAACCCTGGGGAGAGGACTCCCAGATCACTCAGGGACGCCTCTGAAGAGGCGAGTGAGGAGCCAAGATGTGTAGGAGTTTTTCAAACAAAGACCAGGTAGTCAGAGCCTCAGAAGATTGCTGTTCACTAAGGAAGGCCAGACGACTCACATCGCGGACTGAGCGTCTCTGTGCCTGGGAAGGTGCGGGGTCTGGGCTCGCCGGCGCTTTCTGACCTGCCCTGCGGCTGTCTCGGCAGCGTCTTGTGCACTCCCATCCTGAGTCCCTCACGGCCGGCCGCCGCTGGGGTGGCGGCTCTGACGGAGGGAGGGCAGACTGTGCTCACAGAGACATCCACACGGCTCACTCACACCTTCTCTTCCTGACTCCAGCCCTGCTGCTGAGAGGTCTGATGCCGCAGGCCCCAGTTTTCCTCAGGGGCCTCCTAGGGCCTTTCTAACTCTGTTACTCTGCAGTTTCCCAGGACTTTCTCCCCTGGGTCAGGACGGGGATCTCAGAAGTGGCACTGATAATCCCGGAGAACTTTATAGCCAAAGTGTTTGGGAGAAAGTAGTAATAGATAAATACAAAACAAAGCGAGCAAAACCAGGGAGTCTCATTGCAGCAAGCCCTCTGCCTGCCTGGGGACCGCTGTTTGCATCCAGGCCTCTCTGAGTGTTACAGAACACAGGCTCCTATGCTTGAAGCACCGTGAGGCCAAACTGAAACGTCAGAGGCTGGAGCAGAGAAATGTGTTTTACTGTGGGGCTAAGCAAGAATAGTGGCTTGTGCTGGTGCCAAAATATTGGCTCTCTGTGCACCATTGCCAAACAGAAATATGAAGACAGAGTTGTGGAGGAGAAGGAAAAGAAAGTGAAAATGTTACTCGTTCAGTCGTGTCCGACTCTTTGCGACCCCATGGACTATAGCCCACCAGGCTCCTCTGTCCATGGGATTCTCCAGGCAAGAATACTGCAGTGGGTAGCCATTCCCTTCTCCAGGGGATCTACCCAACCCAGGGATCAAACCTGGTCTCCTGCATTAGAGCAGATTCTTTACCGTCTGAGCCGCCAGGGAAATGGCTTTATTACTTTGCCAGGCAAAAGGGGAACACTAAATGGGCTAATGCCGCAGGGACTGTGCCCCCACCTGCTGGTGAGTCGGGCGCGATGATGCAGTCAGGCAGGGGTCTGCGATAAGGACCAGAGCCGCAACAGTCTTGCCTTCTCTCTTCTGCGGTTTCTAAGCAGTGGGGTTGCTGACAAGGCCAGAGTCTGTGTGCAGAGCCTCGGGTGGTCGTCTCCTAATCTTTTATGGGCCTCTCTGGGCCCTTTAGTCTTGCTTCACGTGGTTTCCTGGCTGCCATTCCTCTGATTAGTAACTGTTCTGCCTTTTGGAATGCAAAGAAGGACATGGAAGCTGCAGTCTTGTCTATAAGAAGGCTGTGTATGCGCACTCAGTCGTGTCTGACTCTTTGGGACCCCATGGACTAGAGCCCACCAGGCTCCTCTGTCCATGGAATTTTCCAGGCAGGAATACTGGAGTGGGTTGCCATTTCTTTCTCCAGGAGATCTTTCCAACCCAGGAATTGAACCTGCGTCTTTTGTATCAGCAGGTAGATTCTTTACTACTGAGCCAAGAGTTGATGCTTTGCCTAAAGGAAATGGGGGACACAAAGGCCTCCTTGCCTGGGAGACCCAGAGGGCCCTGCTTGGTATCAGTGCCCAAAAGCCCTGAACTCCCCAGTAGTTTTAGGGGAGAAGCTTATAGGCAAATTTGAGGTGAGGGCTGTGGGATGTGGTGCTTCTTCTCTTTGGTTGGTGGTGAGGTAACAGGGCAGAGCTCCAGGAATCTTGGACTCAGCCTGAAGTTACTGTCATCCGTCTGGAGATGGGTGCGGGGAGCTTAGTTCTTCTGCTGAAGAGCTCAAAGGTATTGTTGTGTGTGTCCCTTGAGCAGGAGATGCTTGCTCCTTGGAAGAAAAGCCGTGACCAACCTACAAAGCATATTGAAAAGCAGAGACATCACTTTGCCTGTAAAGGGCCGTCTAGTCAAAGCTGTGGTTTTCCCGGGAGTCATGTATACGTTGTGTGAGCTGGACAATAAAAAGGCCGCTGCTGCTGAGTCGCTTCAGTCGTGTCCAGCTCTGTGCGACCCCACAGACGGCAGCCCAGCAGGCTCCGCTGTCCCTGGGATTCTCCAGGCAAGAACACGAGTGGACTGCCATTTTTCTTCTCCAGTGCATAAAAGTGGAAAGTGAAAGTGAAGTCGCTCAGTTGTGTTTGAGTGCTGCAGAATTGATGTCTTTGAACTGTGGTGTTGGAGAAGACTCTTGAGAGTCCCTTGGACAGCAAGGAGATCCAGCCAGTCAATCCTGGAGGAAATGAAGACTGAATATTCATTGAAAGGACTGACACTGACGCCGAAGCTCCAGTGCTCTGGCCACCTGGTGGGAAGAGCCAGCTAGCTGGGAAAAGGCCCTGATGCTGGGAGAGAGGGAGGGCAGGAGGAGAAGGGGACGACAGAGGACGAGATGGTTTGATGGCATCACCAACTCAATGGACATGGGTTTGAGCAAGCTCCGGGAGGTGATGAAGGACAGGGAAGCGTGGCCCGCTGCAGTCCTTGGGGTTGCAAAGAGGAGGACACGACTGAAGGAGGGGGCAGCATCGAGGACCCTGCCCCAGGGCTGTGCCATCGCTTCCTGACTGCCCCTCCCTTCCCTGTCAGCTACTGTTTGGACCTGCCCTGCGTGACTTGGGGGAGGTGTGTGTGTTCACCCCTCAGTCGTGTCTGACTCTTTGCGACCCTGTGGACTGCAGCACGCTAGGCTTCTTTGTCCTTCACCATCTCCAGGAGCTTGCTCAAACTCATGTCAAATCAGTGGTGCCATCCAGCTGTCTCATCCTCTGTCGTCCCCTTCTCCTCCTGCCTCAATCTTTCCGAGCATCAAGGTCTTTTCCATTGAGTCAGCTCTTGGCATCAGGTGACCAAAGTATTGGCGCTTCATCGTCAGTCCCTCCAATGAGTATTCAGGATTGATATCCTTTGTGATTCACTGGTTTGGTCTCCTTGCTCTCCGAGGACTCTCTGGAGTCTTCTCCAGTGCCCAGCTGGAAGGCGTCGTCTGGGCCCGTGGGGCCTCTGCCCCGGGCTGACGGGGCGCCTGCCCACAGCCACACTGGCGGCCCTGCCCCCGCCCCTTCTGCGCTCGGTGGGCCACGCGCGCCCTCAGCTGCTTCCTCTGGAACCTCTGAACCCCAGACCCCTCCAGCTGACCCACAGTGAGTGCCTTAGTTTGGGGCCATCTGGGTGGCTTCCGGGAGCTGGAGGTCACTGCGGCTGACCTTGATCCAGGGCTGACTGTGGGCCAGGCTCTGCTCTGCTTCGTGCACAGCCTTGGGGAGGGTGGGCTCTCAGCCCCCATGTTTGCCTGCGGCAGCCCAGGCTCAGAGACCCAGTCGCATGCTTGAGGCTACACAGCGTGTGGCGCCAGGCCTTACCACTGCATGTGTGGCGGGCGGGCTCTGGGTGCTGCAGGGCGTTGGTGGGCCTGTCCAGGCCCCGTGTCTGTGAGAGGGTCGGGCGGGGAGCACAGTGGTGTGAGGCGGCACATGCTGGGACCAGGACTGGGTTGTGTCTGACCGTTTTCATCAAAGGAGTAATGCATTTCAGCATGCATTGATACTTGTAGCCAATTAGCCAGAAAGGCTGTGGGCAGGCTCTCTCACCCCAGCCCTGTCCCCCAGGTTTTGTAAACTCATGGTTGTGTAGCAGCTGAGGTCACTCACTGCACACACACGGCATGAGGTACCCACTTGGCCATGGGCCACTTGTATTCTGTAAACATACATAAGCTCCACCTGAAAAGCCCTGGCCTCCGGGTTACGGCTGCATCACGGCTGCATCACGACTGTCCGCTGGGTCACCAGCAAGAGGAGAGACCACCGTGTGTCTGCTGCTACAGCGGCCGTGCCAGTCAGGAGGGAGTAAATGCGTCTGCCATTCCTGTGGCTCCTTGAGCTTTCTTCCAGCTTCCCCGCTCATGCCTTGCCTACCCTGGGTTCAGCGAACAGTGTGGACAGCAAGATAGCCAGCGTAGTCAGCAGTGAGATGCAGTGAGACGGCATTTCTGAACACTAACCGGCATACAGTGCGCCCCGGCGCTGCATCCCAAGCTGCGATGCGGGGCTGCTTCAGTCTGGGAACAGGCTGGGTCTGTGCTGGTCGGTGTTTGGGGGTGAGCAGGGTGTGGAGAGGGAAGGACGACCTGACGTGTGTGAGAGGCCTGGCGGGCGAGTGGAGGGTGGAGGAGAGGCCGGAAGGTTACAAGAGGGTCCATGGAAAATAGAAACGGAGTCTGAAAATGTAGGGTGTCAGGATGAGGATATCAGGAACCAGCAGAAAGGATGGTTAAACGTTGAGCTTCTAGTAAGGAATGCTGGTTGGTCACAGAATAATCACATTTTTATTCTGTTGTGAGGCCTAGCCATTTTGGTTTTCGCCTGTGGAGCTGCTTCCTAAGACAAGACTGTTGAGCAGCCTCCTGAGCAGTGGAGAAGCCCAGCTCACACCCAGCTGTTGCTCTGTGCCCCTGCAGATACCCGAACACAGCCTGCGAGCTGCTGACGTGCGACGTGCCACAAATCAACGACAGGCTGGGAGGGGACGAGACTTTGCTGAACGTTCTTTACAACTTCCTGGACCGTGAGCCGCCTCTCAATCCTCTGCTCGCCAGTTTCTTCAGCAAGACCATTGGTAATCTCATTGCGAGAAAATCTGAGCAGGTAATCATCTGCCCAGCCTGTGGGATTTGGGAGGGAGGCTTGGCTGGTGCCGAGCATGCCGTCAGCCGTCACGTGGAGGCGAGCTCTGCCTGCTCCGAGGGACCCACTGGGAGCTGCTGCGGGAGCTGGGGTGGGTGAAGAAGCTGTCTTCTGAGAGAGGGCCGCTGGCCTGCTCTGGAGCAGCAGCGCTTGCGCCGTTCCTGCACGCACAGGGCCCCGGGCAAGGCCGGCCTGTCCTCTCGCTGGCCGGTCCCACTGTGAGGGCCAGGCCGCGCCTGGGTCGTGCTGGGGTCATAGGGTTCCTGCTGCTGCATGTGTGTGGGAGTCGGCTGTCTGTTTATACCGTGCCTGTGTGCTCAGGCGTGCCCAGCTCTCTGCAACCCCATGGACTATAGCCAGCTTCCTCTGTCCGTGGGATTTTCCAGGCAAGAATACTAGAGTGGTAGCCATCTCCTTCTCTGGGAAACCTTCCTGGCTCAGGGGTGGAATCTGCGTCTCCTGCATTCATGGGCGGACTTTTTACCACTGGTGCCACCTGGGGGTCACTTCTTTGTGTCTAGGGCACTTATTATTTCAAAACAAATAAAAGGAAGTTCTCCTCTGTCCAATGGTTAGGACTCTGTGTGTCCACTGTAGGTGGCGTGGTTGGCGAACTAAGATCCTGTAAGCCACGTGGTGCAGCCAAAACATAAAAGGAATGCCCAGTTGTAGGTTCCTGTAGAGCGTGGGGTGAACTCACCTCGTGCAGCTGGAGCGCAGTTCTTCTGGGAGTGACGTGTGCGCCTGCCCCACACCGCCGCGCACCGCACACGTCCCGGAACGGCCGCGCAGTGTGCAGGCGTCCGTGCCCGGCGCCCGCTCCAGGAGCCGGCGTGTCGCTCTCTCATCTCCTGCCCCTGCTCACCGTCCCCAGTGCGCAGTTTCAGGACGAACCCCAGACAGCGCGTCGGCTCTGTAAGCACTGCGGTGAGAGTCTGACGCCTGAGGCCCTCCTCTCTCCTGGTGTTAGGGCAGGTGGCCACGCGCGGCTGCGGGGAAGGCGCTTGGGGCGTCCGCAGTCCCCGCGGCACAGCCCCTGCCGCTGCACTTCCTCTCCAGCCTTCAGTGTGGCCCCTCGGTCCACTTCAGCTTTCCCGATAGTTGCAGATAACAGCATTGTGGTTTTAATTTGCATCACTTCGGGGACTACTGAGGATGAGCACCTTTTTGTATATTAATCAGCCATTTGGACATCTTTTGTGTGAGATCTCTTGCCCATTTTCTTTCATCCTCTCTGTTTTCTCTTCATTTGTAGGAATTGTCTATTTTGTGGATACAAGTCCTCTGATGTTTTTCCGGCTGTGCCACGTAGCTCACCAGCTCTTTATTCCCCGGCCAGAGATTGAGCCTATGCCCTTAGCAGTGGAATCTCAAGTTTGAGCCACTGGGCTGCCAGGGAGTTCTCCCTCTGTTGGTTTTGTGTTGCAAACATCGTTTCCTGCTCTGTTTGCTGGTTTTTTGGGTTTTTCTTTTTTGTTTTTTTTCTCTTAATTCTGTCTTTTTAATGAACAGAGAATCTGATTTTCATGTAGTGCAAGTCATAACTTTATTTATTTTGTCCATTAAACTTTTTATCTACTTCAAAATCAGAAAGATAGTCTGTATTATTTTTTAGAAGCTTTATTGTTTTCAGTTCAGTTCAGTCGCTTAGTCGTGTCCAACTCTTTGTGACCCCATGGACCACAGCACGCCAGGCCTCCCTGTCCATCACCAACTCCCAGAGTCCACCCAAACCCATGTGCATCGAGTCAGTGATGCCATCCAACCATTCCATCCTCTGTCGTCCCCTTCTCCTGCCCTCAGTCTTTCCCAGCATCAGGGTCTTTTCAAATGAGTCAGCTCTTTGCATCAGGTGGCCAAAGTATTGGAGTTTCAGCTTCAACATCAGTCCTTCCAATGACTATTCAGGACAGATCTCCTTTAGGATGGACCAGTTTGATCTCCTTGCAGTCCAAGAGACTCTCAAGAGTCTTCTCCAACACCACAGTTCAAAAGCATCAATTCTTCGGTGCTCAGCTTTCTTCACAGTCCAACTCTCACATCCATCCATACACGACCACTGGAAAAAACCATAGCCTTGACTTGACGGACCTTTGTTGACAAAGTAATGTCTCTGCTTTTTAATATCCTGTCTAGGTTGGTCATAACTTTCCTTCCAAGGAGTAAGCGTCTTTTAATTTCATGGCTGCAGTCACCATCTGCAGTGATTTTGGAGCCTCCAAAATAAAGTCTGACACTGTTTCCACTGTTTCCCCACCTATTTGCCATGAAGTGATGGGACCAGATGCTATGAACTTAGTGTTCTGAATGTTGAGCTTTAAGCTAGCTTTTTCACTCTCCTCTTTCACTTTCATCAAGAGGCACTTTAGTTCTTCACTTTCTGCTGTAAGGGTGGTGTCATCTGCATATCCGAGGTTATTGATATTTCTCCTGGCAATCTTGATTCCAGCTTGTGCTTTCTCCAGCCCAGCGTTTCTCATGATGTACTCTGCATAGAAGTTAAATAAGCAGGGTGACAATATACAGCCTTGACGTACTCCTTTTCTTATTTGGAACCAGTCTGTTGTTCCATGTCCAGTTCTAACTGTTGCTTCCTGACCTGCATACAGGTTTCTCAGGAGGCAGGTGAGGTGGTCTGGTATTCCCATCTCTTTCAGAATTGTCCATAGTTTATTGTGATCCACACAGTCAAAGGCTTTAGCCTAGTCAATAAAGCAGAAATAGATGTTTTTCTGGAACTCTCTGGCTTTTTCCATGATCCAGCAGATGTTGGCAATTTGATCTCTGGTTCCTCTGCCTTTTCTAAAACCAGCTTGAACATCAGGAAGTTCACGGTTCACATATTGCTGAAGCCTGGCTTAGAGAATTTTAAGCATTACTTTACTAGCATGTGAGATGAGTGCAGTTGTGCGGTAGTTTGAGCATTCTTTGGCATTGCCTTTCTTTGGAATTGGAATGAAAACTGACCTTTTCCAGTCCAGTGGC
>SJYQ01005000.1:8759-101721 GCA_006410935.1 Redunca redunca
AAATCAGATTGATTATATTCTTTGCCGCCAAAGATGGAGAAGCTCTATACAGTCAGCAAAAACAAGACCGGGAGCTGACTGTGGCTCAGATCATGAACTCCTTATTGCCAAATTCAGACTTAAATTGAAGAAAGTAGGGAAAACTGCTAGACCATTCAGGTATGACCTAAATCAAATCCCTTATGATTATACAGTGGAAGTGAGAAATAGATTTAAGGGTCTAGATCTGATAGATAGAGTGCCTGATGAACTATGGAACGAGGTTCGTGACATTGTACAGGAGACAGGGATCAAGACCATCCCCGTGGAAAAGCAATGCAAAAAAGCAAAATGGCTGTCTGGGGATGCCTTGCAAATAGCTGTGAAAAGAAGAGAGGCGAAAAGCAAAGAAGAAAAGGAAAGATATAAGCATCTGAATGCAGAGTTCCAAAGAATAGCAAGGAGAGATAAGAAAGCCTTCTTCAGCGATCAGTGCAAAGAAAGTCGCTCAGTCATGTCCAACTCTTTGCGACCCCATAGATTATAGAGTCCATGAAATTATCCAGACCAGAACTGGAATGGGTAGCCTTTCCCTTCTCCAGGGAATCTTCCCAAACCAGGAATCAAACCCAGGTCTCCTGCATTGCAGGTGGATTCTTTACCAGCTGAGCCACAAGGGAAGCCCAAGAAAACATGTAAACTGGGTACAGAAGGAGAAAGGGATGAGAGCAGGAGTCAGGAGCCCCTTTTTCTAGTCACAGCTGTGCCTCTGACAATCCGTGGGCCTCGAGCGAAGCTCCTGTGTCCAGGGACCACCCTGTAAAATGGGGCAGGGGGCAAGGAAGGCTCCACTGGGTTCTCCCCATCCTCCCCCTTTTCTCGCCTTCACCTCTTCCGCACTGCCTCAGTGGGCAGATAGCAAACATTACCAGTCAGGAAGGTCATTACTGAGCTTTGCATCCTGCCATTTCTCTTGTTCAGTCGAAACCAATCCAGAGGGTACTTTTCCCCAGCTGTGCATACCCAGTCCCTTTGCTGGTCTCTGAAGGCTCTTCTTGTGGTCAGTGTGCCTCTGCCAGCACTAACCTGTCTGACTGACAGCTGGTTTGCACTTGGACGGAGATCTTGGGCTTCTTGAAAGTCAGCACAACCCTCTGCTTGGGGCACGTTTTCACAGATGTCCCAGGATGATTTAAAAGACGGAATGATTTGATTGCCATTGGTTTTGGTGAGCATATTTGATAGCCGAGTTCTTCTCCCAACAGGTAAATGTACTGTATACAAGTATATTCTTCAAAGCTGAGAATCAGAGTCCTTTAGTGGAAGGTTTCTATGCAGTAAATCTCCTGGCTCTTAGATGAAGCTGCGTTCTTTCCCTTCTTGAGTTACACCAAGCTCATCTACCTAATTCTTAGATTTACACCCTTAACCTTTATCTGCCAAAAGTTTAATTCATTTTAGTTCTGCAGCCACAGGCTAGGCATCGGGAGGTTTGAGAAGCTTACAGTCGGAGAGGAGATTGACATGAGAACTAGCTACAGTAAGGGTTCAGATTAGCCCCAAATCAGAGCCCCAGGTGCCTCAATATTCTGGCTGGTTGTAGGGTCTCCACTAAGGAGAAGTGGATCTAGAGATCGTTTTGAATGGCTCTGGGCTGTCCCTGTTGAAGGGACTGTGAGAAGGAAGGAATAGAAAGTTGGAAAATTGAAGTTTGTTAATGAAATATTAGCGACAACCTAGGCTGAACCCAGCTCCTACTTCAGTGTTTGGGGTTCCTGAAAAGTCCCCTGTGAGCACAAGTGTGCTGAATGTCTGTCACACACCTGGAGGCTCTGGTTGGCTGGAGAACACTGCCTCAGTATTCAGGACTGCCTTCTTGTTTCTTTGCCTGGCCTTATCCAGCTGTTCGTGTCCATGACCTGTAATGTCATGGACCTGTAATGTGTCTCATTTCAGAGGAGTAGGGGGAGCATGCAGGGTTTGGGCTCCAGCTCTGCCACTCACTAGCTGTGTCAGCGGGTAAATTCCTCAACCTCTCTGAGCCTCAGTGTCCTGGTCTTGAAAATGGACATGCATCCACCTGCCTCCAGGGTGCTCATGAGGAGTAGAAGAGAGACAGTATGGCAGGCTATTATTTGCGGAGTGCTTGTCAGACTCATTGAAGGCGCCTCCCAGATCCACAAGAACACACTGTCACTTTTGCTCTTTGTTTGTTTAACTCCTTTGACTAAGAAAGCCAGTAAAAGAATTTTGAGGAAGTTTGCTAGGAAAGAACATGCTAACTTCTCTTCTTTGCTGTTAGTAAGTGGTTTGGCCTGATACCTTTTAGCTGAAAAAATATCTTTGAAACTCTCAGATGACCTGTTGTTTTACTTTCATTCATTTGACACACATGTGTGAGTATCTACTGTGCACAAAGCACTCCCTTAGAGGGCAGACCAGGCAGATGAGACCTGCGTGGGGCTTGGCTGCCAGGGCCTGGGGTTGGGGAGGACCAGTTAGCCTGGGGAGGTGGGGTAGGCCTGGTCCTGCTCTCCCAGCCCTGCCATGGCACTTTTGGCCATTCCGTGCCCTCCTGGGGCCCATTTTCTTCTCTGAAAATGGGCTGGGATGGTTTTCCCAGTAGTCATGGACAGCTGTGAGAGTTGGACCATGAAGAAGACTGAGCAGCAAAAAATTGATGCTTTTGAACTGTGGTGCTGGAGAAGACTCTTGAGAGTCCCTTGGACAGTAAGGGGATCAATCAGTCCAAAAAGAAGTCAACCCTGAATATTCACTGGAAGGACTGATGCTAAAGCTGAAATTCCAATGCTTTGGCCACCTGATGTGAAGAGCTGACTTATTTGAAAAGACCGTGATGCTGGGAAAGACTAAAGGCAAAAGAAGAGGGTGGCAGAGGATAAGATGGTTAGATATCATCACTGACTCAATGGACATGAGTTTGAACAAACTCCAGGAGATAGTGGGGGTCAGGGGAGCCTGGCAGGCTGCAGTCCATGGGGCCGCAAGGAGTCAGATACAACTTAGGAACTGAACAACAGCAACCATATTCAATAGATTACATGAGATATTCAACACTTGATCATAAAAGGCTTTGCGTTAGATAACTTTGCCCAATCGTGGCTAATTGAAATGTTCTGAGCATGTTTTAGGTAGGCTAAGCCATGATGTTTGGGAGGTTAGGTGTATTACATGCATTTTTAAACTTATATTTTCAACTTAGGATGAGATTATGTCCTGATAAACCCATCATAAGTCAAGGCAGATCTGTAAACCCAACTGTTTTCTGGGTCCAAGAAATCATACTGTGAATTGAACCAGTTAGAGTCTTACAAAATGGTCTTGCATTTCGTTCATGTTTAGAAAGGAGAAAACAAGTCCTGTAGCTAAAGGAAACTCGTGGTGGGTGGGCAGCGGAAGGCCACCGTTAAATGTCCTTAGGGATTCCTTTCTTAGGGCTTTTGATCATCAGACCTTTCATTTTCAAAGGAAAAAAATAACAGCAGCCTGTTGCCACTGGCCGTTTCCTTTTTACCCAGCAGGATACAATGTCTGATGGGTGTAAAGGAAGCCTTGAATCCGATATCATTCATGAACCTCTTTGAGTGCCTACCGAGCATCAGAGAAACAACATGAATACGATGGAGGGGGTCTCTGCCCCCATACCTGATGTCTGGTATATCCAAGGTGCTCAATAAAAATTTGTTGAGTAAGAAAATGAATACAGATAATAACTGTTAATAGTTTTTCTGTCCTGTCACATCATTTTGATGACTCCTGTAACACTGGGTTACATTTTAAATCACCTGTCGTGAGGTGGCCAGCCAACCTAGTCTGGGGCCAGCAGGAACTGTTGAGATACTTGGTGGACTTGACACTTGATGTTGGTCCAGCATGGCAGTTGAGAGCATGGGCTGCCTGGGTTGGAATCCTTTCTTCACCTCTTCCTAGTCATGAGACCTGGGCGGGTTCCCTGACCTTGCTGTGCCTCAGTGTTCCCATCTGTAAAGTGGGGACAGGAGCGGTGCCCACCCCACAGGGTTGTGGTGTGGCCTACACGTGTGTGCTGCTTGGCGCACTCTGATGGCCCTCCAGATGTTAGCTGCTACCCTCTGCGTGTATTATTCCCTTGACCTCCTCTGATGTATTAGATGCACAGGTTAAATAGACCCAGGTGCTATCATTTGGGTATGAAGGAGCCTAGTGACGAGGTTTGAGTCTCAGCTTGGCAGCTCTCTCCCCACATGGCCTCCGCCTTGGTCAAATTCCTGAGGTTAAGGGAGGCTCAGAGAGGTTAAGGTCCTTCCTTCACTGTGTGAAGGATTATATGGAACCCAAGTGCCCAGCACATGAGGCACCCTCCATAAATGGCAGGATTGTTGTCAACCCCATAAAAAGCGCACCAGGCCCCTTGGCTTTTGTGGCCTGGAGTGCCACAGCTGGTTCACTGGGCGCCCAGGGAAGTCGTGGGCAGGCCTGGAGCAGGCCCTGAGGGCGGCCGGCCTTGGGAAAGGGCCCACGTCGCAGGCCCCACACGGTCAAAGCATTTTAAAGGCCTTGTATTAGAAAAATAAACCAATTAAATAATACTGCCCCCCATAAAAGCTGACTTTTAATGGGTTCCATGGTGGGGTTTTGCTCTGTGGCGGTCTCGTAGCCATTGGTCTTGGGGCGACTGTCTGCCGCCACGGGGAGAGTTTAATCTTGCACGGGGTGGGCAGAAATTTACAAGTTTTACAGCTGTTTTTCCTCCTCCAAAGTGTTGCTATGTCGTTGTGCGCTGAGGGCAACCTGCATGCATTTAACAGTTTACCTCGTTTGGGGTGGAAATGAAAAATGAAGTAATAAATTAAAGAAAAACACAACGTGGATTTTTCCCCTCTTCTCGAGGCAACCGTGGAAGAACAAAGAACCAGTGTTTCCCCGGGACTGACTGCTTAATCAAATTCTAATGGCTTTTATGTATGGACCCTTGCCCACGGGACCCGCCTCCTTCCCAGAGAGAGCTCCAGGGCACAGGGTGTGTGTTTGGGGCTTGTCCTGCCGACCCCAGGGTAGAGGGTCAACAAACGGCAGCCCAGGGGCCACATCCGACCCACTGCCTGTTTTTGTGAAATGACTGGGGGGAAAAAATCAAAAGATTTCCTGACACGTGAGAATTACATGGTGTAGACACGCCTGCAAGCTGGGGAAGACCCATGGGGCCCCATGGCACTGGGCAAAGGACTAGCTCAGCCAGAAGCTGGTTCTCTCTCTTCCTTTCCCACCTGTTTCTTCTTCCCTCTTCTGTGCCTTTTTCTTCGTCAGACAGCAAATGTTTGTTGCCTATTTCTGACGAGCCTTCGCTTTCTCTCCTCAGTCATGCGGAGGAACCCCTTTGGTGTGGACATCTGCTGCCGGAAAGGGTCCCGAAGCCCCCTGCAGGAGCTCTACAACCCTACCCAGGTAAGCCCTGGAAACTTCTTTGCTTCTCCACTCAGAGTCCATGTGTCAGTTTTTTGGGGGAGGCAGGGGGATTGAAAAACTCCAAAATTCTGGTCTTTGGGGATTTGAAATTTCTTTCCACTGCCTGGGTTTTTACCTTTAGCTGGTTGCTTTCTCGGTCACCCTTTCTCTGTAGAGTGGCTCTGCAATTCTAGCAAGAGGTATTTCGAATGAGAGGAATGGCTTGGTGGAGTGCTGGACTGAGCTTTGAACCTGCTCAGGTTTTGGGTCCCTGAGAACCGCATAGGTGCAGGTGCCAGCAAGGGGACTCTGAAATTGCAGAGCCTGCCAGGCTGTGCAGTCTCCCCATGGATGTCCCCAAAGAAGGCCCACCTGGGGGATGAACTCACCACCCAGATCTCTCGCCCCCAAGACGTGCATCTCACTGCGCCAGTCTAAGACCCTTGTGTGGGGAGACTTTTTGCCAAGTGACTGTCATGGTAAGTTGAACTTGATTATGAAGAGTTCCTCTCTGGGCAAAATAAGCTCCAACCAAGACACAGTGCTCTCCATGGAAAGCTAGGAGCAAAGGAAGGAGGCCTCGTTGCCATGGTGATGGCAACATTGGTGTTTGTGGGTCTTGATGAGAAGACTCCAAGGCTGGCTCTTTTGGGAGAACATTAATTACCTTGTGATGCCAAGAACTGGTGAATGAACAACTAGTGACCCATTAGCTGACCTTTGATAGCTGGTGAGAAAAAGGGGGAAATGTACTGCTTTGGCTATAATCTCTGAGATTGATTTTGTATCAAATTCTTAAGTTAGCATTTCTGTGGACCAAGGTGCTTGCAGAGGAAGAAACTCTTTGCTTCCCTAGAAGTGCTGAATTCCTGGAAGTCTTGCCAAGGGATAAGTCTGAGAACTTTCTGATTCCACATCTCTTTCTTGTCTTTCACCCTTTGGAAAAGTGGACTCTTGAGTTTGTGCAAAATGGGTGGCCTAACCATGTTAATTCACACCCCTCGTTCAGCCCCATCACTTTGGAACTCAGTGTGGTGGGGCCAGATTAACCAGGTCATTGCAAACTCAGATTGCCTGATGTCTCCTTTACTGGGCTTTCTGGTAACTCAGCAGGGAACTGGCCTTTTAAAAAAATGATTATTGAAGTATAGTTGATTTACAAAGTTGTGTTCGTGTCAGGTGTACAGCAAAGTGAATCAGTTATATATATATATATATAGATATGAATATGTTTTTTTAAAAATGCTCTTTTCCACTATAGGTTATTACAAGATACTGAGTATAGTTCCTTATGCTATACAGTAGGTCCTTGTTGGTTATCTTGATTTGGGTTTTTGTTTGGTGTCCCGATAATCTGATTACTATAGGCCAGTCTCCCGCCTGTTCACATATTGGTCCTAGGAAGAGACTTCAGTAGAAAGGATTTCTGGTTGGTGAAAGTGGAAGTGTTAGTCGCTCAGTCGTGCCCAACTCTCTGCGATCCCAAGGACCATAGCCCACCAGGCTCCTCTGTCCATGGATTTCTCCAGGCAAGAATACTAGAGTGCATTGCCATTCCCTTCTCCAAAGGATCTTTCTGACCCACAGGTCGAGCCCGGGTCTCCTGCACTGCAGGCAGATTCTTTACCTTCTGAGCCACCAGGGAAACCTCTCTTCCGGTAAGCCATGTTGAAAACATGTGCTATCAAGACGCGAACCATACCTGTCTCTTTCAGTTGACCTCCTCTGTTCTCAGATTATTTTCTCTTTTGAAGCAAGACTGCTGAAGAGCTCCTGCTTTCCTGGGCAGATTTTACGAGCAGCAGATGGTGTCATGGGAAAAGCTGTTTCTGAAGTAGGTGTGTCTCTGGACAGGTAGTCTGTGGACTGTCGGCACCAGTCATTGTTGCGTCCCCAACCCTGGCCTGTAGTGGGTGCCCCCTGAGTGTCTGTGATTGAAAGAGTGAAAGTCCAGGTTTAAATTCCTCCTTCACTCCCAGCTGGTTGTGCAACCTTGAATACGTGATGAGTTCTCTTTAGGGTCAGCTTTCCCATCTCTCTGGAGTGTTGGGAGGATAAAATAATTCTGATGTGTCAGGGGCAGAGTAAACATGATTTATCATTATCATGATTGTGAGAATGGCTTCACTGCTGGAGCCTTGACTCAAGGGTCAGACCTGGGTTCAAAGTTTGTTTTCTTCATGTACCAGCTATGTGAGTGGGGGCAAGACACTTAACCCATCTGAGATTGCCTCCCTCCTTTATAACATGGTGCTAACAATTCCTGCCTTGCAGGCTTCCACGAGAAGTTGTGCCTTGCTCAATGCCTCCTATGGAGTTTGCGCCTTCCCAGATTCATTCATTCATTTACTCATTCATGTCTTCATCCGCTGTTGTGAACGCCCACTATATGTAGCACAGTGCCAGGCACTGGGCTCAAAAGGCTGAGCAGGGCTTGTGTGGTTAGCCTTCTGTGTCTGCTTCTCCTTATTATTCTAAGGTTGACTTGAGTGGGTTACCTGGTGAGGGAGACCCTGCTTGTTCTATTTGTTAACCAATCAAAGAAGAGAACCTTCCTGGGTAGAACGTTCCATCTCTTCCATCTGGCAGTGTTCGATGAGATGTTCACTTAGAAGCCTAGGACCTGGGAGGGAAGATGGGGCTGGGGAGGCGTCTCTGGGAGCCGTTTGTGAGGGAGTAGGTGGGTGAGTCACCAGCCTCCATCAAGAATGTTGTGGGCAAGCTGTCTGTCCCCTTTTGCTGGTAACCAGGAAAATGTCCCTGCAGGAAGATCTCCGCATTTCCTCGGGATGTTGTCCCGGAATGTTTTTTTCTTAGGCTGGTTTCCTTTACAAGCTGCAATTATGTTCTCTTCCCACACACGTTCCGTCAGTGGCACTTCTCCGAGAAACTGTCTTCGTGATCTTTGAGATGGCTGTGGGCTGGAGAGTTCAGAGGAGAGAAGGGAACAGGAGCTCCTGTGGAGCCAAGTCTGGTTTTGTGTCCATAAGACATTCACAAACGCTGCACCCAGTGGGCCTTGGTTTTGGTTTCTCGTGTTCCCCTACCAGCTGAGCTCTGGAAGCTGCTAAGTCTGGACCGATGTTATCACAGAGGCAGATGACAAACACTGTAATTGCTAGAAACCAAACTGCTCCCGGAGATGCCATTTCCCCTTTTTATGCTGACTGGTTATTTGGGTTTGATATATGATGGTGAAAACAGGAACTGTGTATTTTAGACAGTAAGGAAACCAACATTATGGCAAGTAGAGCCATCTTAGTTACCAGGTGCTGGGAATGTAGGGCAAATGCTCTCTGCGTGCATGCATGCTGAGTTGCCTCAGTCCTGTCTGACTCTCTGCGACCCTGTGGACTGCAGCCCATCAGGCTCTTCTGTCTGTGGGATTCTCCAGGCAAGAGTACTGGAGTGGGTTGCTGTGGCCTCCATCAGGGGATCTTCCCGACCCAAGGATGCTCATAAACTTCTCATGGAATGTTTGTGTCAAGCCCTAAAGTAGGTGGTACACCCCCATTTTACATACGGGACAACTGAGGCCAAGGAAGTTGTCACACAGCTTGTAAGAAGCAGAGTAAAAATTCAAATCCAGGACAAGCTACAAATCCATTTATCTCTGTGCTGTATTCACTGTTGCCAGCAAAGTTCTCTTGGCAAGAATTAGCCCATCCAAAAGAGAAAGAAAAAAAATCACATCCAGATTTTCACTGGACAAAAATCTTAAAAGCTCCCTTAGGAAAATTGGCTATAATCTGCTTTTAGTGTCCAAGGTTTTCTTATTTTAGTGCCCTAACCATTAAAACAACAGTGGGTGGAAAAAAAGTTTGTAGGTGATATTCTTAGAAAAACTGTACTCTGATGTCTTATAATTTTCCTGGTTCTCCGCTGTCTTCCTGGCCCCAAAATAAAGTGTAATTGCTGATCATATCAGCTGGCGTCAAGTCACCGAAAGTTCAAGAGTTGCCAACTGCATATTTGCGGGCCGAACACATGTGCGGGCCACCCCACTCAGCCTAGACAGCAGGGCAGAGCTCCACTGTCAGCCATTAATAGGGCATAATTGCCCCAAAAATGTCAGCGAGGGGTGGGACAGCCTGTCTTGACTCACCCACCTCCCGGTCCTCTCGTGGGTTCCCTGAAGTCTTCCTGGCATCACTCATGTGGTTCAGCCCTGCCCTGCCTGCTTCTTTCTTTAGCGTTTGCACTTGCTCTGTGATTACTATGTTCTGAGAAGACATGCTCAGTCCAGGGGCTAACCAGGAACTTATAAGTCCAGGAGGCCTCCATGCATGCGCCAGTGGCCTGCAGACCTTCCTAGGGGCCCCTGGGGACCAGAAAATACAGTATTTTGACCAGTCAATATTTTATTGTAATAATAATTTAAAAAATTGAACCTTTATTGGTGCAGTCTTCTATGTGTTAAATAAGATGGGCTGTAAGAAGAAGGATGGAGAGAGGGAGAGAAGGGAAGGAGGAAGGGAAAGGAGGAAGAAAGTTACTGTTCATTGAATGTCAGTGACTTTCCATACGTATCTCATGGAATCTTCACAACAGTCCTAGAAGGAAGGTTATCTATAACTCCATCCTTCAGATAAGTTAACTGAGGATCAGAAGGGCTAAGCAATTTGCCAAGATCCCGTAGCTCCTTAATGGTTGTGCTGGGTCCACCTGACTGGGAGAGGAAGTGGGAGGATGAACTTCTATCCCATTATCTTTCCTGGGTGGAAAAATGCTTTCTTGAGGTTCTGTTTCATGGTGACTGAAGCTGAGCTCAGGATAGTTGCAGAATTCCTGAAGGCAGGGGCCAAGGTTCATGGAATGCATGATAGATGTCCAATAAACAATTGCAGATTTGTTTTTTCTTATGGAACATGATATTTGGAGCAGTCTTTCTTTCCTGGCTGAAGCCAGGCTAAGTGGGAGTCCCTCTTTCCCCTTCCCTAAGAACTCTGCTATAGGATAGTACAGCTTGGTGACATTTGGAAGTCAGGGTCTTTAAGTTTTAGATTGAAAAAAGCTTGAGTTGTCCAAGGGAAGGTGGGACACTCTTCCAGCTCCTACCTAAATAGTTTTCTGAGCAAGGCTTGCCAAGGTTTATTTCGTCTACAGATGTTTATCAGATAAACAGGGGGAAAAGACATGGGGAAGAGAGGCATGTAGGTAACAGAACATGGTAAGTGCTGTGCGATAAAACTGGAAGTGTCTTGAAAGTTTATGTGGGGATCAGGAGTGAGCAGTTAACCCTTTGAGGGGCAGGGCACAATGGGAAGCTTTCTAGAGGAGGCAGCATTTGAGCCAGGCTCCTGAAGACATAACAGTCTTCACTGGACAGAGCAGAGGGAATGGCATTACAGAGGGATGAAGCAGCAGGAGTGAGGTGTACAGGTGGCACAGTTCATGGCACGTTCAGAGAATGGTGAGGGGTTTGTAGCAGGTGTGAAAGAGCATGTTGTAAGCTGAGTGGAGAGGATAGGGAAGAGGGGCAGGTTGGTACCAGCTTCATAAGGCTTGCTCACCCTTCCAGAGGGGGTAGTGGTCCCTAGAGATCCCCAGAGATGGTGTGCAACTTAAAAAGCAGCTTTTGCTTCTGGCTTGGCTGCTTGTTAACTTCTTTTAGGAGGGTCTGGCCCCGCCTGACTGCAGTCTCCTCCTCTGTAGCATGAAGGGGTTGAATTGTACCCATGCTTCCCCACACCTTGTGCACTCATGAGCTTTGAAAAATCACCAGTGCCTAGATCTCCAGGGATTCTGATTTTTTTTTGGCGGGGGCGGGTTGGTCTGGGATAGGGCTGGGGTGGAACCAACGTTCCCTAGTTGGTTCTGATGGGCAGCCTGAGTTCCGAAGCACTGGGTTGGAGATTCTGGAAGGACCCCTCCAGTTTTCAAACCTTCAAGGGGACATCTATGGCAGTCCAAGGCAGGGGTATGGGTTTGATTCCTGGTCAGGGAACTAAGATCCCACATGCTGTGCAGCATGGATAAAAAATAAAACTAAAAGATAAAATCTTTGATTCTTTGGTTCTTACATGACCTGTTACATGAAAAGGAGCTCAGAGCATGTGCGCTGAAGTGAAGTAAAGCGAAAGTGCAGTTGTGTCTGACTCTTTGCGACCCTATGGGCTATACAGTCCATGGAATTCTCCAGGCCAGAATACTGGAATGGGTAGCATTTCCTTTCTACAAGAGATCTTCCTGACCCAGGAATCAAACCCAGGCCTCCCCCCTTGCAGGCGGATTCTTTACCAGCTGAGCCACAAGGGAAGCCCGTGTGCACTGAGGTTGCTCCCTATCTTTTCTATGGTCTTTCTAGATGAAGGACCATGTTACCTATTTGCACTCAGCCTCATTCACCAATACGAAGTGACCACATTCCTTCCTATGCTCCATGGAAGGTTGGTTGATGCCCTGAGCTTTGGAGACTCATTATGTGAACAAACCTAAGAAGTTGAGCCTTTGGGCAGTGAATCGGGCAGAGCCCCATGTAAAGGACACTTGAGCCACTTGGCTCTTGATCCCATAAAAAGGAGAACCCCAGACTGGTTCCAAGCCAGACATCAGGTGGGCGCTTCTGAAGGATCAGCTTCAGTCTCACAAATGAGCATAAAAGGGCTCTCTTCCTTGAAAATCATTCTTCGGGAAGAAAGATACTGAATGGCCGTATCCACTGGGGAAGCAAGAGAGCAGACATTGGACAGTCCCCAACTCTGGTCAATTAATCCCTTCATTACCAACCACCTGGTAAATGACGAGTCCATCTAATTATCTTGCTTTGACCCAACAGCTGTCTACTTAATTGATTTAGTTGTGGATCAGCTCCTTATTCAAAGATATTACTTACTGTCAGCCCAGCAGAACGGCAGCTGGCCGGCAAAGATGAAATATTACATCAACTTGATCTTACACACAGCACTTGGGAGCATGCTTCATTATTCATTGCAAATCACAATGGATGAGCAGAGCCCATTGCAGAAACCTGGGGCAGCAGGTTGCCTTTTTCACTCTGACCAGTAGTTTCTTTATTCTTGAACCAGAGAAGCTGTCCCTGGTCAGATTTCCAATCCAGCCAGGACAGCTGGGGGATCTGGTGTCAGACACAATTTGGGTTGGCAGAGATGACTGGATGCTGGAAGAAAGGGGAGGATCCCAGCACAGGTGTATGACCTGGGGCAGTTACTTAACCTCTTCAAGCCTTGATTTCCTTATCTGTAAAATAGGAGTGTGATACCAGAGTTGCAGGTCTGTGAGGTTTATCAATAACATCGTGTATAAAAAGCACCTAGGACATGCCCAGAGCAGAGTGGGTGATAGTCGCTAGTCATTAGTGATCTGGGTTGAGTTAGGTAACCTGGGACTTTGCTTAGGGGGTCTGGGATCATGCTTGGTCCCTGTCCTGTAGGCTCAGATGTTTGGCAGATGCATACTTGGACTTGTGTTGAATAATAATAAGATAGATGATTTCCTCTTGCCTGAAAGCTACTAGCTATTCATCATGAGCACTACCTAAAAATTTTGATTGATATGTGTCTGGTAGACTCAGTTGTTGGGAAGCTTGCTGTGCTGATTTTTAAGGCCATGAGTACCTCTGGATGGAGTGTGTGCGCGCATGTGTACATTTAACCCACATCCTGGAAAATGGGCAAATTCAGCTGTTAAGTTTTAAAGGTCTCCTGCGGTTGCTTGTGTCTGTTTTACCTCCAGCACGTAGGTAAGTGTGTCAGTGATAGTTGTTGTAAAGTAAGACCATCTCTGGCCCATGTTAATGTGAGGCCATTGATTTCATGGATTGGTTCATATTTCACACAGGCGGTTTTTATAGGCGCTTGTTCTGTTTCTGGAAACCTAATTTGACCCAATATATTCAAATCTCGGTAGCTGAGCTCTCTAATGGGGTCCTTCTGTATCAGGCTGTGTGGATATAGTCTGGTAGATTTCAATGAGAGGAAGGCATTCAAGTGACAAAACGACCTCAGCAATTTCCAAATGGTAACACAGCTGTAAAAGCTACCATTTTTGGAAAGTTATTTCCTAAATTGTCCTCAATTATAAGAGGCCTCTACATAATTTGATTTTTCTGTAAACTATACAACTCAAGGAGCTTCACAGTCAACTGGATTTTAACCTTGTTGAGATGGATAGAACTGAGACAAAGCCCTGGCTTGTTCTTAAATTCTCTGTAAGAAAGACATGGGAGTGGGATGGGGGTGGGGTGGGCGTCAGCCTCCTCCCCATCCTGCTTCCCTCTTGATGGCCAAGTTGGCCTGTGGGTCTTGTGGGGAGCAGAGTTTACACCCTGCCTCCAGCACTAATTACTGTGAATTCTGGGGCAAATAGCTAAACTTTTTCAAGCCCTGGAGACCTTGTTTATAAAGTAGGAGTAGAATACCAACTATTCAGTTATTAAGAATTAAATTAGGATTTATAGTGCAAGTTCTGGGCACACGGCAAGCTGCTCAATCAGTGCTGTTTTTTAAACATTTATGTTAGCTCAGATGAAGCTTTCTCCAGGAAGCTCGCCCTGGTTTTTCTCCCTTCAAACTCAGGTTAAATGTCCTAGAACGCTACTGCCTGCTTACAACATAATATGATTTGTATATGTTATTTGAAATTTTCTAGCAGTCACATTTTGAAAAGTAGAATGAAAACCAGGTTAAATTCATTTTAATAACATATTTTATTTAATCCAGTATAACCAATGTGAGATCATTGCTACCTTCAATCAATAAAAATATTAAGATATTTTGTACTCTTGTTTTTGTATGGACTTTTTGAAGTCTCATGTGTATTTGACACAGCGCATCTCACTTTGGGTTGGCCATGCATCACATGCTTAGTGGCTATGTCTGGCTGGTGACTGCCATACTGGACAATGCAGGTCTATGAAATGCCACACTCTCCTCACCCCTGTGTCATTCGTGACACTTACCTTATGTGTTTGAAATGATCTCACTAGACTTTGAGCCTCTTGAGAGCAGGGGCTGGTCATTCATCTTGGTACCCGGAGGCTACTCCAGCCAGCCACAGCAAAGGAGCTCAGTAGGTGCTTGGCACTGAGTGAATTGCCTGTCCTGGGCTGTGAGCAAGCCTGGTGTGTGGCGATCACGCTGAGGAGGTGACCAGGGCTTTGTGCCCCTGGAGGCACTGACGCGGCTGACCATTAAGCCCAAAGATTTGCTGGGGCCCGGTAGGTCCACGGTCTGAAGAGGGCATCTCCACTCCAGGCTGATGCCTGTTGTTGTTCGTCACTCAGTGGTGTCCGACTCTTCGCGACCCCATGGACTGCGCAGCACGCCAGGTTTCCCTGCCCTTCGCTGTCTCCTGGAGTTTGCTCACACTCGTGTCCATTGAGTTGGTGATGCCATCCAACCATCTCATCCTCTGCTGCCCCTTCTCCTCTTGCCCTCAGTCTTTCCCAGCATCAGGCTCTTTTCCAGTAAGCTGGCTCTTTGCATCAGGTGGCTGAAGTATTGGAGCTTCAGCTTTAGCATCAGTCCTTTCAGTGAATATTCAGGGTTGACTTCTTTTAGGATTGACTGGTTGGATCTCCTTGGTGTCCAAGGGACTCTTCTCTAGCACCACAGTTCAAAAGCATCAACTCTTTGGCACTCAGCCTTCGTTATGGTCCAGCTCTCACATTCGTACATGACTACTAGAACAACCATAGCTTTGACTTTGCGGACCTTTGTCAGCATGGAAATTTATTTCCTCCCAGTTCTAGAGGCTGCAAGTCCAAGATTGAGGTGTTGGCTGAGTTGGTTCCTCTGAGAGCCTGGGGAGGAATCCGGTCCATGCTCCTTACCTGACTTCTAGCAGGTTCCTGCCGATCTCTGGCTTTTCTTTATAGAAGCATCACCCCAGTCTCTGCCTTCATTTTCACACGGTCCATGCTCCTTACCTGACTTCTAGCAGGTTCCTGCCGATCTCTGGCTTTTCTTTATAGAAGCATCACCCCAGTCTCTGCCTTCATTTTCACACATATTCTCCCTGTGTGTGTGCCTGGGTCCAAACCCCTCTTTTTAAATAAGGACTCCAAATGTATTGGATGGGGACCCACCTACTCTACTAGCTAACTAATTACATCTACAGTGACCTGCTTTCCAAATAAGGTCACATTCCGAGGTATCCCTGTTAGGATCTCAATACATGGATGGAGGTAGGGGTGTGTGCAGTGCCATCCATGACACCTGCTGTGTGCATAGCCCTGTGCTGGATGTGTGGGCATTTAAAAAAAGGAAGCCCTTGCCCTCGATTAGTTCATACTCTGATCGGTGAATCAGGCCAGTCAACTGACCATCACAAAGAGAAGTTCTGTTTGAGTTCAGTGTATAAAGCTGGAGGAGCGTAGAGAGGGACCAGAAAGTTAGAGGAGGCCCATGCACGTGTGCATGTGTGCAGTCCTGGGTGCATGTGTATATAGTGTATAAAGCTGGAGGAGCGTAGAGAGGGACCAGAAAGTTAGAGGAGGCCCATGCACGTGTGCATGTGTGCAGTCCTGGGTGCATGTGTATATGTGTAGCCTTTGTCATCCTGATTGAGCAAAGGCACAGAAGTGGTGACACACAGAGGATGTGTGGTTCCAGCCTCCCCTGAACAAACACCAGCAGTGGAGAGAGGACGCCCTGACACACGAGCGACTGGAGCTCTGTCTTTCCTGGGGTGCACCCCGTCGACACCCTCTGGTGAGGACCGGCAGCCCAGGGCTGGGAGAAAACCAATTTCACTGTCGTGCCTGACTTGTAGAAAAGTCTGCAGCTTCAGTGTCTCCAGCTGACGCTCTGCCGTTCGGTATCTGCATGACCACGCCAGGGGATGCTGCCAGGTTGGCCCTGCCTCAGCCTTGGCAGGTGCAGAGCCACTCTGGAAGGAAGCTGGTCTTTCTGGAACATGCCCCAGGGGTGGGACGCCCAGGCAGACTCTGCTGCTGCCTAAAACGGCCTGGTGCGATGTTTCCTTCCCTTTGTCTTCCGTCAGGGGTTGAAAGCTACAAAATGGCCAGCATAGAGCTCTGGCTGTCGTTAGGACTGTTGGAGAAACCACTCCGCCCGTGTGTTCCTCTCCAGCCTGTGCCCTACAGGGTACCTGCAGATAAGTCCACAGCTGTAGGGGCGTCTTGCCAGGGCAGGGCTTGGCTGAGGAGGGCCTGCCAGCTCACTGCTTGCTTGGATCCAGGTCTCATATCCTGTCCCAGTGTTTGGGGGAAAGTTCTGAGGAAAAAAGGGGGAATGTCTGAGGCTTTAGCAGTGGTTAAGAGCACATGCCTTAGGACCAGCTGGGACTCCAGAGCCACCCCGTGCCAGCTGTGTGGCTTGGGACAGCTTCTTACCGTCTCTGTCCTCAGTTTCCTCACTTGTAAAATGAAGGTAATCATACNCGTGGACCACAGCAGTAGCTGGCAGAGGAGATTATAGGAAAGGGTTCACTCACCCCAAAACCCCCTGATCACTAAGAGTAAAGAATTAAATATGCCCTTTTCACAACCCAGATGAAACATTCTGAGTTCCACTTTTTTTCAAGGACAACCTGGAAACCCATCATCAGGGGGTACTTAGCATCTTTCAGAGGGACGCATTCGAATCAGATGAACCCAGTCCCTTAGCTCATGCTCAGCTCGCCCAACCGTCCCCTCAGCACAGCTGCTGTGTAATTCTGTAACTGTTCTTCCTGCAGACCCTTCATTCTAGAACTGCTGGCGCCTCTTGAAAATTTCATCTCGTTTTATAGGGGAGTTGCATGCTAGCTTGGCCTTCAGAAATGAGGAGGCTGTTTGGGACCTGTCCCTCCATGGTACTGTGTCACCACATAGACTGGCTCACAAACGGCACCCCCGCTTCCCACGTGCCGCCCTAGGTCACCCTCATTCACGATGGTTGATCTCAGCTGAGGGCCTTGGCTGTCAGTAGGTTTTCTTCATTTCACAGGATAGATGAGCCGGTGCCTGAAAAGAAGTGTAACTTTTGAAAGGAGTTGGCAGACGCCAGGGGAGTTCGGAGGCAGCTGATAATGCAGTCATCCACGGTCATGAGGGAAAGGGTTGAGGGAGAAATGGAAACGCACATGTAATCTCCAGGCCTCATGTTAATCAAGCCCTCATGTTAATCAGTTGCTTTCTCTTCCAAGATGGCTTTAACCAAGGCCAACAAACAGGCTGTTTCATCCCTTTCTTCAGAACTGACCTGGGTGTTCAGTGCGAAAGAGATGATTTGCCAAGCCCTTTTTTAATGAGTATCTAGAAGAACTGCAGCTTTTTTTGAAAGTGTATTATTATTGCTGTTTTTGTTATCCATGCAGAGTAAAGTGTCATTTTCCTTGAGAAAGTGGCAAAACGAGGTGCTTCTGCGGGTTGGTTTGTTCGCTGTTGTCTCATCAGAGAACAACATTTAACATGGTGTTTTTGTTGTTTTTTTTTTTTTAGGAAAACGAAATAAACTATTGAGATTCAGACTTAGATCATGTTGAAATAAGGATCAGGAGCCAGAAGAATGAGGGTCAATTATCATTGATCTTCCCCCAGATTTTGGGGTGTAACTCAGTCAGAGGGGAAGGAGTGATCAGCATCTTGAAGAGAGAAAGCCTGGTTAAAAGCAGCCCACGGCAAATTGCTGCCTTTGGCTATCTGATTAATGTCCGAGGTACAGTCTTTCTTGAGCCTAAGAACCCCCTGCTTATCTTATCAGCTGCTCAAATTGAACTTGATAAATAGCAGTGACTAAATCCAGCGCAAACTTTGAGAGATGGTGGTGCTTCTGACCTCAAGTTTTATACAGTGGGGTCCTGGGGAGCCCTGCAGCCCAGTTGAGGGGCATCTTAAGCGAGCAAACAAGCAAGCAAGCTCAGTCGCTTCAGTCATTTCCAACTCTTTGCGACCCTATGGACTGTGGCTCAGCAGGCTCCCCTGTCCATGGGATTCTCCAGGGAAAGGATCTATTTGGGGAATAAAAGGCAAGCTGGACTCAGGTGAAGTGTGTGAGGTGAAGGCTCTCTAACTCTGTGTGAGTGCTCATTTGTGTCCAACTCTTTGTGAGCCCATGGATGGTAGCCCACCTGGCTCCTCTGTCCATGGAATTTTCCAGGCAACAACACTGGAGCGGGTTGGCATTTCCTTCTCTAGGGCATTTTCCAGACCTGGGGATTGAACTGTGTCTCCTATGTATCCTGCACTGGCAGGTAGATTCTTTACCTCTGAGCCACGAGTGAAGCCCGCTGATGCCTTAGGTTGGTGCCTTAAGCTCTAGGCCAGAGGTCCACAAGCATTTTCTACAGACAGAAATTTAGATGTCTGTTACAGTGACTCAGAGGAGGGCATGGCAACCCATTCCAGTATTCTTGCCTGGAGAATCCCATAGACAGAGGAGCCTGGTGGGCTACAGTCCATGGGATTGCAGGGTCTGCCACGACTGAAGTGACTTAGCACACGCAGCGACTCAGCTCTGCTGCTGTAGTCGGAAAGCAGCTGTCAACAGCACATATAAATGAGTGGACATGGCTAGATTTGGTCCACAGGCAACCTCTGCTTTAGACAGTGTTGAGAGCCAGAAGCCTCAGGTTCAAGTGCCAGCCTCTCCACCCTACAAGGGCATTCTTGGGCAAGATATGCAGACTCCCAGGACTCAGGTCCTTCTGAAAATAGGAATCACAGTGCTCCTCTCAAGAGATGGTGAGAGCATTTGTAAACTGTAGAGAACTGAACCTAATTTGGTTATTAGCATTTTGTTGCTGATGTGCAGTCATGGTCCAGGCCACCAATGGTGGATGAAGCATGCATGTATATTTGGTAGAAAACGTTAGGTGCTGGCCAACCAGCTCTCCTGTCTGTAATTGCATGATGAAATTAGGAAAATGCTATTTAATTTCAATTACATTCATTTTCTTCGGGGATATGAGAGGAGTACCAGCCTCTCAAAGCTTCCCTTTCCCGCCATGAGAAATTTCTCAAGCAGCAGTGCTTTCAGTCTAACCTGAATTGATCTCCATTCTGGAAATTGCAAATGAGCAAAATGACCGTGATGAATGGGGGCTCTGGAGAAACACAATGCTTGGGCTCAATGTCTCAGACTGGAGAAGGGAAACCTGGAGCCTTTATCGGGGAGGATGGGCGGTAAATGAATTGCCAAGCGGGAATTGGAGGATGGTTAGTGAATAAACCCATTGTGCTGAGCAATTATGCATCTCATTAAGATGCACTCGGTTTTGGCCTTGATACTATGAGAATTGTCAGAGCAAATATGTGCAGACCTCAATTTTGAGGTTTGAAAAGGGGTCAGTGCATAATTGGCGGGAGAAGTAAAAGAAGGGAGGTGGTTCGAACAATAGGTATTAAATGGCTATTGCAGCAAAGAAGACAGAGATGTAAAGAGTCAGACACCCTGATCACTCAAGACACAGTGCGTGTGGTCTTAGAGTCACATTCGGGCCACGTGGACAGTGCCTTTGGTGCTCTTAATAAGCTTTCTTGGGATCAAAGCGGTTTGCTCTATAGAAAGTTTCAAGAATGCTTGGGTTATGTTTGTTGAATGAATGAATGACTGGTGCTGGCCCCATGATTGTCAAATAAGTGAATGAAGGCGGGAGGGAATGAATGAGCAAATTAATAAACCAACAATTCGTGTAAAATGAAGATGAAAATAGTACCTACCCGTATTGTAGGGTGGGAGGATTAAATGGGAGAATGCGTCTAAACGCTGGCACAGTGCCTGACAGTAGCAGGCACTCAGTTTCAGTTGGTGCTGTTACTTCTTGCGCCAGGTGTGTTGGTCTGCTTGGACAGCCATAACAAGATGCCGCAGACTGGGTGACTTAAACAACAGATACTTATTTCTCAATTCTGGAGGCTGGAAGTCCAAGGTTAAGGTGCAGGCAGGTTTGGTGTCTGGTGAGGTCTCTCTTCCTGCCATGCAGATAGCCACCTACTTGCTATATGGTCTTTTCAGATCTCTGGTGTGTCTTCTTCTAAGGTCATCAGTCCTGTTGGATTAGGGCCTCACCCTTACCTGATTTAAGCTAATTATGTCCTTAAAACTGGAGTAGGAAATGGCAACCCACTCCAGTATTCTTGCCTGGAGAATCCTGTGAACAGAGGAGCCTGGCGGGCTACAGTCCATGGGGACGCAGAGAGTTGGATCCAACAGAGCGACCAAGCACATTTCCTTAAAAGCCCTGTCTTCAGTTACAGTCACACTGGGGAGCTGGATGGTTAGGCCTTCAATATATGAATTTGGGGAGGACACGATTCCGTATATTACATTCAGTAAAGACTCAAACCTTGCTTTTGCATTTAGAAGGCCTAACCTTGTCATTGAGCAACTACACTGGAATAATCTTTTCCTGGGAAGAGAAGTTGGAGGTGCCCTAATGTTCTGGAAAATGGGTTAAATTTCCGACAGCATACATCCTTCCCCATGGGGGTATCTGTCTTGAGTTCTTTGAAGACCTTAGCAGTCATCTTTTTACTTTCCATTGTTAGACAAATGGACAACTCATTCAAGCTTTTTTTTTTCTTTAAAAAAAAAAAAGGCAAAATACCTGAACTCTGTCTCTAAGGCTTCGATAAAACAGATGCTCTAGGAGAGGAGGTCAGCCTCACTGAAGCTGCTATTCTGTGTTAGCACAAGCACTAATAGGATCTCATTTCTTTCTCTATTTTCATTTTCATCTCCAAATCTGCCTGGAAGACAGTGCGAGCTCATTAATTTGAACTTGCTCGTTTGAAATGTGTAACATTTCCTGCGAGTTCCCCATGAAATGGGGTTCATGAAGCACATTAATTGTGGGAACATAATTAGCAAAGAGGAGAGGGGCAGAGCAGGGAGTTACCTGGAGGTGATCCAGTCCTTTCCCTTGGTGACTTTTTCTTTTCAAATGTAGGAATGGAGACCCGGTGCATGGACCTGGTCCCTCCAAGCTCACCCAATGGTACCGTTCCCCCTTTCTTCAGGACCCCAGCCTAATTCAAGAAGTCTTGTTTGTGAAAGACACAGGCACTTTACTCTTGTGAGTTCCTTTTACTATGTGGACTTCACGTATTAAAAGTACATTTTAAAAAAATATTCTGCATTTCAGGCTTTTCCACTAATTATGACTGGCCTTCTCCCAAGCTAGTTCGAGCTATTTTGGTGAGGTTTTATAGTTATTTAATAAGAAAAAGTTTTTTTCAAAACCTCATAAAACGTTCTGTACAATTCATTCTAACCAACACTCCCTCTTACAATTATGTCACTAACAACTTCTCTTTAAAAGGCCAGAACTTTTGTCTATTCATGTTAACCTTAAAAGCAGCATTCACCGAAACCCTGAGAAACAAGAAGTGTAATACTTTATAGGACTGGGGCAGAGTGAATGAAATAATGCACGTGAAAGGGTTCTGTACATTAGGGAAGCATACTCAAATGCTTTCTGTTTTCCTTAATTGCCATTTCTGCGCTGGGCAGCCCCCCAAAGAGTGGTCAAAATGTGTCGGTGGATGTAAAGGCAGCATTTCCTTGGGGATTCCCCAAGGAATGGGCTGTTTTTTCATGGGATTTGAAAAAAATAAATGAGACGCCTATTTATTCATCCACATCAAACTATAACTGCCACAAGGCCTGGAATGTTCTAGCCTGAGCATCACCATGTCCTCTCTCTGGAGTCAGACCTATTAAGGCACCAGACAGCAAAAACAGATTATTCCGTGAACCCAGTTCAGAGCACTGGTGAGGCGGACAGAAATGTGTTCCTTAGCCATGGGACTTGAGGAAATCTTTGCATGGCCGTGGCCAACAAGAGTGGAACACTCCCAGTATTTGGGTGGAGGGAGTTCTGAATCTCTCGTTCTTGGGTATTTAAGGCTTCTTTAACTCCATTTTGGGACTGTGGAAGATGAAGGATTATTTCCTTATTCATAACACCAGCTCTATACTTGGTAAGATGCTAAGGATGATGGTGATGGTGCTGACGGTATAGCAGTGGCGGTGGTAATAGCAGTCACTGTTCAGTTCAGTCGCTCAGTCGTCTCCGACTCCTCGCGACCCCATGAATCGCAGCACACCAGGCCTCCCTGTCCATCGCCAACTCCCGGAGTTCACTCAAACTCATGTCCATCGAGTCAGTGATGCCATCCAGCCGTCTCATCCTCTGTCGTCCCCTTTTCCTCCTGCCCCCAATCCCTCCCAGCATCAGAGTCTTTTCCAATGAGTCAACTCTTTGCATGAGGTGGCCAAGTATTGGAGTTTCAGCTTTAGTATCAGTCCTTCCAGTGAACACCCAGGACTGATCTGCTTTAGGATGGACTGGTTGGATCTCCTTGCAGTCCAAGGGACTCTCAAGAGTCTTCTCCAACACCACAGTTCAAAAGCATCAATTCTTCTTCGGTGCTCAGTTTTCTTCACAGTCCAACTCTCACATCCATACATGACCACTGGGAAAACCATAGCCTTGACTAGATGGATCTTTGTTGGCAAGGTAATATCTCTGCTTTTGAATATGCTGTCTAGGTTGGTCATAACTTTCCTTCCAAGGAGTCTTTTAATTTCACGGCTGCAATCACCATCTGCAGTGATTTTGGAGCCCAAAAAAACAAAGTCAGCCACTGTTGCCACTGTTTCCCCATCTATTTCCCATGAAGTGATGGGACTAGATGCCATGATCTTCGTTTTATGAATGTTGAGCTTTAAGCCAGCTTTTCACTCTGCTCTTTCACTTTCATCAAGAGGCTTTTTAGTTCCTCTTTACTCTCTGCCATAAGGGTGGTGTCATCTGCATATCTGAGGTTACTGATATTTCTCCCAGCAATCTTGATTCCATCTTGTGCTTCTTCCAGTCCAGCGTTTCTCATGATGTACTCTGCATAGAAGTTAAATAAGGAGGGTGACAATATACAGCCTTGACGTACTCCTTTTCCTATTTGGACCCAGTCTGTTGTTCCATGTCCAGTTCTAACTGTTGCCTCCTGACCTGCATGTAGGTTTCTCAAGAGGCAGGTCATCTCTTTCAGAATTGTCCACAGTTTCTTGTGATCCACACAGTCAAAGGCTTTGGTGTAGTCAATAAAGCAGATTATTAATGTTCCTTGCACATTCACTGTGTACTAGGCACTCTTCTGGCACTTCACACACATTATTTGAGTCATCTCAACCCTATACTATAGAAACTCCATTTGACAGATGATGATGACAGGGCTCAAAGAGGTTAACAGATTCACCTTAGGTCACACAGCTGCGAGTGACCCCTGTGAGAAGTTAACCCTGGCCGTCCGGTGCCCTTTCACTGCTGCCTGGCACTGCGCTGTGTCTCCATCTGCCATGGCTCTTACAAGTCCCAGGACACATGCCACTCCCATTATGATGACTCAGGACTGGAAGCAGTGTGTATCAAGGCCCCAACATTAAGCCTGAAGTCAGGAGAGAGGAGACAGTCTTTATCTTGCTTAATCCCAAATGTCCCATTCCTCCTGCATTTCCTTTGGGGGCCTTGCCTTCAGTTGACAGGTGCTGACGGGGCCCCTCACCTCACAGAGCCCACTGACCACATGTACCCAGATTGTCTCTTCAGGTTCAGCTCTTTTGCATTCAGGAAAAGACAAAGGGCAAAGGATTTGTTTGCAGCTGCCAGGGTCACAATGTGAGCCTCTCCAAGCTTGCTGAGTTTGGAAGCATTTCCGGTTTCCTTCTCAGAAAGCAGTAATTTGACTTTGGGTCACTGGTGCTCAGTGAAGTGAGTTTCTGTTACCGAGGGTAACGTGGTGTCGACTTCCTCTGATGCAAGAGAATCAGCACCAGCTGTTGTGAGCAGCATCGTTTCAGTTGAGCTGGCCCTTCTCTCCCTCTGCAGTCTCGTGCCTGGCTGTTTTTCCCTTCCCACCCTATAGGACCTGGTTCAGTTCCTCGGCTGTATGTGCCTTTTTTCCTGCCACTGGGCCTTTGCACATGCTGTCCCCATTGCCTAGAAAGCTTTCTGCTCTCCTCACCTCTACTTGGCTGACTCCTGCTCAGCCTTGCTGCTGCTACTGTTAAGTTGCTTCAGTTGTGTCCGACTCTGCGTGACCCCATAGATGGCAGCCCACCAGGCTCCGTCGTCTGTGGGATTCTCCAGGCAAGAACACTGGAGTGGGTTGCCATTTCCTTCTCCAAGGCATGAAAATGAAAAGTGAAAGTGAAGTCGCTCAGTTGTGTCTGACTCTTAGCGACCCCGTGGACTGCAGCCCACCAGGCGCCTCTGCCCATGGGATTTTCCAGGCAAGAGTACTGGAGTGGGGTGCCATGGCCTTCTAGGACCTGTTATATGTGGCCTTAGCTCCTTTACTTCTCTTTTAAGCCCTTTGTCTATTGTGTATATGTTAATCACTCAGTTGTGTCAGACTCTTGGCAACCCCATGGACTGTAGCCCACCAGGCTCCTCTGTCCATGGAATTCTCCAGGCAAGAATACTGGAGTGGGTTGCCATTCCCTTCTCCAGGGGATCTTCCTTAACCAGGGATCGAACCCAGGTCTCCTACATTGCAGGCAGATGCTTTACCATCCGAGCCACCTTTGTAATTAGCTTACTTCACTTTTGTTTTTAATGTGCCGTCTTCCCTGTTGGATGCCAAGGCCCGTGCTGGCTGCCTCTGTGCTGCTTTCTGGCTGGTGTAGTTCCTGAAACATGGTGGGTACTGGGTAGATGCAGTGAGGATGGGGCACCCCAAGCTTCATAAGACCTGGGCCTTCCAATCAGTCTACCCGGTAACCCTTTTTCTATCCACCGCAAATCCCAGATCTGGAGTGGCACAAGGATAAGTGGCTAAGGTGAGAGCTCTAGACTTAGGCTGTCCCGGTTTGTATCTGAGCCTTGCTTCTTGCTAGCTGTATTTTTCTGTTGCTGTGTGACAGATTACCACAAAGGTAGTGGTTTACAATGCATACATTTATTATCCCAGTTTCCATGGTTCAGGAGTCTGGGCAGTGTTGGCTGGGTCCTCTGTGCTCAGGGTCTTACCAGGTTGCAGCCTAGTGTGGGCCAGGGCAACAGGCCATGGGAGGTCTGGATCCATGTCCAAACTCTTGTGGTTATTGGCAGAATCCAGTTTCTCTTAGCTGTAAAAATCACAGCAGCTTGGGTTTTCCAGGCCAGCAGGAGAGTCTTGCTGAGTTTAGACAGAAATCTAAGCCCTCTGTAGAATGCTTGCCTGATAAGATCAGGCCCATCCAGGATCACTTCCTTTTAGATTTGCACACCTGAACATCTGCAAAATCCCTTTGCCTTATAATGTAACATAATCACAGAATTGATATCATATTTCCAGGTCCTTTCTTCAGTCAAGGGGAGAGGATTATACAGGGCAGGTATGCACATTAGAATTCTGACTCCTGCTCTAGCTGTGTGGCCTTGAGTAAGTTGCTTAACCTCTCTGTGCCACTGTTGCCTTATCTATAAAGAATAATAGCAGTACCCACTTCTCAGGGCTTGTTGTGAAGATTAAATGAGCTAATTTATATTAAATGCTTAAAACAATTCCTGGCAGGTGGTGAGTATTCAGTCAATGTTAGTTGTTACAACCATAAAGATGCTGCTAATCCTCAACCAAGCCAGTGGGATCTAAGTTTAGAAACACAACCCACCAACTGGCTGGAAAATGAAACCTGAGAAGCCAGGCTTGGGAAAAGGAAGGAAGAGCCTGGAGCCTGTCAACAAGCTCGGTCAGTTGGCCATATTGAAAGGGAAGTTGACAGCTTCCACCCCCAGGGCAGACACGGGTGAAGCAGATGGAAAGCTTTATCAAGTTACTGAAGCAAATTAGATATACGTGGGTACATGCATCCCCCATTTTCGTTCCTTTTCTTAAAACATCTCCTCTCAAGGCAAAGAGGAATGCTGTCTCTCCAGAAAGCTTAAAATCCCTCATGTCAGGAATTTTAGTTAAGACAGACATCCCGAATATGAAGAAATGAACATCACTGGATGTTTGGGCAACTTCTGTAAGCAGCTGCACCCCCAAATTTAGGTCTGACCTAAAGGGAGGCTTTCTCCTAAAACAGGATCCCACTTGGTTCAGTTCAAACATCAGGGTCCCCCGTCGCCCTGGTGAGACTCTCCGTCACGTGAAGCAGTATTGTGCGATGTGGCTGGCAGGAGGCCGGGCTGGAAACCCTCTCTGTGATGCATGCATTTTGCTGGGTTGTGTTAAGCATTGATTTGTTGCTCCATCTGGGATGCTCTTAACCAAACGTGGGCAGACGCAGCGAGGTGAGTCAATGAAGCAAGTTCATGGTGGCATGTTTATGCATAGCGGCTGGCAGGGGGAGAAAGATGACGCAGCTCCTGTCTTCGGAAGGAAGTCGCTTCATTGAAATCCCTTTCAGTCGGGTCACCCAGGGCAAGTCATTCACTCTTCTTTAGATCGTGTGCTCTACATCTGATAATGCAGCTCAAGTACTGTTGATGGTGGTGGACACTGCTGGCTCTCTGCCCAGACCCCCTCGCATCCCCTTACGGTTTCCGGGCACCCATCCTCCGGCTTCTACGTGCTTTGCCTCTAAGGGCTGCACCTGCGACTTGCTTCTGAGGCTGCATGTGGGCTCCTGGAGTTGCTTCCTCCCATGCACAGAGATGGAGAAGAGTCCAGAATCAGCCTCTTCCTGGGCAGCCCTTAGCCTGGCTCCATCACCTCACGTTGGGACAAAATCAGAAAAGTGAAGTTACATGCTCAAGCTCTCCACGGGATCCAGGTTAAGTCTGGCATTAAGCCTGAAATTACATCCTTGCTGGGCTTCTTCGACAGAGGATGAGATGGTTGGATAGCATCACCGCTTCAATGGGCATGAACTTGGGCAAACGCCAGGAGATGGTGAGGGACAGAGAGGCCTGTTGTGCTGCAGCCCATGGGGTTGTAGAGTCAGACACAACTTAGCAACTGAACAGCAATGAACATCCTACTCCCAGGACCAGTGACATAATTTGCAAGGCCCCTTGTTAAAATATTATTAAAAATTTAGGATCTCAAGGTGGTGACAGCAGAGTGGTACATCCGGCATGAGACCCTTGTGATTGGCAGGTCCTGTATGACTTCACAGGTAACATACCTGCAAAGCTGGCAGGTTCCCTCTACTTTCCTGGGAGCATCCCTTATTAAGTCACTTGCATGTGAATTCTTGTCTTATGCTCTGCTCAGGATGGATTTTAAGATGAATCCAGCACCAAGCCTTCACTTGAGGAGCCTAGGGAAGACAGATCATTGTATCATGCATCAGACCATGAGGCAAAGCCTGATCTTGGAGGTACCCACAGTGAGCAGTGTGGGGAAGAAAATGCTGTCTGTGAGCTAATGAGGACTCCCAGGCCAGGATTCTTTCATCTGTCCCAGGAACATACTGTGTGCCTGAAATGCTGGACAGACAGATTTGGGGTTGATGGTCTGCGAGGAAGGCACAGCATGAGCAAAGGTGTAGAAGTGGGCCCTCTGTTTATTTAGCAGGTGCCTACTGTGTCTGTGTGCTCAGTGTAGAAGGTTTGAATTTTAAACAACCCACTCCCTACCCCCAAGTTGCTTCTGAGAACTGCTTACAACCAGATTGAATTCTGTGCAAGGGAAATGCTAAGCTGGAGCGAGCGAGAAGTACTGGATTTGAGAAGGGGTCTGGTCTAAGAAATTGGGCAATACGAGTCCTAGAGATTCATGTCAGAGAAAATATTCTCTAACTGTGGAACTTCAGAAATTGACAAGCTGTCGGGATTCCTTTTAGGGGAGGAAAGGGGAAACTTCTGGTTACCACTCCAGGTGATTGGTTCTCTAGTCTGTTAATCTGGTTCCCTCGGTCTGACTCATCAGTTGGGTCAGGTGTCAGTGTTAAATCCTCTTCGAGTTTGTTGGATTCTTATCTGAAACGACTCTAGGTCCCTCAGTTGCCCTCACTGAGGGCTGGTGATGGTGCTCTGCAGATAACACCCAGGGAGCCTACAAACACCCCCTGGCTTCCCAGAACACTGAAGCCACTTGTGGACATTAAGGAGATTCCCACCCCCGGCCACCTCCGCTCCCTCAAAGCCGGGAAATGCAGGCCCTGCCTGTGGTCCTCCCAGGGAGGGTGGGAAGGGGAGGTGGTGTTGAAATGCCCGCGGTTCTGGGGGGCCCTGGGAAACTTTTCTTTATTGTCGACTTTGCCAGGTGGAGGCCATCCCTCATTTTTCACAGCATGCCTATGGGCAGGCAGGTGATAGCTCTTCCACTGGGAAAAGGGCATAAATGCCATAGAAGCTGCTGGGCTTTGCCAGGAAGCAGGAGGAGGGAACCGTCTTCCGCTTTATGTTGTGCCGTCTTTCTGATGCTTGAAATATTTAGCTGTTCCGATGTGAACACCCAATCATCAAGGCTCATAATTCTTCCTTGGCAGTTGTCCCATTTGGGACAGTAACTCAGGATTTCTTCACTGCCTTCTCTTAAGCAATTAAAAGAAGGCAGACATTGTTCTTATGGATATATATAATCAAATGATTTTTAATTACTTACTGTGTTGGAAGGAGAGAACAGTGAGGGGAAGAACCTTATGGTTTCCTCTCTTGCTCTGCTCTCTTAGATTTTTTCCTCCCCCCTGAGTCTTTAAAAGCATCCTTGAACAGGGCTCTGCAGGACAGGGGCCCTGCCAGTTTCAGGCCATATCTCAGGGTCCTATTTCTCAGGAGGTTTCTTGTAGCCCTTTGACACTCCAGCTCCTCCACACACCTGACTGTTCCTGCTGCCTGTAGCATCCTCCACAGGCTCAGATCCGCCATTAACACGGCTTCCTCAGAAAAGCCTTCTCTGGTTCCCTTATCATAGGCTCTCTCTGTGCCTTTCGCTTTTCTTTTTAGCACTTCATTCATTCAACAGATTTTTACTGAACACCTACTGTGTGGCAGGCTCTGTTCTAGGCACTAGTGACAGATCAGTGAACAAAACAGACACAAACCCCTGTCCTCATGGAGCTTGTATATTCTAAATTCACTGAGGTTGTGATGACAAAGAGTTATTCAGCAATTGGTTTATTGACGTGTCTTCCCCATTAGCCTGGAAATTCCACGAGGGCAGAGCTACAGCTGTCTTGACCAAAGTCTCCGTCCCACCAAGTACCGTGGATCTCATGGAACGTGGGGCAGCTTGTGATCGGAGGCTGCCATTCAGTCATCTCAGCTCCCCAAGGTGGTGATGTCTTCCTTTGGACTCCAGGGATCTTAGTGTGAAATTAGCTTCTCAGGACCAGGTTACAGACCATGAGAGGGAATGGTTAGGGAGGAGGAGTTAGCTTAGTCACAGTCTTCCAGAACCCTGGGGGGTCTCCTCTGTCCATTCTCTGTGATGTGCCCCACAAATCTTGCACCATTTCATAATCTCTCCTCTATCCAGCTTCTGTGTAGTTTTGCAACTTCATGTGGTCATCATGTTTTATTTTAAGCTTTATGTATGTATTTTTGGCTTCATTGGGCCTTTGTTGCAGCGCGGGCTTTTCTCTACTTGTGGAGAGCGGGGTCTGGTCTCTGTCGTGGTGTGCAGGCTTCTCATTGCCGTGGCTTCTCTGATTGTGGAGCACAGGCTCTCGGGTGCACGGGCTTCAGCAGTTGCAGCTCTCAGTCTCTGAGCACAGGCTCAACAGTTGTGGCGCATGGATTAGTGGCTCTGTGGAATGTGGCGTTTTTCCGGATCAGGGCTCGAATCTGTGTCTCCTGCATTGGCCGGCGGATTCTTTCCCACTGAGCCACTAGGGAAGCCCCAGGTCATTTTATTTTATGGCTGATCTTTATTTGCTGGGTGATTGTGCTGGTGGTGGTGGTTTATTCGCTAAGTTGTGTCCTACTCTTGCACCCCATGGACTGTAGCCTGCAAGGCTCCTCTGTCCATGAGATTCTCCAGGCAAGAATACTGGAGTGCGTTGCCATTTCCTTTTCCAGGGGATCTTCCCAACCTAGGAATCGAACCCAGGTCTCCTGCATTGCAGGCAGATTCTTTACTGACTAAGCTATGAAGGAAGCCCTGGGTGACTGTGAGAGACCCTTTACTTGCCCCAAGGCCACCTCATTCAGGTGTCATGAGGGTTTTCCTTGTTTTTTAGAGTTGGTCAGCAATGACTATTTTAGCACCTTAATTTGGAAATGCCCATCTGCTTCCTTCTAATCTGTCTTCAGTTCAGGCATTAACCTCTTAAAAGCCCTCTTGAAAATTTCAGTTGAAAAAATGGATCATTGCCTTCCTCAACAAGATGTATTTGCTCCATTTATCTCACGGGGTGATTCATGTGACCACTTGTCCATTATGCAGTCATTCATAAAGTGAGGGAAGAACAGAGCAAGGAGGGGGGAGCAGGCCCAGGCCTGGTGGGAGACAGGCAAGGCTCTCAGATTGTGAAGGGAAGGCAGCACTGACTGTCAGGGCCGGGCAAGGGCAGAGCAAGTGCCAGTGGGCAGATCTGGTCCTGGGAGGGAGGGAGGGAGAAGGAGGGTATGTAGGTGTATGTGATTGAAGGCATGAAGGCTCTTCTCTAGGGAGCAGCAGCAGATGTGAAATCCTGCCCTGTCTCTATCGCCAGCTCCACCCCCTTGTAAATTTCACTGATCACAAAAACCTTGCATTAGGTGATCCCCACGCCAGATGTGAGCCCAGGGTAACATGTTGAGGGGCCTTAATACAGCCTTCCCTAATCCCCTCACGATGTCTGTACTTTGTATGTAGCCAAAGCCTGCAAAAGACAAGGTGGAGAGGGGAGAGGGCCAGAATCTCCTCTTTTTTCAGAAATAAAAAGTATAATACATATTTCCATTTAAATTATCATTTCCAGATTGCAAATGCTCCCTGGTCATCTAGTGGCACATGTCCAAGGCTAATCTTTTAATATACGCCCAGACTCTTAGAAGGATCGTAATTGCCAGTTGTCTTACAAGCAATCATCTCATCATAGAGGGAACTGGGAAGAGTGTTCAGGAGCCAAACATCAGCATGAACACCTGGCAAATCCAATTCAGCTGGATAATGTGTTCGAACCAGACATAAAATGACCTTGTGGACAGCTCCGCATTTCCAGACATTTGGTGGGTTGATGGTCGTAGGACACGTCTGTGGTCACATCTGCTGTCACAGCCCTCATCTGAGTGTTGTGAATCCCCATTTCTCACTTCTAATCGGGAAGAGTGCATCAGCGCTGGCTTCATCTGAAGAAGTGAATTAGGGAGCCCAGTGGTTGCAGATGTGGGGCATGGCTCAGGAGTCACTAGTGGAGAAGCAGCTGCTGCTGATCAAGTCCTGTGTGTTCATCAGCTCCCTGACCAACACGTGACACAGCCTGGGTGACCATCATTCCCATTTGGCCCTGGGGTGGCTTTCTTTCCAGGCAGGATGGGCTGGACCAAGCACAGTTTCATAACAGTAATAATAATACAGCTGACACTTACTGTGGATTATGTGCTAAGAGCCTTATATCAAATTCTATGGGTTGTAACCACGATCACTCCCATTTTACAGATGTAGTCCCTGAGGTCAAGGGAGATTTGTGACTGATCCGGGGTTGTTGTATAGATTTGTCAGCATCCAAATCCAGGTCGTTGGCCCTCCTATATCCTCATTTTTGTGTTGTTCAATGTTCTCAGTGTTGACTTCTCCACCCAATCCTACCACCTTGTACTCTGAGCAGACTGAGTTAATCTCTGACTCCCGGAAACATCACAGGCCACTGTCCTCTCGTCTGGAGAGGGGAGGCTGAACCAGCGAAACATCCTGGGTCTCAGCCCTTTGCACAGCTCTGTACTTTTATCCTCTTGTTTTCTCTGCCACCTTAAGGTGCTTCTCTAAAAGCCCTTGGCCCCTTGAGCATGCTCCAGAATTCTTCATCTCTGTGGTATCTTTTATGTCCTATCAGTTTGAGAGATAGGAAGGAACATCCTCTTTCCTTCCCTAACACTTGTTCTTTATGTGCTATCTGTTCATTAGTGGCATGGTATAGTGCAGAAGAATCTTATGAATATGAATCTTGGCTCTGCTATTTACCAACTGTGTGACCTTGAGCAAGTCACTTAACCTCTCTGTGCTTCAGTTTCTTTATCTGTAAAATGCTGGTGATATTAGCAACAGATGTGGAATGAGGGTCAACTACATGCCTAGATTTGAACTACCATGCTCCCTAATAAAGGTGGGATGGGAAAGGATGATCAGCACCCAATTGCTGCTCAAATTACCAGCACCTACCATGCTCACAAGAAAGGGAACTCTCTGGGGTGGAGCGTGGTGCAAAGGTAGGGTTGTGGTAACACAAAAAAGCAGCTGACATGTCTGCCAGGAATCAGCTTCTATCAACCTGGTCAGGGAAAGAGCAGTGGGAATTTCTCTCCAGTGCCTCTTCCTGTGTCGCTTTGGTGAAAATCTCCAGTGAATATGTGAGAGAAGAGTTTCTTTACGTGCACAGGTCCAGGTCCTACAATTCTTCTTGTTTGTAACATTATTTTCTTTAGGTTTCATCCTTTTTCCTCCCTTCCTTCTAAAACCAGAAAGATATCAGCAGCGCTCTTCAAAGAGTGGTGACTTTGAGTTTAGCAAATCCCAAATATCAGCGGTAGGCACAGATCCAAAGAGCTGTGCACAAGCCTTTTCTCCTGGCACTCAAGCTGAGCATGTCTTTTCTAGAAATGTCAGTCTAGGAGTGGAAAGCTTGAAAATGTCAGTGTAAAGTGCATTTCCTGGTCTTGTTACTCTAGATTCACCTTGCTTTGTGACTTTTAGGGACTGCGGTTTGCAGAGTTAAATTTGGCTTCCCATGACCTTTGTTAGAATTTTATGCCATCCTGGGACCACTGGGACACGTGGCAATAACTTCTGATTAATGCACGTTGAGATACAGGTTTGAAGTCTCATATCCCATATTGCCATTTTTGGTTATCAGTTGACATGGTTTGAACTATAATCAGACATACTTGTATATTACAGGTTGAAAATTAATATGACAATATTTTAAAGCAGTTGGTCATAGCATAGAGATTGTCCATGAATGTTCATAGCATTATTGATAAAGTCTATAGACTGGACACAACACAAATGTCTACAAACTCATGAATGGATATATAAAATATGGTATATCCATGCAATGGAGTACTACTCTGCAATGTAAAAGCAGCAACTACTGATATGCAATAAGAAGGATGAATCTCAATAACATGCCAAGTGAAGGAAGCCAGACTCAAAAGATTGTGAACTAATTCCATTTCTATGAAATTCTAGAAGAAGGAAAGCAATGTTGATAACAGATCAGTTATTGCCTAGAGCTGAGGTGGGGCAATGACTGACTGCAAGGGGCAGGAGGGAAACTTTTGGGGACTGCTGGGGTGATTTTAAAATTTGGATATGCAGTTTAAAATTTATAGTTGCAGTTATTAATGTACATTCACTGAAACATCAATCTGTATACTTTAAAGGAGCAAGATTTATTGTGTGTAAATTATAGTTCAATAAATTGGTTGAGATTTTTAAATGGCAAGACAGTATAGTTGGAATAAGCAACATGACCTAAAAATTAACAGAGGACACACACTACACAAAAAGTGAGCCCTAATGTGAACTAGATATTAGTTAATAATAATGTATCAATACTAGCATCTTAATCATAACACATGTACCATACCCATGAAAGATATTGATAGTAGGAGAAGCTAGGGGTGTAGAGAGAAGGGGTAATTGAGAACTTTCTGTATTTTGTATTCCACTTTTTTCTACAAATCCATAATGGCTCAAAACCTCCCCATCTATTAATTTAATTAAAAACAAACAAACAAACAGTGGGTTGCCTCTACTTACCTTCACACTGGCAAAAATGAAAAGATGGATGCATTCTCTTTGGTGCTGGCCAGGGCATTCAACTGCTGGAGGGCATGTTAGCAATAGGTGACAAAAAAGTCTAACAAGTAGAGGCACCTAAAAGGTACAGGTGGATGCTGCTAAACACCCTGCCCTGTTCAGAACAGCCCCCCACAACAGAGGGCTATCTAGTCCCAGATATCGTTAGTGCTGCTGCTGAGAAACTCAGGTGGGGAAGTGGACAGGGACGTAGGTACTCATTTCAGTGGTGTTCATAGTAGTGAAAAATTAGAAATAACCAAAACATCACTTGGGAGAGGTTAGTTAAATAAAAGATAATGTATTCATACTGTGGAAATCGGTGCAGCCTTAAGAACAACAGTGTAGACCTGTGATTTTAATATGACATAAGTGTTCATGAGACATTGTAAATGAGAAAAGATTACAGAGCAACGTACAGAGAATAATTCTGTTATTCTTAAGATGGAGAACGTATCTGTGCTTTTCTTAAGACATCTGGGAAGATACCTACCAAAATCTCAAACTTGTGTCTGGGTGGTTGGAATAGGCGCTTTTGACCTTTGGAAATTATTTTTTATATTTAGAATTTTAAAAAAATGAACAGTAGATTATTTTTGTAATTAAAACAATAAAGCAAAAGTATATTTTTTAATTAAAAAACTGTGCAACTGGAAATGTAGTCAAGTAAATTTTCAATGTTGTTGGAGCAAATGTCATTTCTCCTCAGCCCTGTTGCAGAAATAAGGAAGCAAGAGAGTTACCTGAGTCAGTAGTGGAGATGAGGTTATGCCCTATGGTTTCCAAATCCAAGTCCTTCTCCTGCTCGACCAGGGTCTCAGCCATAGTGCATTGTAATGTAGGATTGTCAGTAATACATTAGATTTTCTTCATTAGGTCTTTTAAAGAACCCTAACACATGTAGGTGATTTCCATTTTGAGAATTTAGAGAACATTCCGAGAATTTCTACTGATATAAAAAAGTTTTCAGTATTTGCTAATGACACTTGGAGAGATTTTTTTTTATTTGGAAAATTCTATCGTCTGGAATAGCCCATTCTAGGTCAGGGATGGCATTGTGAGTTGTGCTGAAGAGTAGGGTTTGAGTCTCTTAAATGTGTTTACTGGCTCCCAAGAAGCAAAGGCTTTGCTGTTCCAAGCTGGGACAAGCAAGGAGCACATCATAACATGTCCTGGCTGTCATCTTACAATCTGATAGTCATACCTTGTTCCTCTGGTACCAAGGGGGAAGCAGTTTGGGTTTCCTTATTTCCCCCGGAGTTTGTGAATGCAATTAGCAAGGAAGGGGATTCCTTAGGTGTCCTCAACTTTGCCACCTCCTAGTAGACTAGTAGAATCTGGTGTTTTTGAAGGGTTTCTGCATGGGGACTGTCTGGTGTAATTTGGAATGACCCACAGAGTGGAGAACTGCTTTGTCTGAAGCGGGAGGCTTCCTCTCCCTGATCACAGCCCTTACGATGCTGGGAGGCTGGTGGGAAATGAGTCCTGCAGCTTCCACCTGACACTCACCAGAACAAATACTTCTGAGTATCTGTTTAGAGAAGTTTCCAGACATCCCCAGCATGGTATACACACTCACACATACACAAACATACACACACACAGCCTCTAACACACCTGGGCACTTCCTGCTGCATTTCATCTCAGGCTGACTTTTGACTCTCCACCTCTTAAAATTACATGCTACAGCGTCCCCAAATATCACCCTCCCACCAAGTCTTTCCTCCATTACCTTTTAAATGCTTTTTTCCTGGTTCCATCCTTCATCAAGGGCAGATTCTATTCCCGCCTCCAATGTCTAACAGGTGGCCAGTCATCTCCCTTCAAAGACAGAGCGACTTCACGTATCTGCCAGGCACAGCTGTATCCCAGCCAGCGCCCGGGCATCTGGCAAGTCAGTCTGCCTTCCTTCTGGAGGAGTGTTCCTGCTTCCTATTTTAAAAACCCCTGGAGCAGCTTTGGGGAACAGAGGAAAGGGCCCCAGGGTTGGGGTCTAGGTTCAAGTCCTGGTTCAAGTCTGGGAACAAACAACTTAACCTTGCTCTTGTCACTGCGCTACCCCAACAGGGTGATTCTGTCTCCAGGGTAGGCTGCAGGACTGGCCAGTTTGGGTAGGGGATAAACATCAGGGATCCCTAACTCAGGACCTTGCCTTGAAAGAGGGATTCAGGTAGACCCCCTGGGCACCTGAGTCAGGGAGACTATCAGGAGTCAGAGCTGGAAGGAGTTTATGGCAGAGACTGGGCTGGGTACTGGAGTAGCCCTTGGCTTATCTGCATGATGGCAGGTTTATCATATTTAATACTTTCCAGTGAATAACAGTAACTGCGGTTTGAGTGCACTCACTGTGTGTCTGGTATTTGCCACAGTCCTCTGAGACAGCTGCTCTGATTATCGTCCCCATCATACAGGTGGGGAAACTGAGGCTCAGAGAAGTGAAAGAACTTGCCCAGCATAGAGCCAGGGACCAGGCCAGGACTCGAGCTCAGGGCCTCCCGGGCTTCTGCTTTGGAAGAGGTGTTAGTGTTGGAAACTCGGCCCGAGTTGGCAGAGGAGTGACCACAAGAGGGGGTGGGCATCATGCATGTCTTTGCTTTGGCCTCTCCCAAGTTTGCTGTCTGTCTGCCTGACTTCTGGAGGGCACCCCAAACCCTGCTCTCCCTCAACTGGGCCTGACCACCAAGGTCCCCCAGCCCTCCACTCTCTCCTCCTCTGGGCTTTGCTGAGGACTAGTCCTTCGTCCCATTAGATGAGCCAAGACAAGATTAGGGCTTTATTAAAAGGAAATTAAACTAGGAAATGAAAGGATAAACAAATCCCCAAGCAGAAAGAGCAGAGCAGATGAGTCTCCAGGCCCGGGTCTTTATCCTCAGGGGTGGACACCTACACACACCCAGGTGTGGCTTCCGTCAGGCGTTGTCCCTCCTGTCTCCCCGGCCCTCGCCAGCTCTGCAGGTTGGCTGCGGTCACGCTGGTTGTGGCGCTTTCAGCCGATGTGATTCTCCGTGGACCTCAGCGTGGGGCCGTGGTCTCCAGTACCTTGCTCACAGTTATATCTCTTTTCGGCCTGTTCTGGAGTCTCGTGTAGAGAGCTGCCAGGTCAGCCAGCTGCTCCCTGGGGAATGGTCCCAATTGATGGCTTCTGTATGTCTTATGGACTCTGTGGGAGAAGCTGCGTCTCATACTCCTTTATCCCGCTTCCCAGGGCCTTCGGTGGCCCACTCTGCCCGTTGCTTTAGCATCACTGCTCTTCCTCTCTTCTGCCTCACTGTAGTTTCTCTGTTGGCCCAACTTCTAAAGGCCCCCACCTGTGCTCTCCTCTGCCCTCTTCCCCCTTGCCTGCTCTTTTCTTGGCTGGTGTGTGAGTGCTCAGTTGTGTCTGAATCTTTGAGACCCCATGGATTGCAGCCTGCCAGGCTCCTCTGTCCATGGGATTTTTCAGGCAAGATGACTAGAGTGGGTTGTCACTACATTTTCTTTAGACCTGGTCTTAAATGTCTATCAAGAAGGCTTTCTTCCCTGACCTCCATGAGCTAGTTTCCCCATGACCCCTTGAGATATCCTTCGTTACATTCATCATAGTGCCAATTAGGGATTTCTTTCATGCTTGTCTCTTCTCCAGAGCTCCTTGAAGGACCCATCCAGCCTTGGCCCACTCCCATCCACTGAATCCCTGAGTCTTAAATTCCTGGCAAATGCTATTTAGCCAATCATCTATTTACCACTTCTGGAATATATTTCTTGAGTATCTACTGTGTGCTGGTTACCGTGCTAGGGGCAAGAATATAGCAATGAACATGGCAAAGTGCCCACTGTCATATGGAGTGCTGCTTATGTTTAGAAACCTCTGTTTATTCTCACTGAGACATTTCGAACCAGGAGAGTTCAACTAGTGGACCAGCTGTCTTGGGTAGAGGTGAGCTCCCCATCACAGGAAGCATTCAAGGAGAACCTGAGTGACCCTTTGTCATGCTGCTGCAAGTAGAGCTTCTTGAAGATCCCTTTCACCTCCAAACTTATTTGAAGGACACCACAGGATGGCTGCTGTTGGTTAGATGTCAAACCACAGCTAGGCTAGCCCTACAGGGAGGAAGAAAACTGGAATGGATCAGGAAAAGTGCCCCAGGCAGCCTGTAAGGTACACATTGTCTTCGTGTTTTCCTGGTGGCAGTAAACAGACTCCTTTTGAAAGCTGGAGCCATGCATTTTCAGGTTATGTAAAATAAATTTCCATTAAAAAAAATACGCTGGGAAAGCTATACTTTGAAAGTACACTTTTAAAAAAGCAGATTATCAAAAGCGATCACTTCAGAAAACACAGAAGAAAATTGAAAGGACTCTAATTCATCTACCCAAAGATAGTAGGCATTTACATTATCTTCTTCCAGTCTTTTTTTGATGAATATATAAACAAACATATTTTAAAACATAGGATGATAACTTATATCTTGTTGTTTTCATTTAGTAGATTGTGAACATTTTTTGAAGTGAAGTAAAGTGAAGTCGCTCAGTCGTGTCCGACTCTTTGCGACCTGTGGACTGTAGCCCACCAGGCTCCCCCATCCATGGGATTCTCCAGGCAAGAACACTGGAGTGGGTTGCCATTTCTTTCTCCAGTGGATTTTCCTGACCCAGAGATCGAACCCAGGTCTCCTGCATTGCAGGCAGACGCTTTAACCTCTGAGCCAGCAGGGAAGCCCACTAAATATTGTTCCAAAATAAGATTTTTACCTAATATGTGATGTTCCCATTGATCTGTTATCTTCTGAAATCACTCCCAAAGTTTAGCAGCTCAAAAAACAATAATGACCATTATCTCTTACATTTTCTGTGGGTCAGAAATTTGAGAGTGGCTTGGTCGGGGAGTTCTGGTTTGGGGTCTCTGGTTTGGTTGCAGTCAGGTGTTAGCTGGGCCTGCAGTTATCTGAAGGCTGGACTGGAGCACCTGCTGCCCAAGGTGCTTCACTCACCTGCTGGCAGGTGTGGTTTTCTCGTGGCCTTTCCACTGGACTGCTTCTTGCTGTTGTTCAGTCACTCAGTCATGTCTTACTCTCTCTGACCATATGGACTTCAGCATGCCAGGTTTCCCTGTCCTTCACTCTCTCCTGGAGTTTACTCAAACTTGTGTCCATTGAGTCGGTGATGCCATCCAACCATCTCATCCTCTGTCATCCCCTCTCCTCCTGCCTTCAGTCTTTCCTAGCATCAGGGTGCTCTCCAAAGAGTCAGCTCTTCTCATCAGGTGGTCAAAGTATTGGAGCTTCAGCTTCAGCATTAGTCCTTCCAATGAATATTCGGGGTTGATTTCCTTTAGGATTGACTGGTTGGATCTCTTTTCAGTCCAAGGGACCTTCAAGGGTCTTCTCCAGCATCACAGTTTGAAACAATCAATTCTTCAGTGCTCCGACTTCTTTATGGTTCAATTCTCACATCTGTACATGGGTATTGGAAAAACCATAGCTTTGAATATATGGATTTTTGTCAGTAAAGTGATGTCTCTGCTTTTTAATATGCTGTCTAGGTTTGTCATAGCTTTTCTTCCAAGGAGCAAGTCTTTTAATTTCATGGCTACAGTCACTGTCCACAGTGATTTTGGAGCCCAAGAAAATAAAGTCTGTCAATGTTTCCATTTTTACCAATCTGTTTGTCATGAAGTGGTTGGGTATCCTCAAAGCATGGCACCTGCCTTTCCCCACAGTGAGAATGAGCCAGGTAGAAGCTGTGTCTTTTCTGTGACCAACCTTGGAGGTCACACAGTGTCATTTGGGCAGTATTCCCTTTGTCATACAAGGCAGCCCTGTTGTGTTGGAGAATCTTTGGGGATGCCATCAGGCTAACTGCCGCATCATCCTACTTCTCTAACCTCTACTTGCTTGACCAGTCCCCTATTGCCAGACATCTACGTTGCCTCCACTCTTGCTACTGTATGGAACAAGCTTCAGGCGCCTGCTGTTACACAAGTGTCCCATCTGTATTTGGTTTCAGTTTGTCCTGTCAGGATCTCAAAGTCATTTGGAGCCATACTCAAAGTTGGGCCCCCTTTGGACCACTCTCTTTAAGCACTGACAAGATGATGGTCCTCTGAGGGGACTGCCAAGGTAATTCAGTGAATTATCAGGGTCTGGCAGACTCTAATAAAGAAGGTACTTCTAGAGATGTGAATTGGGGAGGAAGCTAATAAGATCTGAGGCGCCCTGAGACAGGCCACTAGAGATAAGCCACTGTCACCCTGAGCCCTGAAGGGACGGGGCCACACAGCTGCTGGAGCTGCAGGGCAGGCAGGGAGAAGGCACCCTAACCTCTCCTTTCTGTCCGCTCTCCAGGCTCGGGCTGTCTCTGTCTCTCTCTTTCTCCTTCTGCTGGTTCTGCCTATTGGCCAAATGGAAACAGAGGTCAACCAGTAGCCAGTACAGAGCCCGGTTGATGCGGTCCACAGGGTCAGCCTCTGGTGAGGAGAGAAGCCTGGGGAATGGATGGCAGGGTGGAGAGAACAGGGAACAAAGAATAACCAACGCTGTTAGTATTTCTGAAACATCGATGAGTACAGAACCATGTATCAGAACAGAGGTCACTAACCCTGCCATAGTGTAGATGTGGGGCAATTTTATTATTATTCATAATCATAACAGCAGTTTAGCCATAATGTGTTAAGTATTTTCCATGTCCAGGGCAGTGTGTTACATTACAGGGCATTTTACACATACTATTTCTAATCTTTATAGCCAATCTGTTGGGCACATGTTATTATGAGCCTTTTTCAGGCAAGGAAAAATGGGCTTGGAAAGGCCCAAGATCCTGCCTGAGGTTGCAAAATTAGTAACAGAGCTAGAATTGGGCTCCAGTCTGTTTTATTCTAAACTCCAAATGCCTTCTTCTAAGGCAGCCTACACCAGCCTCATGGGGTGGACCGATGTGGTTTCTGCAAAAAGGCTTCAGTGGCTTCTTCTAAAACAGAGTGATACTTTTTTTTTTTTTTTTAAGAGTAAATCTTTTAACACACCATCTCATCTGGACAGCTGCCCAGGAGTTAGAGAGTATCGTGTGTTTGTCAAATTATGAGTTTTGTGCCAGCGCATATAAAGTAGTCAGGAAGGAAAAAAGGAAAGATCCCCCTTGGAATAATGGAATGGGGAACACGGTGCTCAGTGCGGGGAGCTGACATTCTAGAGGTCACCTTCCAGATCTTGGTAAATTATTGTACCGAGTCTGCTGCTCATGGGCCAGGCATGCCAGCATCCCCTGAAAACAGCGTCCTGGGAGCCCTGGGCACCCAGGAGGCACTTGGTCAATTACTTGGTTCTAGAAGGAAATTTCCCCAATGCTTCAGATGGATGCGTGTGAAGAGGGTTGGAAAGAAGAGGAGTGGAGGGAAGAGAGATACAATGTCAAGGCATTAATTTTGCACTCAGCATTTTGCGATGAAAATTCCCCACTCTGGTTTCTGGGTATGTGATCAGAAAAATTCAGGAACTTCCTTGGTGTGTTTTCCTCTATGTCCTTTGGATTCTTCCCACGAGGGGCAGATGGCTGTGGTGACGTGGTGATGCGGAGCTCACTTAGGTGAAAGTGCTATCCAGTATCACATCATCAGATTCATTTCTAAATTAACTGAAAGCTTTGTGCCCATGGCTTATTTGCATTAAAAAATTAATACTGAATGTAAGAGCCCTGCTGTACAACTTGGTGTCCATTCATGGGAAAATGATCTGTGAGTTCATGCTGAAAAAGTTCACCGTGAGCCAAGAATGTGACACCCTGATTAGTTTGGTTTGAACTGGAGGATGTTCGGGTGCATATAATTTAATTAACATTGATTGAACATTTCCTCTGTTCAAGGCGCTGTGCTTTTCATCATCACACAGCTCAACAGTGCCGCCTCTACCCCCACCAGTATTTTTGAGAAGGGAAACACTTTCAACAAAAATTTGAACTTGGAATCTCAGATAAAGAATGAATGGTTCCAGTTTGGGATGGAATGGGAGAAGCCTGGGCCCCTCACCCTCACCCCAGCCTTTTTGCTGCGAACCAGTCCTGTGCAGGCTTCCCTGCCTCGCCCCCCTCCCTGGTCCCTCCTTTGTGTAGGTGGGAGAACTGACCAGAAGTCCCCAACCCATAGCCCTTCTGGGGCGTTTTAATGAGATAAATCCAGAGGCCATGACTCCCAGCCTAGTGGTCTTAGGTCTTTTATTGTTCTCTGCTCTGTATTTAAAAAACAAAAACAAAACTTGTTCTCTCTTTTGCCTTTGACTCCTCCCAATTCCAGTTCTTGCTAACTTGACCTAGTTTCTTAGGCATTGGTTTCTTGCTTCCAGAACAGTTGTTTTGGGGGTTGGGGTGGGGGTGGTATTTCTACTCTTCCTTTATCTAATACAAAACTGATCTCTGTCTTTCTCTCTGTCTCCCCACCCTGCATCCTTCATCCCTCTATCTCTTACAACCCCTGCTTTCTAGATTTAATGATTAGATGACCTTAGACAAGGGTGCTAATTTCCCTAAGCCTCCATTTCTTTTAAAAATTTTGGTGTTTAGTTGCTTTACAATGTTGTGTTAGTTTCTACTGTACAGCAAAGTGAATCAGTGTAGGAATAAGCATGCCCACTTAGCTGGGCTGTGAAGCATAAAGGAAGTGTGGCTGAGCCCAGCACAACGTCAGGTCTCCTCCTTCCTACCTGTCCAACTCTGAGAGATTCGTGAAAAGTGCAGAGGTTGGTGTGTTTTGGGATTTGTGTGTGTGTGTTTTTTAAACAGTTGTTTATGTTTTTGGTGCAATCAAACTTGCAGTTTGATTGACAGGAGAAGAATAACCTAAATCAACTCAAACTGGCACTGGGCAATGACAGTAATTGTCGACAGCAGGATAATTGATCTAATTAGATAAACGAAACAGCCTGCTGGGGAGCCATGCCTGTCCGCCCCTGCAGGCAGCAGCTGACGCCGGGTCCCATGTCTCGGGTGACTGCAAGAGGACTAGAAGGTTCAGACAGGTGCGGGTGCTGCACGGAGGGTAGCATGCCTGACCGCAGTAGGAGACGGTGCCACGCAGCCAGCAGACCATCACTTCTGTGCATCCTGCTGCGTTGTCTCTGGAGAGCAGAGCGAGCATTCAGAATAATTTAGAAAATACTTTACGACTGCCGCGTTCACTGTTAACTCACTCAGTCCTGGTGAGGAAACTGTTGAACACCTGAGACAGAGACATCATTTACAAACCCAGTCTGGGAAGAGCCACCCTCTCCATCTCGGGAGCCTTGATATGGCTCCCAGGTCAAAGTCAGGCTGCAAGTTGGTGAGTCTTGTTGGTTTTGACTCTGAACTGGATTCCTCTCCAGAAGCAGGGCCAGAGGGTGCTTCTCTGTACTGGGGGATGTAAAGGTGAGCTAGAAGACAAAGTTTCTGGCTTCGTGCAGGGAGTTTTTTAAAGACCATGGCCAGAAATGTAAAGGGAGGATGCTCTCTGGCTGCCCGCAGCACTGGACAAATTCTTGGACGAATAACCACCCTCAGAATCCTCCAGGCTTACCCTAACACTTGGTGGGACCCAAAGACTTTTCCTCTAGCTCCTTGCTGAAGAGAGGAGTGAGAGAGAAGCTGCTTGGTTGCCAGAACAGGGTGGTGAGACTAACAGCAAGGTGCCCGTAGGCTCAGTGGGAAATAGCCCAGGACGCATTGCTGAAGCTGAGTGAGTGGCACAGGGTCCCTTCTAGAATGCTGGTGAACTTGATAACCATACAGCCCCTCCATCCTTGCTTTCTGTTTATCTCCACTGCCAATTTCCCCCAGATATGGACCTCATCATCCGATCACCAGGCCCGCCTTCCTAGTGGAAATGGTCATAGCATGGTCCTCTAACCCACCCCTGCCTCGCCATGAGGACTGAGTGAAATCTAAGTGAAATATTTGGAGTGGCAAATAAGGAACATGCTGTTAGCCATCATTTCTCTCTTGGCGTTTGCCTACTAGCATGTGTGTTTTGGGTGTTTCTCTCTTAGTTCTTCATGAAATTCTGGGAAGTGCTTAGAAATTGAGGCAAGAGGGCTGCATTCATGCCCAATAACAGTTGATGGACATGGCAGGGGGCTTTGTGGAGTCGACAGGGAAGGTTTCTGCCTACAACTTTGGGTGATGGAGGGGTGAGTGTCTATACAGCTCAGAGCAGACTTCAGCTGCTCAACACAAATTCCCCCAACCTTGGAGCTGACAGCAAGCAGGTATTGCCAATTGGTAGCAAGTCAGTACAAAAATTTCAGTGTTTCTGATACATGAGAATTCTTTGCAGAAAGACCACATACTGGGAAAGACCCATAGGTATTGCCTGATTGAACTTTATCTTTTTTTTCTTAATCGATGAAGAACGGAAGCAAGTATGGTTCAGGAAAATTAAATGAGTTTACGCAGGGCCACAAAGCTTGTAAAGCAGTGGTCCCCAACCTTTTTGGCACCAGGGACCGGTTTCATGGAAGCTAATTTTTCCATGGACTGGGGTTCGGGGGAGGGTTTACTTTCAGGATGATTCGAGCACATCACATTTATTACACATTTTATTTCAATTGTTATTACATCAGCTCCACCTCAGATCATCAGGCGTTAGATCCCAGAGGCTGGGGACCCCTGTTGTAACGCTTATGGAGCCCAGTCTCAGCTCTGGGTCTCTGCTCAGTCCCTCAGGCCCTGAGCTAGCTCGCTGATTTGTTTTGGCAGTTACATAACCGTCTAGTGGGATCACATTCCCTGTGCTAGGAAGCATCCATAATTCACAATGTGCAAGTCTTTCTCATCTCTGGGAGGAAAAACAAAAAGAATGAACTTTGAAGGTTTCACATCCTTCACCTTACATGACCGTTTGCGTTTTATGCTATATGTTCAGTTATCTGCATTTTCTAACAAGGCTCACTACGTTTAGCTAAGTCTTGTGGGTGAAAGGCATGATTGATTAGGAGCTAAGAGACTGTTCACAGAGAGGAACGTGAGGTCTTTCAGGAACATGCCTCTGAAGCAGCAGTTTTCAGGGTGGAGAATTGATCTGGGAGTCATGGAGCCTTCTTTCTTCCATGGCAGATGAGAAAAACCCCTCGAAATCATCTACAGTCCATTCCTGCCCTCCCCCATGTTCTGTCTGCGAGCAGCATGTGAGAAATTGCATGTCACATTTCACAGCTTGGAAAATTAGCAATAATTGTCTCAAGTGGCTGGGCTTGGGGAAGGAAAAGAAGATAAAATTCCAAACGCCCCATGTGTCTGAATGAACAGGGCATCGTGGCGCTGGCCGCCTGAGCAGCTTCTGCCATCTTCCGCCTCAGTCATTGCAGCCTCAGGTCTTGGAAGAGTGTCTGTGCATTTCTGAGGGTCCAAGGGCCCCGGTGGCGTGTGCTGGGAACACGCGGAGGGAGAACCTCACTCAATGGGCCACTGTGTCTGCCTTGGCTCAGGCTGGAGCGTGGTGTCCAAGGGAGCCTGGGCCCGAATAAAGACACGCTTTATTTCCTTCTCCGTTGACAGAAAGGGATTTTGAAGGTAGCAGGGGAAACAGAGTGAGCAGTGTTCAGGGACGCAGCCCACCTTCCTGGGTAGTTTTCCGCTGCGACAGCCCCACTGAAGTGAGCTGGCCAAGGAGATGGAGGTTTTACAAGCGAGCTGTGTGGACTGGGGCCGCGTGCCGACCTGGAGGCCTTCTGGCAGGCCCCCATCGGCAGCGTTACTTGGTCAGGGGGGATGTGGGAGGTGCATGTCCGTGTGTGTGTATGCGTGTGTGTGTGTGTGTGTGTGTGTGTTTCCTACAGCTGTCGTGACAAAGTTCCAGAGCAGGGTACTGGAACTCCCAGTGCTGGGGGACACTAAAGTGAGGTGAAAGCCGCTCAGTTGTGTCCGACTCTTTGTGACCCCATGGACTATACAATCCATGTAATTCTCCAGGCCGGAATGATGGAGTGGGCAGCCGTTCCCTTCTCCAGGGGATCTTCCCGACCCAGGGATCGAACCCAGGTCTCCCACACTGCAGGCGGATGCTTTACTGTCTGAGCCACCAGGGAAGTCTGAAAATACTGGAGTGGGTCGCCTATCCCTAGGTCTCCCACACTGCAGGCGGATGCTTTACTGTCTGAGCCACCAGGGAAGTCTGAAAATACTGGAGTGGGTCGCCTATCCCTTCTCCAGGGGATCTTCCCAGTCCAGGGATCGAACCCAGGTCTCCCACACTGCAGGCGGATGCTTTACTGTCTGAGCCACCAGGGAAGTCTGAAAATACTGGAGTGGGTCGCCTATCCCTTTTCCAGGGGATCTTCCCAACCCAGGAATTGAACCCAGGTCTCCTGCATTGCAGGCGGATTTTTTACCAGCTGAGCTAGCATGGAAGCCTGGTAGGACACTGTCATCTCCCAGTTCTGGAGGCCAAAAGTCCAAGTCCAAGATGTGAGTAGGGCTGGCTCCTTGTCAGGGCTGTAAGAGCAGGCACTGTCCCAGGCTCTCTCCTTGGCTGGTAAAGGGCCTTCTTCATGTTCATATGGCCTTCTCCCTATGCAGATGTCTGTGTGCAGATTTCCTCTGCTCATGCAGACACCCACCATATTGGATTAGGGCTCTTCCTAACGACCTCAGTCTAACTTAATTGCCTCTATAGAGACCCTATCTCCAAATACGAATACTTTCCAAGATTACTGGGGGTTAGGACTCCAAACTATGAATTTTGGAAATACACACACAGTTGAACCCACAGAAGCATGTGCCTTATATTCCATCTTGTTTATCTGGAGATTGACAAAGCAGCTGTGGAGCCCATAACTCTGCCACTTCATAGTGGATTGATGATTGGCCCTTTTTCTCTGCCTTCTTCTTCCATCTTCCCCCTTCTAGACATACCTTTCAGAAATCCCCAGCATCTGAACTCTGTTTATACTGTAATAGTTAGAGCTACTCCTCACTAATTGCTTCTTAAAGTACCAAGCAAGGTGCTGGGTACTTTATTTGTATTAATTCGTGTAATCCTCAGGATGGTCCCTGAGGTAGGCTGTATTATTCCCATTATACATATAAGGGAACTGAAGTATAAGAAGGCCAAGTAACTTGCCCCAGGTCACAAGGTTACTCAGTGGTAGAGCCAAGATTTGCACCCAGGCCATTTGGTCAAAGCAGGTCCATTATAAAGTACATTCACTTTACTTAATAGACTCAATATTTAACAAGTAGCCCTCTATAGCTTCCATGCGCAAAAATTGGAGTGGTACTATGGGTCAGAGCACAGGTTCTGGGTTCTGCATCTATTTGTCATGGTTTACCAGCCATGTGACTTTACAAGTAATGGACTCTCTCTGTACCTTACTTTGAGGATGACATTCTCTTAGGTCTTCCCTGTAGCTCAAATGGTAAAGAGTTTGCCTGCAATGAAAGAGACCTGGGTTCGAACCTGGGTCAGGAAGATACTCTGGGGAAGGAAATGGGAATCCACTCCAGTATTCTTGCCTGGAGAATCCCATGGACAGAGGAGCCTGGTGGGCTACAAAGGGGTTGCAAAGAGTCGGACACAACTAAGCTACTAACACTACTAAAGTGGGGATGACATTCTCTTAGAGATGTTTGGGGATGATCACGTGAATGACTGGCACGTGGTAGCTGATTAATAAATATTATTATTAATGATAACATCTTCCCATCTCATTCTCTATTTTTACTGTGTCCAGTGTGGTAGCTACAAGCCCCAGGTGGTTATTGAGCCCTTGAAATATGGCTAATGGGAATCAAGATGTGCTGTAAGCATTAAATATGCCACGAAATTTGAAGGTTTAGCATCTCCCCCACCAAATGTAAGCTATCTCATTAATAATTCTATATTGATTATACTTTGAAGTCATGTTTTAGATATATTGGGTTAACTAAAATTATTACAAATAATTTGTTTTATTTTACTTTTTAAAAAATATGACTGCTAGAAAATCTAAAATGCCATATGTCCCTCACATGATACTTCTATTGGACGGTGTTGGTATATACTTGGGTCAGATGCTCAGTTACATCTGACTCTGCGACCCCATTGACTGTAGCCTGCCAGGCTACAGAATCTCTGTCCATGAGATTCTTCAGGCAAGAATGCTGGAGTGGGTTGCCATTACCACCTCCAGGGGATTTTCCCAACCCAGGGATTGAACCCATATCTATTACCTCTCCTGCACTGGCAGGTGGATTCTTTACCATTAGTGCTACCTGGAACGCCTCATTGGTCTAGACTGTAGACTCTGATCTCTAGAGGCCACATTTGTTGTATTTACTCTTATATCCTGGCATTTTGCTCAGATCCTAGCCTTATAGGAGATGCTCAAAAATATTGTTGTTGGGACTTCCCTGATGGTCCAATGGTTAAGACTTCGCACTCCCACTGCAGGGTTGCAAGTTCGATCCCTGGTCAAGGAACTAAGATCCTACATGCTGTGCAGCATGACTGGAAAAAAAAAAAATGCAGTTCTGATTATACAAATGCTCTGTTCTTAGCCCAAGATAAGTCTCTAGGGTACAGACTCAAGAAGGGGGAAGCCTTCAGTTCCCAAAACTTGGGGAAGCCCCACAGACTGGAGTTTCCAGCTCATCCTTGAACCTGGCCCAGGCTGGCCTCCCGCTGAATGGCTGGGTTTGATGGCCAGGCCTCTACCTCTCTCAAGGTAGACTTGCTGTTCAGCCCTAGGGAAAACATGGCTGTGGAAGTGTCTTCTATTTTCAGAGGAAGCAGTTTTGCACAGAGGATGTGAAAGCTCACTTTATCAGCCAAGGGAGGCCCATGAAAAAGGTCACTATGTGCAGCGAATGGGAGGGAAGGCCCAGAGGAAATTTCCGCCAGGTTTCAGGTCCTCGTCTATACTTGGTTTCTCAGACTGAGCTTTAGATAGAAGATTTAGATTGAGCTCAGATAGAAGATTGACTCTTTCTGCCTCTGTCCCTCCACCACATCCCCTTCTTCCCAAAGAGAACCCCAAAGCCAGCCCTTGTCAGGGGGCGTGTATCTGACATTCCCATCGGACCTCACATCTGTAGAAACCGGGGCCAGCTCCACCCACAGTCCTGACAGAGCTCAAGATTTGTCATCACTGATTGGAATGAGGGATTTCAAAAGGGTGCTGGAGCTGGATGGGAGGTCTGAGGAGCTGGTCTGGTCTCTTCTGTGGCTGGATTTTTGTGTTTCTCGTCCTTCCAGTGACATCTCTGCTGCTGGGGAGGGCTCGGCATGCAGGGGACGTGAACCCAGATGGCCTTGTCTAGAGTTTGAACTGGCCCACTTTCTCCTTGTGCCCTGAGCCCGGGCTTTTCCCAGTCGCTCTTCTGAGGGCGATGTCACAGAGTTTCTATGCACGTTAGTTCACCTGTCCGCAAATCCTGATGTAGTTTTGCTTGAGTCGTGTGTCTTAGGCATCTGACAGCTTCTCTGAGACTCAGTTTCTTCTATTCACATGGAAATAGTAGCACCTGCCCAGCTTGTCACTGGGGTTAAATGAGATAATACATCAAGAGCAGGCAGTGCCCTGCGCATTCTGCCATGCAGAACACGGTAGACACTTCAGAAGCATGGGCGACCCTCCTCTACTGGTTCTTAAGGATTTTCTTCTCCATCTCGCCCTGCTCTGCCTCCCAGTTCATTGCAGCTTCCTCTAAGGCAGGTGAGAGCAGGTGAGGGCTGGTTTCTATTGCATGCTGCATTTTCACCCCAATTTAATGGCCCCCAGTTTAGAGTCCTCTTCCATGGCACAGAGGAAATTTGTAGAAAGTACCCTGGACATTGCAGATCACTAGTATTCCTACCTCCTTGCTTTTCAGAGGCCACCTGTTCTTTCTATTTGTGTCAGGATTAGAACAAGGAATCTTGGCAAAGAGGAGATGTTACTTTTGAAATTAAACATCTTGAGTCTCATTTCCCACTTTGGGGATGACTCGGCTCCATCTGGGTGAAGGAGAAGGGGAGCAGGAAGTCATTTTTACATGAAATATAAACTCAGATGGTCCTAGAGGTTATTAACTAAAGTGAAGTCTTCACATTGCCTGGATGGCACCTGGCACCTAGTAGGGTCTCAGTGTGTGTGTTGATTTCTTGTCTTTGGTGTGGCACCTGAAGAAAGTCATAGAGGAAAGGAGAAAGACTGGAGTCATTGACCTTAGTTTAGGTGGCAGCACAGACTCTCATTAGCTGTGTACCCTCAAGCAAGCCGCTTTTCATATCTTGAGCCCCAGAGAATTTTCACCTTCAAAACTGGAATAACCACAACTCTGCCTACTTCATGCAGTGGCTATGGAGACTGAATAACTAAATGAAAGTATTCTGTAATGGCAAAACAGTCAGTATTAGTTTCCCATCTTTAATTATTGTGGGTAATGATAATACCCACGATAATACCCACTCACAAGTATCTCTCTGATTTGTCAATTCCCAGTCGTGACTCAGATTTTTTTCTGAAGAATATGGTTTTTAGACCATTTTCCAACCAATTATCAATCATGTTTGCTTTGGGGAGGCAGAAACTCAGGTATCTTTCATCTTTTATTCTTTACTCCCTGATCCATAAGCAATCCCCCACTCACCAAGGCACCAAATGGGAGATTAGGAGCACTTTTGAAAAGAAAGAAAAAGCTCTTGGGAAAAAATGCTGATATAGGATGTTTAACCTCAGAGAAGGAGGTGGCTTTTTTTGTTTTTTAGGTGTGATGCAAGTAGAGTTTATTGCTACTTGAGCTTTTAATTGGTTTACTAATATTTTTTATAGCTTCTTGTTTTAATGTTTGCAGGTCCCCAGGTGTTGAGGTTTACTGACATCCATGAACCGATTGATAAATGATTTAGTTGAAATAGCAAAACTGGAGGCATTGTATGAATTAGAAATTGTGCCACGGAACCCGCTCCAGAGTCACTAATTTGTTTAACGTGATCTGTGTTCTGCATCTGTTCCTCACCAAGTCACAGGATAAACAAATATCCACTGTTCCCCCAGCCAAGCAGGGGTCGGAGGGCACCCAAGGGACTGGGGCAAGGCCTCTCAAGAGTGTCAGGTGGGGGCTGGCAGGTTTGACTGGCTTAGGTCAGCAGGACTGTGCTACCCTCTCTGGGTCCACTCTGCCATCGCTTCTCTGTGAGTCTGATGAGGTTTGTCCACATAGATGGAGGGGAGGATGGATGCATGATTCGTACATCACTTCAGAGCAGCTGTGAGCTTTCTACAAGCAGAGTGACCCTCCTCCATCAGCTGGGCTAGAACCCTTCTCCTTTCTTCTACCTCACAGTTCTCTGTGGAATCTGTGATTTTGTTGAAGCCAATTTCTGTGACTTTGTTTGCTGTTACTTCTTCTATGGCACAATTAGAGATTTCTTGTAATTTTAAGTGATTATTTTTTTATGAAATGAAAGAAATATTTATAACAGAAAATTTAGAAAATACATACAAGTTAGAATGAATAGACTAAAAATTGCCAGCAAATCCATCATCTGGAGATAATCATTGTTTTCTCCCCTTCCAGTTATACATGAGCATGTATCCATTCTTTCTGAAATTATTTTCCCAGTTAGGTTGTTACATAATATTGATCAGAGTTCACTGTGCCATACAGGAGGTCCTTATTGGTTATCCATTTTAAATATGGCAGTGTGTACATGTAAATCCTAAACTCCCTAATTATCCCTTCCCTCCCATTTTCCTCAGTAACCATTAGTTTGTTAGAAATAATCATTGTTTATCAATAAATAACTTTCCTTCCACACTTTTCTCTGACATATATCTTTGTGTGTTGTTTTTTTTTAATAGACACACATAGACTATATTGCTTGGTAACCTGTTTTATTCACTGGTCTTTTTTGAGCAGTTGTTCTCCATAATAGTGAACAGCCTCTCTTAGACTGCTGTTCAAAGGGGCTTATTCAGACTGACCCTAATAAACAAATATCTGGCTGGGACTGGTTTGCCCCAGTACATTGTGCCCTTGCAGAAATATGAGACTGGCTACAGCTATGCATTTCTGTTTGGGTTGCTTCAGTGTCATATGGGCTCCCATTCCCCTTTGGTTACCCTATTTAAGGTACCATTCTTAACAAGTTCATAAGGGTGACTTATTTTGTTCCTTTTCTTTCTTCCTTCTATCCAGCCACCCAACCATGCACCCATCCTGCCAGCCATCTGTCTGTCCTTCTTTCCCTTCCATCCATCCATGCATCCATCCATCCATCCAATGTGTTGAGCACCTAGACGGTGCCAGGCATTGTGTTTGGTACTAAGGAAGCAGAGATATATGATGTTGGCCTCAGCCCATCAGGAGGTACCAGTATCCACCCAGAACAAATGTCTGCCCTGAACATGAGATGGCAATCCCCATCTGATTTCTCCATCGTGAAACTGATCAATTCTAGTAGCTATCAGGTGGATGACTAGGGATAAAACAGGTAATTCCTGCTTTACAATGAAGGCATCTTGAAGGTAGAACCTCTGTATTGCTTCTTTTCTGTAAACCCCTAGATGCCAACTAGGCCTCTAGCCCCATACACGGTGAGATCACAAGAGGAATTGAATACTAGAGCAGACTAATGTGGCAGCAACATTTTTAGAAAGCTGTTTCTCACCTCATCTAGTATGTATCTCATAAATCAAAGAAGAAAGGATTTTGATTCTTCTTTTAAAAAAAAAAGTGTCCTTCTTAAGTCTTGGAGAGACAGTGAGTCTATTCTATTTAGCTTTAAACTATATTCCCCTCCCTCATGGTATGTTCCAGAGAAGCATGGCTTTGTGTAAAAAGGTAAGATTTATTTTTGCCAGTAAAATATAACTCAGAGCACAGCCCAGGAACGGCATACAGCAGGAGGAAGTACCTCACTGGATGCCAGCGGCAGTTACAGTAAAATGTTACAAGTGTGAACAGCCCCCACCTCCTGCCCCCCATCAGACAGAGTAGGCTGCGTTTTTTTTTTTTTTCCAGAGAAGTGGGGTTTTTTTGAGGTTTTTTTTGTTTGTTTGTTTTTTTATGGTGCCATTTTGACTTCCTAAGACTGCCATAGATTTATAAGGAAATAATTCTTCCAATGGGCCTTAGTGACATCTTAAAGTTTTACATGTGCCATTTATGAAATTGCTAAAACTGTTCCATGCAAACATTTCCATGTCACCAACTTAGGCCCATTTATTACATTTATGCAACTATGCTATATGTGGTTTTTTTAAAGATACCAAAATATTTTTAATAACCTCAACCCTGAGGCAAACCTCAGAGGTTAATCGTAATAACGAATGTAGTCCTTACCCTTGCCGTCCAGAAAGAAACAGACAGCGGCTCCTGGCTGTGTTAGAGTGCTACAGACACCTCTTCCATTAGCATAGAACAGGGGGTTCCTCCACGAGCCCTCTCGTCTTCATCTTCCCCTCCCTGCTGTCATCTCTCTCTCTGGTCTGGCCACTCTTTGTTGATTACAGATGTATGGGAACAAGCTGAATCTGGGGTCTGGCTCTATCTACCCAATTTATTGTTAGCTCCGTGGCTTTGACTAAGTTATTCTCCTCCCTGGGCTGATTTTTACACCAGTGAAAGGCTGTAATAATAACACTCATCTCAGGATTTGGGGGAAAATAGAGCTTTGGAAGGGGAGCAAGAGGCAGAATAGGAAGAAAAGTACAAGTGTTAGTCACTCAGTCGTGTCCAGTTCTTTGTGACCTGATGAACTGTAGCACATGCCAGGCTCCTTTCTCCATAGGATTCTCCAGGCAAGAATACTGGGGTGGGTAGCTATTCCCTTCTCCAGGGGAATCTTCCTGACCTAGGGATCATTCTGTATCCTCTGAGCCACCAGGGTCTTTCACTTTTACTTTCATTGTCTGGGGGTTGGAGGAAGGAAAGTCTCATTTCGAACTGTGTGTCTATGTGGAGGTAGTTGCATGTAGAGGTTACAAGTGCAGGTTCTGAGGTCACATTGCCTGGGTGTTGGGCAAGTGTATTAGTGTGTGCTTTGGGCAAGCTGTGCATCTTCTCTGTGCCTCCATCTCCTGTCTGTAAATTTGGGATAATAACAGTAACTACATGTGGGGCTGTTCTGACCATTGGCTTAGGTAATCGGTCTGCAGTGCTGTGCACAGTGTTTGGCACATGTATGTTCAATAGATATAAGTAGTAGCATTCCTAAGTTTTAACTTTTTTCTTCTATTGAAAACTCCATACGTAAATCTGATACAAATTTACAATTTTTCCCTGGATACAGAGCTAGTACCCACTTTGTGTGTTTCCCCCCATCTGTCTTTCCCTCCATCCTTCCTTCTTTCCTTCTTTTTTAGCATATTTGTTGTGGTTTAGTTGCTCAGTTGTGTCTGACTCTCTTTGTGACCCCATGGAGTCTAGGCCACCAAACTCCTCTGTCCATGGGATTTTCCAGTCAAGAATATTGGACGGGGTTGTCATGTCTTTCTCCAGCGCATCTTCCCAACCCAGGGATCGGACCCACATCTCCTGAATTGGAAGGCAGATTCTTTACCATGGAGATACCAGGGAAGAAGCCCTAGCATATATAGACCAACATAGATAGAATTGACATTGGGTTACTTTATTTAAATAACTACCAGTTTCAAGTTCTATTTAAGTCAGAAATTTATTTCGCATTATGAAATTGTGGCAAGTGTACCTTCTGTCTCACTGAGAAACACCTGAACTGTTTTCCTAAAACTTCCCAAAACAAAGAACTTGGAGGCAAGAATAGAGAAATTTAATAAAGGAAGTTTCTTTTTCCAAATGCAATACAGAAGACCAGGGGCTATTGTGAAACATGGGCAGCCTCCTGCAGCACCCTCTGCCTTGAATTCCGCCTTACCAAAGCATGATTTTATTAAGATGAGGCCATCCAATTTCCTTCTGTTGTTCTTGGGACTCTGCATTTTTGGTAGCTCATTTGCATCTGTCTGCATGTTGAATTCTAGAGGGTGTGATTACTGACAAATAAAATGGGATGAAGTAATCTGGGTATTCTTCCTACATTGATATTCAAATTCAGTATTCAAGGCTCAACATGCCTAAAATACAGATTTTGCTCTGAAATACAATGGATGGCCAACAAATGTTTCTTGATTAAACAAAGAAGGAGAGAAAGGAAAAGGAGGAGGAGAGGGGAGAGAGAGGAGAGGCAGATAGGGGCATCCAATGTGTAGAGGTAGGTTGGGGTCAGAGAAGTGGGGGAGCAGTGTGATAGCCCCCATGTCCACGGTTCAACAGCACTGTGTGTGGGGGTCTGATGAGAGCCAGAATGACAAGTCACTGCTCCATCCTGTTTTCCAAAACTTTGTCAAGGGTAGCTGACAAGGACTCTTGGTTATATTCCTATTGCTTGGCAAATAGTAGATGCCTTGAAAATACTTGCTGAATGAAACATTCCATTAACCTGACTTCCATTAACCTAACTTAATGAATATAGCCATTTCCATCTACAGTGAGTGAAGTGAAATGCTCAGTTGTGTCCAGCACTCTGCGACCCCATGGACTATACAGTTAGTGGAATTCTCCAGGCCAGAATACTGGAGGGGTTAGCCATTTCCTTCTCCAGGGATTTTTCCAACCTCTGGGATCCAACCCAGGTCTCCTACATTGCAGGCAGATTCTTGAACAGCTGAGCCACCAGGGAAGCTGAATGATGTGACCGTAAGTGCACTAAATGTTATAACTATTTTGAGATGTAAGTGGCCCTGACTCGTCCAGAAGAAAAAGTTTGGTGAATTTGGTTCAGTGGATACTCTGGTTCTTAATAGCCATTTGACTTTAACTGTTAGTTACAAACAGTAAGATTCTTTTAGCCTCTCTCATAAGATGTGGATGGCATCTTGGTGCCACAGAGGTCTGCAGGTGTCCCCCTCCCTGGCCGCTGGTTTTGAGACAAGATGTGAAGGTCACGCAGTCTCCGCTCCTGTGACTGGGTGCTCTGTCTCCCATGGGCCCTCCAGCTCTCAGATTGCACAGAAAGGCTGTATCTTCCATGGGGTTTGAAGGAACGTGGGCTCTAGATAAATGCTTTGTGGAAATAAAACATATGCTCTCAACAACTCTGGCCCTTGGAGTTTCCTACCAGTCCTTCGCTTGTATCTCAGTCAGTGACAGAATTTTGCCCTTTGTTTGGGAAGGGGCCTAGTGGAAACAGAGGGCCCCTGACCTCTCCATCCATGCCATCATACAGACCAGGATGTTAAAGCTGGAAGGGTCTCCAGCATTCATCCAGGCTCTGCTTCCTACTCATTTATGACCTTGGGTGTCCATGAACTCCCCTGGGCTTCAGTTTCCTCATCTGTAAAGCAGGGATAGTAGTGGTCATATCCTTAAAGGCTGTGCGGATTGAAGGAGGTTAGTCAGTTTCTTAGCACTGCCTGATGGCCCAGGTGATATTGGTTATTATTGTCACACATCATATCACCTGGAGGGTCTTTCCATGGCCTGAGATGCCCAGACCTACTGAGTCAAAATCTCTAGAGGTGAGGGCCCGGTATTTCATGTTTTTTAAAATTGCCAGAGATAATTTTCCTGTTTAACCAGGAGTGAGAGTCCTGACTCTGAAAGAGCTGGGTTCATGGGGTCTTCTCTTTGGAGTCAGTATTGCCGTTATTTGTTGCTGTTGTTCAGTCTCTAGGCCATGTCCGGCTGTTTGTGACCTCATGGACTGTAGCATGCCAGGCTCCCCTGTCCTCCACTATCTCCCAGGGTTTGCTCAAGTTCATGTCCATTGAGTCAGTGGACCTATCTAACCATCTCATCCTCTGCTGCCCCCTTTTCCTTTTGCCTTCAGTGTTTCCCAACATCCAGGTCTTTGGGTCTTTTCCAATGAATTGGCTCTTGGCATCAGGTGGCCAAAGTATTGGAGCTTCAGCATCAGCCCTTCCAATGAATATTCAGGGTTGATTTCCTTTCAGATTGACTGGTTTGATCTCCTAGCCACTATAGAAGCCAGAGTCAGAATATTTGTGTTGGAACCCTAGCACACCTCCTTCTGCCCCCACCCCAAGCCATTTGCCCTTGACCTTGAGCCACGGACTTAACATCACTGAAAGTCAGTTGCTGCAACAAGAAAATGAGGACAATATTAGTATACCTCATAGGGTCATATAAGGATTAAATGAGATAATATATATCAGTCTTATGAGTACCCCATTAAATAATAAGCACTTTATACATATTAGCTCATTTAATCTTCATAACAACCCTATGTGGGTAGGTACTATTAAATACCCACATTTTACATATGTGGAGACAAAGATATGTGCTTGTGTGCATGCATGCTCAGTCATTCAGTCATGTCCAACTCTTTGTGACTGTGGCTGTAGCCCACCAGGCTCCTCTTTCCATGGCCTTTTCCAGGCAAGAATACTGGAGCGGGTTGCCATGCCATGGGGTTATTTATGTAACTGCTCTAAGGTCACAGGTCATGACAGCACAGAACAAGCCATGATGAGCTGTTAAGCGAGCCAGTGGGTTCTACTAAGTGGCCCGTGATTGCCTGGTCCAGGAGCAGTTGCTCACCACAAAAGGAGGCACAGAAAATATTCTCCTTAATGATGTTTATCTTATCTGGAGCTTGAGATCAGCTGTGTGGTGCAGAAGGGAAGAGGTTTTCCAAGTCTTTCCAGCTGTCTTGCCTGTGAACATGTACTGTGCGCCAGAGGTGGACAGCAGTAATTCATACCAGTCTGAGGGCAGCAGCCCCCGGGAACGTTGGGGTCACAGCAGAGGAGGGAGATGCATACCTCAAACCTGTGCTTTTCCGAGGGAGTCGGATTCTGGGAGTTTCTAGCCCTCCATATACTGTCCTCCTTTTTGGAATCAGTACAGTTGTCTTCCTGTCAGAACAGAAGGCCCCCAGGCAACGCTGGGTACCAGCGATGAAGGTGTCCTCAAGCAGCCATGGCAGCCCTACTCTCCCATTTTCATAAGCAAGGAAGACGGCCTCCAGGAGCCAGGGGGTCCCCAGCATGCCTTAGGCACACAGCCCTCTGAGAGCAACAAACCCACACAATTGCCGGCTGTCTCCTGCCAGCCGGTGGGGCTGAGTGTTCCTGGGCACCCGAGCCTTTTACTCCCCTCTCACCCCTCCCCACTTCTCCTGCCCCCTGGCTCCACACCCTCCTGAATGTTCCTTTCTAAACAGCCACAATCAGGAGCCTGTTCCTGTGCTGGGAAAAAAGAGCAGCATGAAGGCTTTTAAACTTGCTGGGTAATTTAAGGTATTTATCACTATTTGGAGAGCTTTGCTTGTTTTGAATCCTTTCACCCTCCAGCTTTCAAAAATGGTGCAAGTGATTTTTTTTTTTTCCTGTAAAGGATGCTTCTGGGTCCTTCCGCTGCTCCCTGAGGCTGGAGTCTGAATGCAACCTCCAGACCTGGGTCCATTAGCTGAGGTTTTGTTCATTCTTCAAACAGGCTGGCCATAAACATTCATTAGGCGCCTCCCTGGTCCGGGCCAGGCTCCTGTTTGTAGACTGCCCCCTGATTCCATGCAGGATGGTGAGTGTTTACAATACCTACAGCAGCAGCCTTGGAGGTCGGGAGCCCGTCGTGGTCTTTATGTCCACGTTGACCCTGAGGTCAAGCCATGTTTTGCCAAAGGGCTATGTGACCCTGGGCACAGTTCTACTCTTCTCAGGAACTTTGATTTTCATATGAAAAATGAGTGTGATAACAGCTCCTACCCTATTGCTTTAGACGTCAGATGACCCGGGTTCAAATCCCAGCTCTGCCACCTCCTCATGATGTGGTCTTAGCTTCTCTATTATCTGATTTAACTTACCTTTAAGTTCATAATAACAGGAAGTCCTTAAAAGGGAGTGAGAACTGAGCTAATGCACACGAAGATCTAGTGCCTGGCACTTAGAAAGGGCTTGATGAAACCACGGGTGTTTAGAGAAAAAGAGAGAAAACGTACACACACACACCCACACCCACACCCACCCACCCACCCTGCCGTGGCAAGAGGCACCTGATAAATCTAACTTACTCCCCCTCCCTCCTTACCACAGACCCGAGCAAGCCAGTAGCTGGACAGCAGCAGAAGCTTGCCAAGAAAGTGGAAGAGTATGGACTTTACACTCGGCTTCCTGAAGGTCTTACTGACCTGATATGAGATGGAAGGAGAAGGGTGTCCTTCCCCCAGTGTACTCTGGTCAGAACAGTCCACCGAAGGTCCTGTGGTCTGCTGACTCCCTTCTGTCTTTGAGATGCTAAGGGAGGTCCTCTCTAGGGGACCCGCAGCAGAGATGGTGCTCAAAACCAAGGCTCAGAATTAATCAGCAACGTCAGCTCTCTGAGACAGAATGGTCCTTCCTTGCTCCTTCCTGTTCCAGTCATGTCCCTCCACAAACTGTTTCTACCCTCCTCGTGTCCCCAAGTCAGCCCTCTTCATCTCTCTCTCTCTCTGCCCGCTCCCGCCCTGGCTTAATGTTTCTGCTTCTGCCTTGCCAGTTACTTTGATTTTCCATGTGTGGGTTACCTGAAAAACAAAAAACTGGTTTTCCTGCCCTGCCTTCTGAAAATGATGGGCTAACCAGAAGGCCCTAAGACCATGTATGGAGATGAAAAGATGATTACCAGGTTGGAAGGTTTGAATTAAAACAGAGGCAAATGGCAAGTCTTATCTTTTCTCCCTAACATGGGATGAGGTAGGTGACCTTTCCTCTTTAGCTTCATTACATCTGTTCTATTGTTCCATGTCTCCTCCTCCTGGAAGCCTCCTGTGATCTCCACTCCTATTGGATTACTAGTTTTGTGTTGCCAGGACCCAAACTAAGGGATGGGGATGTGGGAGGGACCAGTCAGAGCCAGGCTGCTTGATTGAAGATCTTGACCCTGCAAGTGATTTTCTATGCCTTGGTTTCCTCCTTTGCAGAATGGAGCCCTTATTTAACCCCTGTTTCATAGGCTGTTCGGAATATTTAGTGAGATGATCCATATAAAGTACTTAGAATGTCTGGCCACCTCTCATTACTATTACTAGTATCATCACGATGTTCATCACAGAAGCACTTATTGGACTGTAATCAATGATTCACTTGTCTCCTTCCTTCCCTCGAGGGTCTAGAAGCAAATTAAGAGCCAGAACAGTATCCTATTTAACTCCAGGGAACAATGGTGATGCAGAAAAGGCCACTGTTACAAGCAAGGTGTTAATTTGCTTTATCAGAAGACTCCTTTACTTCCAGAAAGCCTGCCTTTAACTTATGACTTGATACTTAGATATTTCACACAAAGTTTGTTTTTTTTTTCTCTTCTCACTTTCTTCCTATTATATAAAGTAAGCAGTCATTTTGACAGCACAGAGGAAGCCCCTGTGCCCTTTATAGGAGTGTGGCAGCAGGAACACTGAAGCTGGCCAACTAGGCAGTGACTCAGCAATTTTCTCCCTGTAACTGGGGTCACTGCCAGCATCTCTTCTGACTGGGGGACCATGTCATACAATAGTATTTTAATTATCAACAATGGAGGAAATATGCTAAGATTTATGCTCTGATTTGAGATATTTTGATATGATTCAGGGTTTTTGAGCCTTGATGATGAGAATGCCTGAGAATGCCAGGGGCAGTACAAGGACAGTTGTTTCCAGAGGCATGATGAACAAGGGGCATGCATGGTGCCTATGGGTTCACCAACGCCCATTTGGTTTACATAGTGGACTAGAAGCTGCAGGAATAAGGGGGCCATGGGACAGTTTCCAAGGTTGGCTCTAGCACACGGAATGACAGCTTGTCGGAATGACATGTTCCTCTCTGCCCTGAGTGATCTAGCTATCTTATTGCAGGTGTGCATGTGGAGAAAGGCAGGAGGAGCAGCCAGCTCCAGAAATGGAGAGTAAAAAAGTTGATGCCTTCTGCTTCCTGGCACATTCTACTGAAGTACTATAATGAATGAGAGACTTGAAAGGAAAATCGCTTTTATGAAATACCATGCAACTTGTGTCCATGATGGATTTTGTGAACAAGTGTTTCTTTCTGGTCCTGGCTTCCTTCTGCAGGAGAAGTTGGCTTCAGATCCTAGTCCCACCTCCAAAAAGACCTGGGAAGGAATAACCTCCCAGTTGAGCAAGACATCCCCTGGGATGGGCAGCTCCATACAGGACAGGGAGTGCACACATTACCGGCAGCTCTCCTGGCTGGAAAAACGGTTCTTTCTAGTGATTTTGAGTCTTCTTCCCGCAGCAGCCAGACAGTGAGCCTCCCCCAGGGCTGCCATACCACTCAGGCGGCACCCTGTCCTCCCACTCTGTCCCTCCAGATACACAGACCTGAATGTGAGTCTGAACTGCTGGTGCCGGCTCTTACCTTTCCTGTTGCTTGCCTCAGTCTGCCTTAAACCACCACAGACCAGCTAGTTTAAAACAACAGAGATGTATTCTGTCCTGGTTCTAGGAGCCAGAAAGGCATTCCTTCAGGAGGCTCTCGGGGAGAATTCGTTCTTAGCCTCTCCCAACTGCTGGTGGTTCCTGGCTTCCAGGACCTAGGGCCTCATCTCTGTTCAGCCTCCTCTTCTGCCTCTTACAAAGACACTTAATGGATTTAGGGTCCACCCTGATGATCGCCTAATTCCCAGGTGGCTCAGACAGTAAAGATTCCGCCTACAATGCTGGAAACCTGGTTTCGATCCCGGGGTTGGGAAGATCTCCTGGAGAAGAGCATAGCAACCCACTCCAGTATTCTTGCCTGGAGAATCCCATGGATAGAGACTGGTGGGCTACAGTCCATGGGATCACAGAATCAGGCATGACTGAGTGACCTAGTAGAACTTAGGACTGGTGATCATGGATGGTCTCATTTCAAGAGCCTTAACTTAATTTCATCACAAAGACACTTTTTTCCAAATAAAGTATCATTCAGAGGTTCCAGGGATTCAAATGTGGGTATATTAGGGAGGGGGGCACATTCAACCCAGGTCACCTCTTAATGGAAAGTTACTTATATGAATTAACACTGACTTGAGGAGGTTGCCTGTGTTGAGCCTAAAGCATTTTCCCAAGAGCAAACATCTGGTGATGCTTCTTTCCAGATGTTTGTTTAACAGATTACTTAAACTCTTTGGACCTGTATCTTTACCTGATTTATGGGAATAGTAATCATGTGTTGTTGTTCAGTCACTAAGTCATGTCTGACTTTTTGCAGCCCCATGGATTGCACCACTCCAGGTTTCCCTGTCCTTCACCATCTCCTGGAGTTTGATCAAACTCATGTTCACTGAGTCAGTGATGCCGCCCAACCATCTCATACTCTGTTGTCCACTTCTCCTCCTGCCTTCAATCTTTCCCAGCATCAGGGTATTTTCTAAGGAGTTGGCTCTTCACATCAGGTGGCCAAAGTACTGGAGCGTCAGCTTCCGTCCTTCCAATGAATATTCAGGGTTTATTTCCTTTAGGATTGACTGGTTTGATCTCCTTGCTGTCCAAGGGATTCTCAAGAGCCTTCTCAAGCACCGCAGTTCGAAAGCATCATAGTCCCTACCCATAGGCTTGTTGTGAGGATTGAACGAGTTCACACAAGTACAGTGCTTCAAGTGCCACATGGCACAGAGCAAGCACTGTCTAAATATTAGCCATTTGTATGGTGATTATCCTCCTGGCGTTGTAATCAGCCTCGGAACTTACCTCACATACTGAGGCTTTCCTAGATCACTCATTTTACATTGAGTGTATTCCTCTAATGTGCTGGCCTCTTATGTCTCAGCTTCTTGGAACTTGCTGTGTGACTTTGGACAAGTTCCTTAATCTCTCTGAGTCTGGTAGAACTTTCCCCTTGGTAAAGCTGCTAAGGGATTAAAAGCAGGTCAGTCGTGTGACACGTGGTTTACATCAGTCCACGTTGGCTAGACAGCAAGAAGACAGCTTGTGCAGAGTTTGTGGCCATGCCATAAACAGGGATGGCATCTCCCCTGCCTGTGTCTTCACTGCCCTTTGGAAGTGAGACTCTGCAGTCAGGTCTACCCAGCCTGTAGTAATGACTTGCGGTTAGGTTTAGTGAGTTTCCTTCTCTGAGCCTAATGTTTCTGCAGTTTCTAGCACAGGTGAGGCCCTGGGATTGAACCAGGGCCCCCTGCTTTGGGAACATGGAGTCTTGGCCACTGGACCACCAGGCAAGACCCAGGAGCTAATGTTTCTGTGATCTTACTCTTCCTTCACCCTGACCCTGCCAGGCCCTGTCCTGATCACTCTACATTCCGTCTTCCCATCCTAGTGGGGAAGGCCCTGTTACAATCTCCATTTTACAAATGAGGAAAGAAATGAGGCCCAGAGTTTCAGTAACTTCAGTAAATTCTAGACTTCAGACCCAGGCACTTGAGCAACTGGATTTGATCCCCTCATTTAATGTCTGCAGCAATTTCTAGGAGGCTCAGAGTTCCATAAGTGTTTTATAGGATTGAATATTGAACAGCTTTTCCTATTAACTGAGGAACCTTGGTCTTTGCTAGCAAACTAGAACATTTTCTTTGCCCCCTAGGCTTGAGAGTAGTGCAGATTTTTCTCTTATTGGTTTTCCAATTGGTTGGGAATTTGTTCCCATGTGACCTTGGATGAATTCCTTAACCTCTCTGAGTCTAGTAGAACTTCACCCTCCCCTCCCCCAGGAAAGCTGCTAAAAGATTAAAAGCAATCCGTCGTGTGATACATGGTTTACATCAATTCATATAAGCTGAACAGTAAGAATGGATAGTCCTTTAATCCCAAATGTTGTGTGACCTACCCAAGCCACATTACCTCTCTGAGCCTTCATTTTCTGAGGTTAATAACATTTAACACATTAAGTATGCTAATGTATAGAAAGTACCAGGTACAATAACAAGTCTCAATATACAGTAACTTGAAAAGGAAAATAAAAAATACTTTGCATTTTTCTCAAGAAAAGTGTATTTTAAACTATAGTTTGCTTAGATAAATTTCATACAGATATCTCTTATAATAGCATGTGTTTTTAATGGAGATCACGCTTATGTTATGTATATTGAGCTATTCTGGTCAAATGAAAAGTTTGCAAAGAAATACTTTTAAAATTGAATGAGAAATGAATGACGATAATCATCATTATGTGTGAAACAGAATCATTTACCATTGGAAAGGATCTAATTAAGAAACGATAATAGACATTAATTACTTCAGCTTCTTGATGAGAGTTGTGAACATTCCCGGGCTTCTTCTGTAACCATGAAGTGTGGTCTCAAATTGCCCCACATGGATCCTGGCCCTTTTCCATCTGGATAATAAGGGGTTTTGGTTCTCCAATCTTTGTTTTTCTTCTTTTTCTCTTAGATATGTAGTGTCAGTAGGATGTATTACCAACTGCAGGATCCAAAAAGTTGACTGCGACCAGGAGTTATAATAGCAGTAATAATAATACATAATATTATTAATAAAAATAATAAATAAGTTCTTTCAGGTTTTTCTGTAACATCTCACTGAAAAACCCAAACAAACTTTTTAACCACCCCAGTACAAATAATAACTGCCATTCTGAGCTGAGCACACATTCAGTGTCAGACATCTATGTTAGCGACTGAAAATCCACCAGCTCTGACATCAGATTCCTGGTCCTCAGCCCCGTAGTTGACTGAGCAAGCTAGTGCTCTGTGCCTCGGCTTCCTTTCCTGTAGAAATGGCATTCATACATTACTCTTCTTGTAGGGTTGTCTTGAGGTTTAAATGAAATAGAATGTGTTCAGTAGGTGGCACACTCTCTGGCAAGCCGTAAGCACTTGGTCATATTAATTGCTGTTAATACCTTGAAGAACTTTCTGGTAGAGATGGATGAGGAACACAGGCTCAGTGAGGCTTGGGGGCTGGCTCAGGGTCACATGTGCTTTAGTTGGTGTGGTTGGGGGACATGGGCTCAAGCCTAGCTCTGACTCCAGAGGTGGAACTCATACCCTAACCCCATGTCAACCTTGTCGTCATGGGTAGTATTGTCTGCACAAGAGGGAAACTGCTCAGTGATTGCCTTTTTCATATCAGTTTGATTTTTGAGCCATTATCTAGAGACTGGCTTTCACTTTATGGATGATGTATTAGTTTTCTGTTGTTGCTGTACTAAATTATCGCAAGTTAGGAACTTGATACAAATATATTATTGTATTAACTAAAAAGTTCATTCAAGGTGGTCTATAACCGAAACAAACTTTTTGGCCAACTCAATATTTTAACTTTCTGAAGGTCAGATGTCTGAAATGGGTGTTATGAGGCTAAAATCAAGTTGTCAGCAAGTCTGAGTTCCTCCTGAAGAATTTGGAGGAGCGTCTGTCTCCTGCCTTTTCCAGCTTCTCAAGACTGCCTGCATCCCTTGGCTGGTGGCCCCATCATTCCAACCTCTGCTTCTGCTGTCACATCTCCTCTGACGCTGACCCTTCTGTCTGTCTCTTATAAGGACCAGTGTGATTATCCCCTGAATCATTCAGGATACCTTTTTATCTCCAGATCATTAATCACACTGGCAGTCTGTTTTGGCCACATGAGGTCACGCGTTCACAGGGCCCAAGATGAAGACATGACCTCTCTGGGGGCCAGCCTGTTGCCTACCATGAACAGTCCTCCTCATCTTGCCTCGAAGCAGACCCTGTTTTCCTTTCTTGATCTGCTGTGTGGTGTTGGCTTCAGGGCACTGCAGATTTAGTCCTAATCCCCAGCCCCTCTCTTCACTGACATGCAAGCCCAGGCAAGAGTTTCATTTCTTTGTGCCCCATTTTCTCCCTTCTTCATCTGAAAAAATAAAGACTTCACCCATTTTGCGAGGCTAGTAAGAGCACAAAATGAAGTAATGTGTATAAAATGCCTGGTCCTAATTGGTTCTCAAAAATGGGAGCCTTTATTCTCACGATGATTACTTTCAAATCATTTTTAATGCTCCTGTAACAACAAACAGAGCCCAGTGTCTTGGTTTAAAAAAATGAACAAGGGTTTTAGCATGTAGGTCAAGGGGTCCCTGATCATGGCCTGCAGAAAAGCAGGAAAAGAAAACCCCAGCATGGTTCCAACTTACCAGGACTGGATTCGGTTGGGAACAAAAGGGTTATTCAGCTGACCAGATGATGGGTGTGAACCAGAAGGGGACAGGGGACAGGGAGTGGGATTAGCTTGGCCAACAGTATTTGACTGTGAAGACTGCAGATCAAGGCAGTCTTCTGTAACCACGTTTATACTAAAAGAGGCACAAGATATTTTATGACTCCTATCGAGGTCCAAAGACTAAATAACAACCCTGTTTGATGAGCCTTTCATGGGTTATATTATGTTTCCAGGAGGAATTGGGTATAAATCTCTCAAGGTGTCTATTTGAAAGTGGGAAGAACCACTGGGAATTTGAGGGGAGTAGAACAGAGAAGGCGAAATGCAAGTCTAGCCTCTCTGAGTTGTCGCAGAATTTCAGACACAGGACGCAGCTGCCTTGGGCACCATGTTGCCAGGATGGGTAATTGGAGCCTGCATGGCAAGGGAAAAGTGAATCTTTTGTCTTCTGAGGAACCTTCTCTCTCTACCAGCCTCATCTCATATCACTCTGCCCACTAACTACATCCTTCAAACTTACACCCACTGTGAGACTTGGGTGGTGGTCATTCCTCTCTGGGAGCCCACATCCCTATAGATGTCCACATGGTTGGCTCCGTCTTGTCAAGTCTCAGATGAAATATCACCTCTTCCAAGAGGCCTTCCATGCTGCAGTCACTCCTAGTTGCATCACCATGTTGTATTGTCTTCACCATCAGCAGTGATTTGCTCATTTGTTTGTTTGGTCCCTCTCTCACCACCTCTGAAATAGAATCTGTACGGGAACAGGGACCTTGACTGTTACCTACCATTGTCACCCAGTGCTGGAACGTTGCCTCCCACACAGAGGGTATTTATGATAATAATCGCTAACACTTATTTTGTGCTGCATCCTCCCTTTCTAAACTAATTCCTTTAATTTCTCTCTTTTATTTCACAGGTGAGGAAACTTGAGATACAGTTTGATAAATTTTGTTGTTCATTGTTCAGTCGCTCAGTTGTGTACAACTCTTTGCAACCCTGTGGACTGCAGCACGCCAGGCTTCCCTGTCCTTCACCTTCTCCCAGAACTTGCTCAGCCTCGTGTGCATTGAGTCAGTGATGCTATCCAACCATCTTGTCGGCTGTTGTCCCTTTCCCCTCCTGCCTTCAATCTTTGCCAGCATCAGGGTCTTTTCTAATGAGTCTGCTCTTTGCATCAGGTGGCCAAAGAATTGGAGCTTCAGCTTCAGCATCAGTCATTCCAGTGAATATTCAGGATTGATTTCCTTTAGGATGGACTGTTTGGATCTCCTTGCAGTCCAAGGGACTCTCAAGAGTCTTCTCCAGCACCACAGTTGAAAAGCATCAACTCTTCAGTGCTCAAGCCTTCTTTATGGTCCAATTCTCACCTCCAAACATGACTACTGGAAAAACCATAGCTTTGACTATATGGACCTTTGTTGGCAAAGTAATCTCTTTGCTTTTTAATACTGTCTAAGTGTGTCATAGCTTTTCTTCCAAGGATCAAACATCTTTTAATTTCATGGCTGCAGTCACCATCTGCAGTGATTTTGGAGCCCAAGAAAATAAAGTCTGTCGCTGTTTTCATTGTTTCCCCATCTATTTACCATGAAGTGATGGGACCAAATGTCATGATCCTAGTTTTTTGAATGTTGAGTTTTAAGCCAGCTTCTTCACTTGCCTCTTTCATCCTCATCAAGAGGCTCGTTAGTTCCTCTTCGCTTTCTACCTTAACAGTGGTGGCATCTGCATATCTGAGGTTATTGATATTTCTCCTGGTAATCTTGATTCCGGCTTGTGTTTCATCCAGCCTGGCATTTTGCATGATGTACTGTGCATATAAGTTAAATAAGCAGGGTGACAATATACAATCTTGATGTACTTCTTTTCCAATTTTGAACCAGTTCATTGTTCCATGTCCAGTTTTAACTGTTGCTTCTTGACCCTCATAGGATTTCACAGGAGGCAGGTGAGGTGGTCTAGTATTCCCATCTCTTTAAGACTTTTCCACAGTTTGTTGTGATGCACACAGTCTAAGGCTTTAGTATAGCCAATGAAGCAGAAGTAGGTGTTCTTCTGGAATTCTTTTGCTTTTTCTGTGATCCAACAGATTTTGGCAATTTAATCTCTGGTTCCTCTGCCTTTTCATAAGTCAAATTAATAGACAAGCCATATTCCACATATGACTGAATTAACATAGTATCAGTTATTGCTATCATCATCCCTTGTAACAAAACACCCCATTTCTTCATGATAATTGTCAACGGCTTCAAGGCACAGAAAGAACAAGGTTCCTTTTGCTTTTCTACTGGGTGTATTTTATATTTTCAGAGAATTGCTGCACGGATTAATTGAGCATCTACCTGGGGTCAGGCATTCTGCTACATTTTAGTTTATTTATTCACTGGGATTCAGTCTCCATTGTTGGGTGCACTTCATTTTTAAGTACATGAAGCAGCCCTGAGAAGTACAGCATTGCCCTGTTTTGTCCAGTTTGGAAAACAGAGACCAAGAGAGGTAGAAAACCTCCCGCCCGCATAGTAGTTTCTATTCTACCTTTATTTCTCTCGAGATTCTCCAGATTCATGCTCTGCCCCAGACCAGAGCTCGTCGGTCATGGTAGATACTCTGTAAATGTTGGCTGAGTGAGTGGAGGGGGGACAGGACATCAGCCAACCCGTGAGGGCATGTTTATTATCTTCTTCCAGAGAGGAAGATTCAGGTCAAGGTCACCCAGCTAGTCAGTGAGTCAAGAATCCATCCCAGGCATTTCCAACTCCTCCATCCAGTAGAGTTCAGGACCCACAACATCTCCTCTGCAGTTTAGAGGCAAGGGGGATGAGGGTATACACGAAGCTTGTGACCCCCAGGCAGCTGCCTATTCAGGACCAAAATTACCCATAAGCACTGCAGGGTCCCTTTGAGTAGAACTGTGTTCTGCATTGGCCTCTGCCCGGGATGTGGCTTGAGGAGGAGGGGTTGGGAATAGAGAAAGCCCTCAAAACAAAGCCATTCTGCCTGGAGGTTTCCCCTCGTTGGTGAGGCCAGGCCTGTGTGGACTATGAGTAGGATTCGGGGCTTGGCCAGAGTGTGGCAGACAGCCAGCACTGATACCTGCTGAGGTGGGAGTGGGCAGCTTTCATCTCTCTGGAGGCCGCCCTTGCGTCATTCACCACAGAACAGGGAAAAGGTGAAACAGCTCTGCCCTGTGGAAAATCTTAGCTTCTAGAAGTGCTGCCAGTAAAGTGGCTTTAAAAAAGGTGTAGTTTTATGACTTTCAGGCATAGCGCATAGCCTAAAAATAAGACCTGTTAAGTGTTAATACAAAAATTATCTGAGAAGATTACCATTTACGGTTTGCCTCTGTTAGATTGTTAATAGAAGCTCATAGGTTCCTGCCTCATAGGTTGTTCGTAGAAGCTTGGTAGCTATTGTCTGGATGAATGAGTGAAGTAGCGAGGGAATGAATGAATGTGTGAGTGAGCACATGCATTGACATCTGTGGGACAATTCATTCCTATAGGATATTCACCCCTGGATTCAGTTCCATCATGCTGGTGTTTCTTAGCCACAGAACCCAAGCTGGAGAGGCAGCCTGGAGAGGCCTGGAGTCCCACCAACCTGGTGGATGAGCAGAAGGGCGGAGAGGAGAAAGAATGTTCCCATAATTGTTGGCACTTGACTGTAAATGCGCACGGCTGGCAGAAGACCAGTCAGCAGTGGAAACGAAGGAGAAGCCAGGAGACCCAGCAGAAAAAGGGGGAGGGCAGGGCTGCAGATCCCTAAGCTGATGGCAGTGTTGGCAAGAAAAGAGTCTGCAAAACTGTGTCCAGACACATGGGTGTGCCTCCCTTCCAAAGGAGCCCTTTTCTTTCTTTCTTTCTTGAAGGATTACAGGATAAATAGGAATTGATAGGAAATACAAATGGACAGGTGGATGGATGGGTGGATAGATGGATTGGTGAGGATCAACATGGGCTTTATAAAGAGCGCTGGTCTTGAGCAGCAAAGCTAACAGCCTGATTCTGTCATCTGTAAAAAGAGAACAATCAACCCTGGTCCTCCCTAGCTCCAAGGGCCATCAGAAAGCTCAAAATAAAAGCCAGACACCTTTGTTCAGTCCTGGCGCTCAGCAGCTGTAAGGAATTATTATCTGGGTCACCTCTTCCCCTCCAGAGACTATCTATCGTCCCCTGCATTGCAAGTATATTATGATTAAAATGCAAAACATAAGTCAGAATCTTAGTAGACTCTGTGATCACATTGGAATTCCTCCAACGGACTCTACATGGATTTTTCTTTCCTCCTCTCAGCTCCCAAGCTATTTTTCTTATGTTGGAGGTTGCCAAGATTTTATGGCTATTTGGTTATCTTACCCATGCATATGGTTAGCATTAATTTATGCTGAAATAAATCTGTAAACCTTCATCTGTCTTATTGCTCTAGAAGCATTAGTTGTAAGGCCTAAAAAAAAAAATCTTAATATATGATCTCTGAAAGAGCTTAGGTGCAATCTGCCTGCTTGTTATTCCATTTAGCTTGAAATTCTTCTTTTCTACCCTTTGATATTTTTATATAAGCAAATTAGGTTGTTTGGTATTAAAAAAAAGAAACCAACTTATGCCCCTTAATACGTATGCTTGTCTCAAGTTACTTAGAGTTGCTTTGTATGAGAAAAATTAAGCTGTAATTTATCATCCAGTGATAAATTCTGAATGCCCCCTTTTCCATTGTTAAACATTTCTCATTAAGGCATGATACACCGAATCAGTGACCAGGGATTCAAACGCTAATTAACTGTATGATCTCAGACAAGTCTCTTAGCCTAGCTGAGCTCCATTTCACCTGTAGATAACCAGCTTGGAAGACTGCTGTGAAGATTAAATATAAAAATGTATGTGGAGTGCTTGGCATATAATAAAACTTAGTATCAATAGATGCTGTGAGGTCATACTACTGTTGTGGTTGTGCTGATGAAGGATTTGGGGTGAGAGGTTGGACTCGGACTTTCCTTTAGAGCAAGTGAGATAGAAGTAACAGCTCCTGGCACTGCCGGCGTTCAGCTCCTGCTCTGTCTCTGTGTTCATTCCCTGATACCCAAGTTGATTTGCATCCTTACTCTCATATTGGGAATTTCTCAGGCTTATGCTCTGATGTTTTCTGATGGCTGCAGAAACTCATTCAGAGCATTTCTATATATGATTCTGTGATTCTGATTCTTCCTAGGAAAAGTCCAATGAACACCAGTTCAACCTGTCTTACCATGCTCCAGGGTTAGGCTGACTTGTCTTCCCCAACCAGGTGCTAACCTAGGAGGACAGCCATTCTGTAAGAGGCAGTCCTCTGCATTTCTCAGCTCAACCAGGTGCAGAAGACCCTAATGACCAGGTAACTGGCAGATGATTGTGGTCATAAGTAATAGGCTACTTGATTCTGGTACATACTGCTGCTGCTAAGTCACTTTGGTCGTGTCTGACCCCATAGACGGCAGCCCACTAGGCTCCTCTATCCCTGGGATTCACCAGGCAAGAATACTGGAGTGGGTTGCCATTTCCTTCTCCAATGCATGAAAGTGAAAAGTGAAAGTGAAGTCACTCAGTTGTGCCCAACTCTTAGCGACCCCATGGACTGGAGCCCACCAGGCTCCTCTGTCCATAGGATTTTCCAGGCAAGAGTACTGGAGTGGGGCCGCCATTGCTTTCTCCGCTGGTACATACTAGGTCCACACAAATTCAGTTCCTATGTGCTACTCTCTATGGGCTCCTCTTTAAAAATTTATTTTTATTGGAATATAGTTGATATTCAGTGTTGTGTTAGTTTCTGCTACACAGCAAAATGAATCAACTGTACTTATAGCCACTCTTTTCCCATATAGGTCATTACAGAGTATTGAGTAGAGTTTCCTGTGCTAAGCAGTAGATGCTTATTGACTATTTTATATATAGTAGTATGTATATGTCAATCCTAATTTCCCAGTTTATCCCTCCTCCATTTCCCATGAGTTTGCTTTCTATATCTGTGTAACCATAAGTTTTCTATATCTGTGTCTCTGTTTCTGTTTTATAAATAATTTCATTTGTACCTTTTTTTTTTTTTTTTTTTTAGATTCCACATATAAGCAGCAGCAGCATATATTTGTCTTTCTCTAACTCTATGGGCTCTTGGTTTAGAATTTTAGGTTCTGGACAAGTCTTGAAGTTGTGGAGACCTTTTTAAGACTTTCTATTGTGAATTGGTTTCCCTATGTCTGTCTGTAGGGGTTGGTTTGAGACTTATTTGTGTGGGTCCCAACTTACAAGACATATGGTCCTTTTCATGTATGGATGCCACAAATCCACAGTTCATGTAGCACTCTCTGGATGTTGCCAGGTACCAGGAGGGGTTGTGATGGACCCCAGGGTTGCCTGCACTGTGAAGCCAGCAGGGCCCAGGCCAGTTATCACCACTTCTGGGTCATCATTTTTGTACCGAGTGCTTTATGACTTGTTATTGTCTCACTTGAGTGTTCAAGCCAATGGTTGTTGACTGAATTCTCAAAAGCACCTTGCATTAGAGGTACTAGTTTAGTTCAGTTCAGTCGCTCAGTTGTGTCCAGCTCTTTGCGACCCCATGAATCGCAGCACGCCAGGCCTCCCTGTCCATCACCAACTCCTGGAGTTCACTCAGACTCACGTCCATCGAGTCAGTGATGCCATCCAGCCATCTCATCCTCAGTCGTCCCCTTCTCCTGCCCCCAATCCCTCCCAGCATCAGAGTCTTTTCCAGTGAGTCAACTCTTCGCATCAAGTGGCCAAAGTACTGGAATTTCAGCTTTAACATCATTCCTTCCAAAGAAATCTCAGGGTTGATCTCCTTCAGAATGGACTGGTTGGATCTCCTTGCAGTCCAAGGGACTCTCAAGAGTCTTCTCCAACACCACAGTTCAAAAGCATCAATTCTTCGGCGCTCAGCCTTCTTCACAGTCCAACTCTCACATCCATACATGACCACTGGAAAAACCATAGCCTTGACTAGACGGACCTTAGTCGGCAAAGTAATGTCTCAGCTTTTGAATATGCTATCTAGGTTGGTCATAACTTTTCTTTGAAAGTATATAAATCCTGGCTAGCCCAGCAGTAATTATAACTTATAATAATGAACTCGTATTTCTCGGGCACTTACTGTGTACCACCCACCATTCCAGGTGCTTTACCTGGATTATCTCATTTCACCCTCCCATCAAGTAGATGCTCTGAGATCTCCATTTCACAGATGAAGCCGAGGCCAAAGAGCTTACAAACTCACCCACAGTCACAGCTGGAAAGCAGGGGCAAGGACTGGATCCTAGGGTGGTCTTTAGAAACTTCTAGAAGTAGACAGGTGTTATGAGGTAAGATGGGAGAATGGAGGCCAAAATCAATTTCACTCAAATTTTTTTTTCAAGGAAATGAACTTTTCTACCTAGAACTGTCATATTCCAGATAGCACCCAAGAAAAGTTTTCTGTCGTAACTTTAGGTTTTAGATTGAGAAATGACCTAGATTCAGTCTTCTGGTCCACGAGCCACGAATCATCACATGACAACCATATTTCCTCTTGTTTGATGCAGGAGGGTGGGGGGTTATCGTTCAGTATTTCCTGCCTGCAGCCAGTGTGGGGGGGTGGGGTAGGAGTTCACACATAAGTTTGGCAACAGTGTGGTCATGTTTTCTGTGCACCACTTCCCAGCACAGCATCCGATGGGCCTTAAATTCTCAGAAAACACAGAGGCATGCGGTTATCTCTGTCTGTAAACTGGGGACCCCGTGTGTGCTCTAAGGCTGTCACAGCAGAGTAGGACCTTGGAGACCAGTGCCTACCATCCTTCCATTTTGCAAATGAGATGCAAGCCTTCAGGTGACTCATCCTGCTGGGCTTTAACTGTGGATGAAACGTGCTGTTGGAAAAGTGGGTTCAGAGAAATTCCTGGAGCTCTCGTCCTGGTCCATGATTTGGCCTCAGCCAGACTTCCTTCCTTCCCAACCTGCTGCCTCGGGACCATCAATCAGCAGTTGCTTCCTACAGCAGACACGCTTCCTTCTGCTCAAACCACATTGGAAGCTTTCTCTGCTTCCAAGGGTGGGGCCAGTGAGTGCCTTTAAAGAGCCTCATTTGTCTGTTGTGTTCTGGTTAAGATTGGGGCAGGACTCACCCCCCACCATCCAGGAAGCTAAGTGCGCCCAGTCCGTTCATGAGTCATTTAACAACCTTTTCTAGAGCACTCGCTATAATTATATATGATGAATAATAGTAACTATATTTATATGATGCTTCTCTGTACTTGGCTCTGTGATAAGTGCTGTCTTACATCAGCACCCAAGACTTGATCCCAAGGCTGGAGTGGGCAGGAGAGGCACCTGGCCTTTAACACGAGGGAAGGGTTGGGGCTGCCCTGTAGGGAGGGAAAGCCCCAGGACGACCATCACGGGGAAGCCACAGGCCAGAACAGGCACCATCTGTGTCCGCTTATGTCCCTGCCCCCAGCTCTGCCGCCTGCATGGGCTTTCCTAGGCCCGTCTCACAAGAAGATCCCTTTCCACCTCTCTTTACTACCCCTGCCCACCCCTCATCCATACCACTTTCCCAAAATTCTACCATATATTGGTTTTTTATTGTTGTTTCTAAATTTATTTATTTTTTTTTAATTGAAGCATAATTGCTTTACAGAATTGTGTTGTTTTCTGCCAAACATCAACATGGTTCAGCCATCCCCATCCCACCCCTCCAGGTTGTTACAGAACCCCGGTTTGAGTTCCCTGAGTCATACAGCAAATTCCCATTGGCTATCTATTTTATATATGGTAATATCTATTTACCATAGATTTTTTATTTAATACCAATGTGTAGAAATCACAATTTAGGTCACAACTAGGCTGATTCCATGTGGGAAGCTAATGAGACTGCTGGAAGTTCTCAAGAGTCTTTTTGTCTAAGAGCGATTATCTCTCTTCAGGTGGGCTCATACTCTTGGGACTCTGGGTGAAGATTTAAATATAAATGATTCCCAGGTAGTCATAGGAACTCAACTGAGCAGAGAAAGGTTTGGAAAGAAACAGCAAGAGCGAGCAAGATTTAGTTTTCATTAAAATAACATGCTGCCTATAAATAAGGTAAGACGCAGTTAATAGCTTTCTATTCAATGGGACTTGGCACTCTGGAGACTATGTATGGGGGTCCTTGAAAATTGAGACATTCCTTTCTAGTCACAGCTTTTGTTCATTCTGAGGGTTGAATTAATTCATTTGTAGTTTTCAAGTAGCTAAAACTATTGTTACTTTTTTAAAAAGTTATCTTCACTGTTGTTTCCTCTTGGGTAAGAATAAAAGTTGACTTCTGATTTGTGAAAAATGGAAGCATTAAAACAACATCCAAGGTCATCTGGCCAGTCATGGAGCAAACAGTGTGATACAGCCTGCTTTCAAAGAGAGAGGAATATCTTAGAAAATTTCCCCGAGCATAGAGAGGTCCCACAAAGATATTCACTGTGGCACTGTTTATAATAGGGGATTGTTCAGAGAAATAAACTATGTTCATCAAACTATGAACTACGATGTTCTAATTAGGAAGAACAAGGTAGATCTAAGTCTAGTAAAATAAAGTCATAGTCTACTGTTGAAGGAAAAAAGCTAAAAATATATATCCTAAGACAGTTGCCATATATTTTCTGTGGATGCATTTATAATAGAGGCATATGAATGTACAGAAAATAGTCTGGGAGGATTTTAATCAAACCAAAAGCAATATCTATCTCTAAAAAGGTAAGAGGGGACCAGGAATGACCCAGGGAGTTCCACCCTCCTTGGTCCTCAGAGTGGGAAGCCAGAGGATGAAGCTGTTGGCCCGAATGCTCCCTGACCAGCTGTGTGAAGCTGGACTTTGGAATTGGCTCTGCCCACCCCTGAGGTCAGGCATCTTTCATCCAGGCAGTGTGTTCCAATCTAACAGAACATGACATTGTAATGACCATCAGGGATCCGGCATCCTCACGTAGCACCTGCAGTTTGTCGAGTAGCATTCTAAGTGTTTTATGTAAACTCACTGAATCCTCACAACCAACCTATGATATTAACACTATTATTATTTCCATTTTACAGAGGAGGAAATTGAGACACAGGAGTTAAATCGTTTATCTGTTGTCACACTGCTAGAAAATGGAAGGACTAAGTCAGAGCTGTACACTTAAGCTGCTGTTCAGACATAGGATGGTATTATGTGCTGAATAGCATCCTACGTGTCTGGGGATGCTTTTGAGAATGAAGTTGTTGTTTAGTCACTAAGTCATTTCTGCCTCTTTGCAACCCCTTGGACTTTAGCCTGCCAGGCTCCTCTGTCCATGGGATTTTCCAGGCAAGTATACTGGAGTGGGTGCCATGTCCTTCTCTAAGGGATCGTCCCAACCCAGGGATCAAACCCACATCTCCTGTTTGGCAGGAGGATTTTTTTTTAACTGCTGAGCCACCAGGGAAGTCCTTTTGAGGACAAAGGGGGCCATCGTTAATACTTACACAGATCACTAGGCCTGAGCTGAAGCATGCTGGTCACACCAGGACGTGTGGTCACTACACTGTTTCTCGCCCCTGACAGAGTGGCAGCTGCGTCTGTAGAGCTGGCTGCTCAGGGGAGGGGAGATGAGTAAGTGGTAGCACTAACGCAGTGTGTCATGCACCAGCATGTGGAGGTCACAGTGGCCGGGAGAAAAACAGCACAGAGAAGGGCCCTGATTTGTCTCTGGGAATCAGAGAGGGCTTCCTGGAGGAAGGGACAACTAAGTTGACACTTGGATGAGTAGGAGTTAGGCAGGCAGAGCCGAGGGTGTTGTGGCAAGTGTTGACCTTGGAGGGAGACCAAGGCTTGGGTCTAGAGGGGACATCTCTGGCCTCGGGCACACCCTTCCCCTCTGGAACCTCAAGTCAAGTAAGATACGGTTTATATCAGGGGTCTGCAAACATTTTCTTAGGGCTAGATAGTAAACATTGTAGGTTTTGTGGACCAAGAGGCAAAATTGAGGCTGTTGTGTGGAAACCTACGTAACTGTGCCAATGTAATCATTTAAAATGTAAGAATCACTCTTAGCCCTAGGACCGCAAATGGGGCAACTGATTGGATTTGTCCCTGGGTGGTTATGCCGCATTTACCATCTTGCCCAGGTTTAACTGGCGTATCTATTCGTCAAGAAGCTTTGCCGAGTATTACCTAGACGATGGTGTAGAATCAGGTACATGACACGGTTCAAAACGCAGAGACCCGGCAGCCCTGAGTTCAAAATCATCTCTGCCACCCACCAGCTGGAGGGCTCCCACACACCTTGAAACCTCCCAGAATCTTGGTTTCCTCAGCTTGTAAGATGCAGATGACACCCCCCCTGCCCCCACCCACATCCTGGGGCTGCTGGGTGACCCAAGGAGCATCCACTGGTTATGTCCCCTTTCCTCTTGTTCAACATCCACCACACACTCATTGTGTGCCAGGCACTGCACACAGGCCCTGAGAGGTCAGAGCTATACCTGGCAGCCAGGACACCATTCACAGTTTCTTTACAGTGTATTTTTGGTGGCCATTTCTGTGCAAAACCTGGACCCGTGGTCAGGCACACAAGCCCTTGTTCCACCACCACCCTGGTGGAAGGAGTGAGTGTGACGTCGGATGTGCCTTCCCCTGGGTCTCCGGCCAGGATTCTACCTGGAATCGTGTTTACTTCAGTAAAATGAAGCCTGAATGTGACGGAATGGGTGTGAGGTTCTTTGAACTCCTGGGATAAAAAAAAACCGTGATGTCACCAAAGCCTTCATCTCTGGCATGAGTCCTGGGGGTGAGTGGAGAGTGATTAAAGCCCATTGGTATCTTCCTTTTGCCTCAGAACCTTCTGCTCTCCCTGTGTGCTTAGTCAGAGTGACTTTCAGTTCTCAGCTTTGATGTGGGAATGAGAGTTCCTCAAACCTAAGTCAGATTCCCGGCCCCCACACTGCAGAAGTTGGGAACTTCCACTGGCTTAAAGAGCTCCCACCAGACCCTTTGCTGGCCTGAGAAGATTCTGGAAGTTATTGGTCCGTAAATCAGCTCTTGGGATGTGGCAGCAGCTAGGGGCCTGGGGAGTTCTTTAGAGATAGATGAATTGCCTTCAAATCCTGGCATTGTCATTTACCAATAAATTGTGTGACCTTGAGCATGTCATAGGACCTCTATGAACCTCATCTTTGCCCATCTATAAATGGACGTAGTGTAGCCCATTTACTTGGTTTGCCATGGGGACCAAGTAGTGACCGTTCTTAGCGGTTAATAAGTACTTCCTCTGTGCCAGCTGCTATGCTGAGAGCTCGGCTCTTGAAGGTGCTATGAGGTGAAGGTGCCGATCATAGAGAGGTTTCATGTCTGTTCCAAGAACTTAGGCAGTTTGGTTCCAGAATCAAACATCCTTAATCATTAGTTGACATTGCCCCGTTAAGAGAGAGAAAACTTTAAAACAGAAACATAGTCCTCAAAAATGTGTGTGTGTGGCAGAGGGGAAGTCATGCAGTTCGACTTCATGAGCAAGCATTTCTTCAACACCCACTCTGCAAAGCCCTGGACACATAAAGACACGGAGGCACTGTTCCTGGCAACAAGGAGGGAGCTCCAGGCAGATACTTCTATCTTGTCTTGTAACTAGTGATAAGAATGCTTCCTTGCACTCAATTCTACCCTCCCTGTGCTTTAACTTACTGTTAAATCATTTTGAAAATTCTGCATCCCAGAGTGTTTGGCCAGAGGGGGGGAGGCATACTTGTGCAGAAGCAGCCCTCATGTGCCCTGCCACACTTCTTTCTTGGGCATGTCCGGTCCTTGCCACATACAGGCGTGACTTGGATGTGAGATGGCTGTGCAGTCATGTTCTAGAGTGCCGGGAGCAGTGGGACAGCCTGGGAGGAGTAACATTGGTGGAGGTGAACGTGTATAGAGGACCTTGTGTAAATGAATGATGTGACCCTCCACCCTATTTGGCAGCAGTGCTGGGCTGAGAAAAGGGTGCCCAGGAAAGGAGTTTATTTTGCCCTCACCAGAGCAGTCATTCTGAGCATACAGAATATGGTGTTAGACCCCAGGGGGACCCGTAGGTATGTTAAATCACCATCTGGACCCTCTTTGCTGTGTGAAGCCCTCAGCTGGTAGGGGGCTTGGTGAACAGTTTCTAAGCTTTCTGCTTCGTTCCCACCCACTCCATTTCTTTTTCTTTCTCCTCCCACCTCCTTCCCCTCCCCTCCTTACCACTCCCCACCCCCTCCTCCCTACTTCCTCCCTTCCTTTCTCAATTTGGGAAATTTTTGGAGATAAAGGGAAGTCTGCATGTGCATACTAGGTTGCTAAGTCATGTCTGACTCTTTGTGACCCCCCTGCACTGTCTGTCATCCACCAGGCTCCTCTGTCCATGGAATTCTCCAGGCAAGAATATTGGAGTGGGTTACCATTTCATTCTCCAGGGGATCTTCCCAACCCAGGGATCGAACCAGGGTCTCCTGAGTCTCCTGCATTGGCAGGCAGATTCTTCACCACTAAGCCACCTGGGAAGCCCAAAGGGAAACATAGCAGATGATATATTGATAATGAGCACTCTTTTATTCACCATCCCACATTAATGAATATAACATCTTGGCATCTTTGCTGCAGTTCTTTTATAGGTCTGCCATATGATAGAAATAAATTGTCACCCACGTAGAAATCCCTTTTGAACCTCTTCTTTGTCCCTCTCCTCTCAGCCTTGCATTACGAATTTACTACAAATCTCAGTCTATGTTTTCACACTTTAACTTCCACTATGTATAGTCACATGGTTCAGCTGTGTATCCACAGTTCATATGGATGCCATCATCCTGAATATGTTTTTCTTCAGTTTGCCTGTTCCACTCCACCTTGTGTTTTGAGGGTCAGCCCCATGGATCTCCTGGTTTAATTGCTGTATTGTCTTCCTTCATATGACCATACCACATTTTATTTCTCCATCTCTCTATAGATGGAAACATAGGTTGCTTCCACCTTTGCGTCATTAGAAACAGCGCTGATTTGAACATTCTGGTGCATGTCCACCTCCAGATACAAGAGTCTCTCTCCAATCTGTGTGTTAAGACACCCACCAGCAATGGGCGAGGGCTTCTGTTTCCCTGTATCCTCCCAGCCACTTGATTTGCCAGATGTTTTGCACTTCTTTATGACCTCTCTATTGAAAAAATTGTAAACTAAGGGAAAAATGAGGAGCTGGTATAGAAATGTCATCAGCCCACAAAAAAGGAATACCTTGCAAATCCCAAGATTCAGCATCCTCCTTCCACAGGCTCTTAAGAGATCCTGGCTTCATGAGCCTCTTCCCCTTTTCCTGGAACTTTTCAGCCTTTAGCACAACATTGCTTACTAGCCTTAGCCAAGTGAAGGGTGACTCCCTTCAGCAGTTTCACCAAGTCTTGACTTTCTTCCTCTGGGTCGTTTGAAAACCATCTGTGCTTCATCTCCCATCTGTTGTCAGCACTCGGTCCAAGTCTCATTACCTGTCTCTCACCAGCTGACCCTCAACCTTACTGGCTTCCTGGCTTCAATTGCCCCTCCCCCACTTTAAGACTTCCATTCATTTCATATAACCATTTATCAACCAATGCATCCACCCATCATTGACCAAAGCTGTGCTATGGACATCTGTGTAACTACAGCTGTGGCCCCTGTTACCTGCTGGACTGAATCCACATGCCCCTTCCCCCAGCAAGCTCTCCACCTTCTCCACCCCAGGCATCCAAACTCCTTGCGCACAATTCTCCAAACACTCAAAACACTGTCCTCACTCTCTCTGCCAAAGTTCCTGGTCTCTACCTATTAAACACTTCTTAGAGGCTAGAGGCTCAGCTCAGTTCCTATCAGAGGGGCTTCTCCCCTGCTCCAAGGCAGACCTGATCTTTTCCTTCCTGTGTCCCCATAGGGCTTTGCACATTGTTACCCATCTTGGCAGCAACTGTGCAAAGTGTTCAAGAGCATGCTGCTGCTGCTGCTAAACCCACCCTTATTCACCTCTGTAACCTCAGGGCCGAGGGGTGTGTCTGGCATATGGAAGGTGCTTAATTAAAGCTTTTAATGGATATCTCCCAATACCTTCATTGCTGAACTTACCAGTTCAGCATAGGTATCACTGCCACCCAACTGTCCATTGTTTGTTAAGGAAGTTTTCTGTTGAGCAAATTAGTGCTGGAGGCATGTCAGAAGGTTGGTTTGTTTAATCTTAAGATAACTGATTAGTTCTTAAAGAGTTTAACCTTAATGTGTGCCAATGACTCCATTTTTAATCAGGAAATCTTATCTAAAGCAAGCACTCTCTACTTGAAAACTCTTTTTCAAAGTAATTCAACTGAATGTTATCAGATGTGTCTTTAATGCAGATCAAAGTTTTCTTAGTCCATAGGAATTTGAGAAGGGGCCTTACTGGCTATCTGGTTGATATTTATTAGGCTGCATTTTAGGAGCTCACTGGTTCCATAATGATGAGCTACATCAGAATCCCCTGGAATGCTGGTTAAACTAGAGTCCCAGGCCTCACCCCAGATCTATTGAACTGAATCTCAGTTCAGTAGATCTGAGTAGGACCTGGAAATCAGTATTTTTAACAAATTCTCCACGTGATCGCAATACACAGTGAGGTGGAAAACCATGGTTCCAGATCTATGCTCTCCAATATGGTAGCCACTGGTCACATGTGGCCATTGAGCCCTTGAAATGTAGTCAGTTCAACATGAGATGTGCTATTAGTGTTAAATACACACTGCATTTCAAAGACTTAGTACCTTCACAAAAGAGACTACATCATTAATATTTGTTAAATATTGATGAAGTTAAAAGACGCTTACTCCTTGGAAGAAAAGTTATGACCAACCTAGATAGCATATTCAAAAGCAGAGACATTACTTTGCCGACTAAGGTCCGTCTAGTCAAGGCTATGGCTTTTCCTGTGGTCATGTATGGATGTGAGAGTTGGACTGTGAAGAAGGCTGAGCGCCGAAGAATTGATGCTTTTGAACTGTGGTGTTGGAGAAGACTCTTGAGAGTCCCTTGGACTGCAAGGAGATCCAACCAGTCCATTCTGAAGGAGATCAGCCCTGGGATTTCTTTGGAAGGAATGATGCTAAAGCTGAAGCTCCAGTACTTTGGCCACCTCATGCGAAGAGTTGAGTCATTGGAAAAGACTCTGATGTTGGGAGGGATTGGGGGCAGGAGGAGAAGGGGACGACCGAGGATGAGATGGCTGGATGGCATCACTGACTCAATGGGGAGTCTCAGTGAACTCCGGGAGTTGGTGATGGACAGGGAGGCCTGGCGTGCTACGATTCATGGGGTTGTGAAGAGTTGGACACGACTGAGCGACTGAACTGAACTGACGACATATTAAAACAGTAATATTTTGGATCTTTTGAGATAAGTTATTGATATCACCCATTTCTTTTTATTCTTTTCATGTGGCTGCTAGAACACTCTAAAGTACCAGTGTGACCTGCATTGCATCTCTATGGGATGGCTCTGGTCTGGATTGTCACTAGGAACATGGTCCTTGCTGCTGCTGCTAAGTCACTTCAGTTGTGTCCGACTCTGTGCAACCCCATAGACAGCAGCCCACTAGGCTCTCCTGTCCTTGAGATTCTCCAGGCAAGAAGATTGGAGTGGGTTGCCGTTTCCTTCTCCAATACATGAAAGTGAACAGTGAAAGTGAAGTAGCTCAGTCATGTCCGACTCTGTGCGACCCCATGGTCCTTACCTCCTGGTAAATTTCATCACGTGTCTGTTAGATGAATGAATGAATGAATGAATGAAGTTTATCAGTAACACATGGCTTCCTCTTACTTACTGTAGGACCTCAGACAAGCTATTTCACTTCCCTGGGCCTTCATTTTCTCATCTGTAAAATAAGCAGAGTTACCAGAGCCCCCATTTTCTGCCTTCAGATAGATCTCTTCAGTGATTTGGAGAAGGAATTTTAGTCTTCTGCTTCCAGGGACTGCAAAGTATTGCTCATTGTGGGCAGGGAATAATGGTGTCCCCAGCTTATTGAGTGGTAAGGTCAGAGCCTCACTGGAACCCTCTATGATTTCATATTCCATTGCATCCCTTCCCAGATCGCCTCTGGATTTCACTTAGAACTGAGAATAGTCTTGCTGCAGTGCTCATCTTTCTTACAGCTGTCCCCCCATAACTTCTGGAATTTATTATTCATTTTTATCCCCTCACCCATAATTTATGACTCAACTCTCTAGAAATATCAGGTTACACATCAGTGTTTTTTTTCCCCCTCCTACATTTTCTTTGTAAATTATGTATTCATGAGGCTCTGTGGTGGTCAAATGAACCATTTCCAAAATCAGATCATCTGGGTTCAAGTTCCACCCCCGCCACATCTTACTGTTAGAGTTATATGACTTTGGGCAAGTTACCTCAGTGCCTCAATTTCCTCATCTGTAAAGTGGGGGAAAAATGCTAATAATTAATTTCATGTAAGATAGAGAAGGTTACATGAACAAAATGTATGCAAACCAATTAGCATGGTTCCTGGGACCTGGTAATATATTATTGTATATAATTATATCATAATTCATATATATATGTGCTGTGCTGTACTAACTTGCTTCAGTCATGTCCGACTCTTTGCCACCCTGTCAAACTATAGCCTGCCAGGCTCCTCTGTCCATGGGACTTTTCAGGCAAGAATACTGAAGTGGGTTGCCATGCCCTCCTCCAGGGGATCTTCCTAACCTAGGGATGAATCCACGTCTCTTAGGTCTCCTGCATTGGCAGGTGAGTTCTTTACCACTAGTGCCACCTGAGAAGCCCAATTCATATATATGTTTTATATATATATACATTTACATAATTATGCTGTGCTTAGTCACTCAGTCGTGTCTGACACTTTGTGACCCCCAGGCTCCTCTGTCCATGGGAATTCTCCAGGCAAGAATACTAGAGTGGGTTGCCATGCCCTCTAGGGGATCTTCCCAACCCAGAGATCAAAGCCAGGTCTCCTGCGTTGTGAGTGGATTCTTTACTATCTGAGCCACCAGGGAAGCCCATATATGACTATGGTATTGATTATTATTTTTAAAACGTATATTCCATACCCACTCTGTGCCAGACATTGGGATATTGCCCAATATTCAAGACAGAGAAAGTTTTACCCCCATTACAGTAGCTTTTGGGGGAAATGGCAATGCAAAAAGATCAAGGGTGTGAGTATCCATAAGATTCACAAAGAAAAAGTCAGAGGAGCTGGCCAGGCAAAAAATGTAACAACAACAACAATAATAATAATGCTAAATGCCTGCCATAGTCTAGTCTGATTACACTTTGGCTACATACATGCTCTCATCTCATCTTTATAATTGTTCCATTTGACACACGAGAAAGCCGAGTTTCAAAGGCTGAGCCCAAGGTTGACGTACTACCAAGTGGCGGAGCTGAATCTAAACTCAAGGCTCTGCCCACAATCCACTGTTCTTTCTCTCACCTCTAGTTCTCTCCATTCAAGTGATGGGGTCCTTTCTTCTGATGCGTCTGAAAATTTTCTTTTCCTATAGTAAGACACTTTCCTCCCCAACATTATTGAAAACCAGGTAAAAACAAATCACTGAGGTTAAAACCAGTAGCCCCCACTTTCTGTGAAGTGTACCCCTCAGGCACATTGTGGGTAGGCTGTTCTTTTAGTATCAGGCGTCTGGTGATGGTTAAAGCTGGGCTGCCAGTGTAGGTGGAGCGCCTTGTCATGCATGAGGCTAGGAGAGGCTAAAGGTGCAGCATTCAGAAACAGTCCCCATTTTGAGAGACTGGTGAGGTCCCTCCGGGTGAGACTTTAGGAAAAAGTCAGAGATGGAGCCAGAAATCAGACAGGAAGCTGGAACCTAGGCTGCTCAAAGTCTAGTTAGCGTGTTCGGTTCTGCTTGAACTGGGCAGGGAAGACAGATCCTGGTGTCCACGTGGGGGCTGGGGCATGGCAGGGGCACAGGGTGGCCCTGGCCACAGACCATCCTGTGTTTCCTCACCAAGTCCTGGGCTCCACTGTTTCTCTGAGCCGACCTCTCCTGGGGTTGGGGTCAGGGTAGGCTCAGCAGGCAGTTGCTCCTGATAGCTAGGCTGGACTAGAGCGGGCAGGACTCACAGATCCACATGCTGTTCCAAGCACGTGGTCATCAAACTCATCTTGGATTCTGAAAGTCCATCTTTTATTCGTTCAACAAGCAGCCTGAGAAATTCTTCTCTCTTCCGTTTTCAGAGATCCTTGGAGAGAGTTTCTCCACCTTGGGTAAGTCACAATAGCATCTCCTTCACCTTGCTGTTTACAAGTTACCTATGGCCCACTTCAAAGACAGCCTAATGCCAACATATTCCAGGCGCTTGGTAAACAATAAACGCTAACAATTAGGGAGTGCTTACTGCGTGACAGCATTTTAGGTCATGCTCGACTGTTTCATTGAATCCTCTCAGCAATTCTGTAAGAGTTCACAGTAGCCCTAATTTAGAGATAATGGAAATGGCTCAGAGAGGTTGAGTCCTTTGCCTGAAGTCCCACAGCCAGGGAGGTCAGAAACCCTGGTGGCCCCAAACCTGAGCTCTGAATGTGGCCACGAAGATGCAGACCTCTGTGACAGATGTTGGAGGACTGAGCCCAGGTGATGCCTCGGGGTCCGTTAGGAAGCTTCGAGAAGGGCTGAGGCAGCCTTTCTTCCCAGGAGACTGAATGACCTCCAGCCTGCTGCAGTCGACCCTCTCTCTCGCCTGCTCCCTCAGCTCCTGCCCAGATCCCTGCCCGCCCCCAGCAGTGTCTGAAAGCATGGTGGAGACATTAACTGGTCCCTGTTATTCGTCTTAGCTGGTGTTGGCTCAGGCAATGCAGTTTAGACATGTTTCCAGGAGCAGACAGCGGGTCAGCGAGAGTCGATAATGGATTCCAGCAGATTGGATTCCGTTCAGGTTGGATGCGAGCCTGGTGTCCAAGTCCTCCTCATGCACTAGCAGCTGCTGGGTGCTGCCCCCAAGGAGGGGCCTGGGTCCCGGGGCGCCTGGGGGCTCAGCAGGCGGGTGGTCAGGGCTGATCCCAGGTCTCTGATCTCCAGGCTCTCCCAGGTCTTCCCTTGTCATCATGCCCTCCCATGCCTGCTGGCTCTCACAGAGCCGAGACTTTTTGTTTCTGGCTACATTTGCTGCAGCCATGTCAGCTCATAGTAGGCACACAATTGGGTATTTGTTGAATGAAGCACCGGCAGTTCCTGTTCAGAGTATTGTTTGGCTGACACAGGGGCCCCCTGGACTTCAGTCTTCTCTTCCATCTGCTTCTTGGATGTCTTCGTTGGACACTGCATGTTTAACATGCCAGAAACTGCAGAAAGCTGTTCAGCGCACATCTCCCACCTCAGGTCATGGCAGCCCCCTCCTTCCAGCTGCTCCGGGCAGAATCCTCAGAGCCCACATGGACACTTCCATTTTCATGCCCCATGTTCAACCCGTATGTAGTTCCTCTCAGCTCTGTCTTCAGTATAGTCCAGGAATGCAGTGGCTTCTTCCCCCACCCCACCCTACTGCTGTCTCTTTCCTCTAGTCTCGCCTGGACCCTCCTAGCTTCCATCCTTTTCCACCAAAGAACATTCAACTGCTTCAGCCAGAGCTGTTCTAGAATATAAGTGGGATCCTGCCTTTCTTGCACTCACATCTCCACCTCCCTGTTGAAGGCCTGGGTCCTCCCCAAAGCCTGAGATACCTGGCATTCCCTACCCCATTGCAGGCTCACTGTGGTTCTTTGAACATGCCAGGTACACACCTGATCGGCCTTGGTCTTGCTTCCCCAGATATACTCCTGGTTAGCTTCCTCACTTTTTTCGGGCCTCTGCTGAGGTATCACTTGTGATGCTGTGAGGATTAATGAGTTAACATGGGGAAAGCATTCAGGATAGTGCCTGGCTCATTAGCTGTTAGTTACTGCTCCATTCTTATAATGGATCCTTAGGGCCTCATTCATTGCAGATGCTCAGGTTGGTCACTGGGCTACACGTCCAGGGCCTGGCCCAATTGGCCTGTCACCAAATGGGAACTCAAACGTTTGTTGAACTGAAAATGTAGAGATGACCAGAGTGAAGCAGTGTACCCCCTGCCTGGCACAAACTGTGAGAGCTTAACCGTTTGGGGAAAAGTTGGAAACCCGTTGTTTCTGTGTCCTCTGGAGGCAAATTCTGTGCCTGTCCCCACTGCCCCAACAGCCTGGGGAGGTACCTTGGCTTCCCCAGGGCCTCACCCTTACTTCTGGCTCCAGCTCAAAGACATCAGGAAAGTCTTTGATGTCTCAAAGACTCCCATCAAAGATGAGGAATGCTGGCAGGGACTGAACCCCTGAGCAGGCTTGTGGGGTGGCCGAGGCTGTGGGGAGAGGGACCGGGTGACGGAACAGGGACAGCCCTCCCTGCAGAGGTGACCCCTTGTGCTGGGCCTGACCCCCCTCATCTCGCACACTTCCAGTTCTGGGGACTGTTGCTGGTCAGGTAGGTTTCGAGAGCTGGGACCTTTTGCCTCAACTTTCTTTTCTCGGCCCCTCCCCTAGAAGCTTTTGCCCTAAAGAGTCCAAAGATCAAGACTGTGGCTCGAGTCCCTTGGTCTCTTTCCAGGGCAGAAAAACCTCGTGAATCTGCTCTCTGTTTAGAGTAGCTTCTAATTTGAAGCAGCTGCTATCCCCAAGCAAAACCACTCTGTAGGTGTCCCAGAACCCCAGCCCTCAGAGGTCTGCCCTGGTTAATTTGACCTCAGCTGTTTGTCCCTGAGGTACAGAGGGAAATGGGAGGTTGTTGTGTCCCCTCCCTGGGCCCCCTTGACCCCTCGGACTGCCCCTAGGGGCAGCTTTGCACACCCAGGTCTCACTGCAGGGCACCCAGTAGGGGGTACTCAGCGCATGGTTTCTGCCTGTTTATGTTCCATGTGCCCCAGTGTGTTGGAAAACAAAATGCATGGAAACTGCTTATGAATAAAACTACACCGTGAAACTGCCCTCCTGCTCAGAGGGGGTGATCTGGTTGTTTGTCATAGAAGCATCTTTGGTGCTGTTAGCAACACCCCCTTTTTAGGCAAAACAAAGAGCAGCGCTCTGTGCCCACGGAGCTTGCTCTTGGGTGGATCTTGGTTTGGGTCATCTGCTTTATGCAACAATTAATTTTTTAAAAAATTCTATTGAAGTGCAGTTGATTTGCAGTGTTGTATTAATTTCTGCTGTTTAGCAAGGTGATTCAGTTATATGTATATATATATTGTTTTTCATTATGGCTTATCACAAGATACTAGCGTTCCCTGTCCTACACCAGCTGGACCTCGGTGTCTGTCCATCCTACAGATGAGAGTTTGCCTCTGTTAATCCCAAACTCCCAGTCCTTCCCTCCTCCATCTACTTCCCCCTTGGCAACCATACATCTGTTCTCTACATCTGTAGGTCTGTTTTTGTTTCATAGATGTCTTCATTTTTACCATATTTCAGATTCCACGTGTAAGTGAATATGGTGTTTTTCTGTTTCTGACTTACTACACTTAGTGTGCAACATTCCCATTTTGTGGGTAGAAGCATCAGGCCTTGTGGGTTTGGAGTCAGGGAGACCCAGATTTCAGCCCCCAATCCATCACTTATTCACTGTGTTTCTTTCGCTTCTCTGAACCTTTATCTTACCATCTCTAAAATGGGAATCATAGTACACACCTGGCAGGATTTCTGTGAGCACTGGAGACCATGTTGGTACAGAGCCCAGCACCTAGTAGGTGCTTAGGAAATAGGAATGTAATTCATTGACTTATGCAACAGCCATGTATTGAGCACTAGGTGGGGAATGACAGTGACAAAAATCCCTGTCCTTGTGGAGTTAATGTTCTAGATGGGGAGTTGGATAACCGGATAAAGTAGGTCTAATAGGTAAGTCAGAAGGAAGGGCTGCAGTTTAACTAGTGTGAGCAAAGGAGACTTGCTGAATAGATGGTATGTAAGCAAGAACCTAAGGCAAAGTGGGAGCTGGCCACGCAGATGCCCTGGAGAAGCAGTGCTGGCCTTGACGAGGAGGCTTGCCCACCATCTCTGGCGCTTTTGACCTGAGCTTTCCTACACGTGGTCTCTGAGCCCCATTGCCTGGTCTCTGCCCCTTCATTTCTCAGCCTTATTGACCAGTCGAATTACCCTCCACGAGATTGACTATGTCTTCCAGGAGTTTGTCCTAATAACAGAATTAATCAGACCAAATGTTATTTTGAAATGTTCCAGGGAAAGAATGAATATGTGCCCATGTAGGGCTGCCAAATTTTGATGTGAAGTATTTGGGCAACATGTAGCTGAAAGGAGAGAAGGGAGCGAGGCCAGAGAAAGATGGATAGAATCATGGCCAGTATCTGAGTCAAGGTTCATTTCTAAACTTTGATAGCAGAGACTGCAGAGAAAATACTGGCCAGCCCTTCTCCCCTTCTCCCCTGCCTCTTGCCATGGCCAGCTCCTTCTCATCATTTGGGTCACCTCCTCCAGGAAGTCCTCCTTGACCAATCACTGAATTACCTTCGGAGATTTTGTCACCACATAAAATTATCTTCAGTGTTTTGGGGTTTGTGGTTTATTTTCTCCTTTAGAATGAAAGTGCCAGGAGCACAGGAGACTTGTTTCCCAAGAACCTAGACTAGTAGTTGGCACATAATAACTGCTTTATGTGTACTTGGTAAATGGATGGATGAAGTCAGTTTATATAGAGCTGGGGGAAGAGTCGCTATAGACCAGTGTTTTTCAAACTGCAAGTTATATCCCATTAGTGAGTTGTCACATGAGTTTCAGTTCAGTTCAGTCGCTCAGTCGTGTCCAACTCTTTGCGACCCCATGAATCGCAGCATGCCAGGCCTCCCTGTCCATCACCAACTCCCGGAGTTCACTCAGATTCACGTCCATCGAGTCAGTGATGCCATCCAGCCATCTCATCCTCGGTCGTCCCCTTCTCCTCCTGCCCTCAATCCCTCCCAGCATCAGAGTCTTTTCCAATGAGTCAACCCTTCACATGAGGTGGCCAAAGTACTGGAGTTTCAGCTTTAGCATCATTCCTTCCAAAGAACACCCAGGGCTGATCTCCTTTAGAATCAGTTTAGCTGGCATTTGAAAAAATGAAATAGAAAAGAATTTAATATCAGAGTGCATCACACATGGTAAGGATAAGTATTGTTTTAAGAAAAATATATACATGTACATACATATATGTTGTACCTATATATGCCACGACATACTTTATTTCCCACTGTGGAGTAGTCAGAGAAGTTTGAAACAGCAGTGAATTCTTAGTTTTCTCAGACTCGATCTTCAAAAGGCACATTCTTCCCTCAGAGACCGTAAACCTAGTCACATAAAGTTTACATTCTGGGGCCCTAAAGTAGAACTTTAAGAAAAGATTTCTTTGTTTCCATATTAGCTGAAAGAAGTGACTCTTTCTACCGCAAAGGCAAAGGCGAGGTAGTCTTCTAACTCTGCTGACATGCGAGGGCTTGTTTACACACTCACCAATACACACCCACGATCATACAAGCACACACCAACACATATACATGGGTACCCAAACCCATCCACACTCTGTACACACACAAACATACACGTATGTACCGACAGACAGGAACACACACACAGTAACACAAACATATATCTATAAATACAAGCACATTGTATACAATGGCACATTAGCAGATACAGACACAGACATTCATGTATACACAGACACAGAAACAACACACAGTTATGCACAGGCACGTGGGTATACACACACACTTATATCCACACAGGTACATTCTTCTTCCACTTTGTGCGAGTCTCACCCCCTCCACCTTGGAGACTGCCAGGCCATTTTCAGAGGGTCACCCAGGAAGGGGCCCCCAGGCGGGGTGCCTGCAGAGCCCAGGCTGCCCCTGACCAGCGTCTGTGGCTGCTTGGTCCAGGAGAGTCCACAGCCTTTGCATTTGAACTCCCCCTGACTGGCTGAGTGACCTGGGTCAGGTTACTCCATCGCATGGAGCCTGATCCCTCCCCTGGGAACTGGGGTGGGTAACACCTACTTCACAGGGCTCAAGAGGCAGTGGGACAGGCTGAGAAGGGGCATGGCCCACTCGCCAGCTGCCCCCGCAGGAGCATCAGGACTCACCGTGCCACTCTCTCTAGGCGATGTTGGACCAGCGCCCTGGCCCTCCATGCTTCTGTTGTAACGAGAGGATCCTCTGGCAGGATCCTGAGAGGAGAGCTAAGATCTGCAGGGGGATGTGGGCACAGTGGCTGGTGACGCTTGTCACCCACGCCATATCCCAAGGCTGCAGTTCCCCCGTGTGGCCCCGCCCAGCCCACATGACCCCATGCTGTCCTTCGGGACTGTTTCTCTCAATTTATGGAGTAACGCCAGTCTGAATTCTTGAGGAGTTACCCAGGCTTTCCCTAGAAAACCGCCCTCTCTGCCATTGGGAGATCTCCCTTTGGAATGACACCTGTGAGTTCTCGGATGGATCCACTCTCCCTCGGGCTTTAGAAGCGGCTTCACCGTGTCCAGAAGGCTCTGGTGTGGGGAATCCCATGTTCCCCGCATCGGGGTCCCCTGAGGCCTCCCCGGGGTTCACTGATGCACATCAGTTGCAAAGATCGTGTCAGTTTCACCTTCAGTGAGGAGATAACAAGAGTTGTGAATGTAGGGAAAGAGAAGGGGTCACCAGGATGGAGTGGGGGTGGCAGTCCTCATCCAAAGACATGGCATGTCCAAACACAGCAGCCGAGATGGGGAGAAACGGTGTATCCCTGGAGTATTTGCTGTTTTACATTTTGCCTCCAGAACAACGCAGAGCAGCAGATGTCAGTGACAAAGAAGCTGAAAAACAAAGAAACGCATAACACGCAACCAGAGAGCAGCAGAGTTTGCCTGCCATCTGGCGCTGCCTCCCGGCCATCCCGAGCCCGCATCCATCCACATGTGGAGAACCTGTGAGCTGCCCACAGACCTGCCATAGGCCCCCCGTGCGCACGGCCTCCCCTCTCCTCTCTGCTTCCTGTCTGTCAGCAGCCGGCAATGAATGCTTATCGACCCTCTGATACGCGCCTGGCTCGTGCCAGGTGCCCTTGGGGACAAGAAAGTGGAGGAGACCGACACAGAGGTTTTCATCAGATGGAAGGACAGACAGTACTCGAATCCTGACAGCCCTGCCGCTGGGCATGCTGGGAGGTTTGTTTCTCTACCAGTTCAGGGCAGAGCCAGGGAAGCTGAGTGAATTGGTTCAAACGAAGTGGTTAACTGGGGACATCTCCTTTTGTCCCGATCACTTCCCTTTGAGGGAAGGACTCTAGTGGCCCACTGAAAGAGCCCAGAAAGTTGCAGGCCTGGGGGGTCAGGTCAGCACATATAGTTCTTTCATTTAGAAGCCAGACACAGAGAACCACATTCTATATGAGTCCACAGGCAAATCCATAGACAAAGACCATAGATTAATGATTGCTCAAGGCGAAGGGGACCAGGGGCTGGGAGGTGATAGCTACGGAGAGCCTGCGAGGAATGGGGTTTCTTTTCAAGTAAGGAAAATGTCCTGAAATGAATTGCGATGATGGATGTCCAACTCTGTGACTATTGAAACCCGTTGAACGGGATGCATTAAATAGGTGAATTGTAAGGCATGTGGATTTTATCTCAAAAAAGAGGGTTTTCGATTTCACATTTAAAGTCGAGCCCTCTTTTACACACACTCCCCCGTCCCCCGCCCCTGCCCACCGCCCCCCACCC